>OW152816.1:17671426-17990613 GCA_933534255.1 Iphiclides podalirius
ACGTGATATAACTATGAGACTTCATTTTAATTACGAAGACTAAAGGTCTCATTGTGGAGAGATTCTCCCAGATACGCGTTGCAATTCCAAAACTCTCCATGTTCCTACACTACTTCTAAGCAGTTTCAAAGTATTATATTTAATATCTCTTACGAAATGCATTTTCTATTAAAGAGAAAACGCGCGAGCGAAGCCGTGTTTACCCCTAGTATCGTATAATTAGAGCTCACGTGATATCGGTCGGTTGGTTCGGAGCCAACTTCCGGCCAACCTGGGCTGATCATTACTGCAGTTTAATGCCATATTCACTGTTATTATCCTTTGGGAAATGTTTTACGGTATTTCGCCCGCGCCCAATGTTCGCCGAAATTATTGGTTCCTATTGTGCACTGCGAGTATTGTACTGTACACATTGCTGTATTGTAACGTACCGGAGAATAGCCCTCCAAAATAATCATCGTAATGGTGTTGTTAATTTGTTGATACATCTAATATTATTTGATAAATGGACAGAACTTTGTAGTTCCAAATATATTTAACTATAATATGATAGCTCAGTGTTCGGGCGCTCGCCTTTAATTTAATACATCTACTCAAGCAAACTGAGTTCGATCCCCCATGTCGGCACCAATATGTATTGGAATATAGAAAGTACGTCAATAATATACATAAAAGCCAAAAAAATAATCTAATAACACGTCAAGTCAGAATTAAAATCTTAACGCAATACGAGCTAAAGCGCGAAAACCTTTCGTTGCGTGTGTGCGTGCGCATGTGTCTGTGTGTTTGTACGAGTTAAAATTTCTTTCAAAAAACAAGCTAAACTAGAGTGATCCTAAAGGTATTACTAATATTGCCTACATATCTCAAGAGTTAATTGAAAATTTTAACGTAGCAAATTAAAAAAAGAATCAATCGATTAACGCAAGTACTAGACCACTACCGCATACGCAAACTTATATACACATGTATGTACGCGGTAGACCTAGACCACCCATGCTGAATCGATGCCCTCAATTTGGATTGAAGACAAGCCAGAATAGAAGGTCGCGAGAACAGCTAATCGTTATCTTATGTCACGAGCTCCGCGTCACTGACCGAAAATGGATATTGAGACGATTCCTTTTAAAATCTTATCCCTAAAAGGGAAAACATATCGGATTCTACGTGTAAAAACGAATGACTCTCCCGGGATTGAGTTAGGATACGAAAAATACCATCTCGTTTGTAACACGGCCTGCCCCCGGGGCGATCGCGTCCGTAGATTTTGTATGAAACATGCTGTTTTTAGTGGGACGTAACTGGATTTACTTTCTGCCAAAAAAAAAACTATTGAGTTCACTCCTCGCGCACCGAGCAATAATATTGAATTGAATTCGATTTTCGTCTAACATCCGGTGCGCGGAAAAGTGCATGATTACAATGAAATATTATTCACTTTATATTCCTTTTTCATTATTAAAAACGCTTCATTTTTTTATGGAAAAGGAGGCAAACGAGCAGGTCAATGCAACACTCGCAACGCCGAAGGCGTGGTCGACCATTGAGGAAGGAATAGGCTCTCTTCTTGAAGGTTCTTTACTGCTAATTACAACAGGTTTAATATAGGTAACTGAAAACTTATCTAGATCACATATTACTGATCCGCTCTATACACAGGGATAAGGTATACGTTGATATGCACATTATGTATAAGTAATAGGTACATCAAAATTTTTGCCTAGAGTGTAAATACAACATATAAATATAAAAATAGTATCGGACATGCAACAACAATACAGAAGAAGGTAACAACTGTGGTAGGGACCCGCAACCCTCTTCTTTGTTGCAAGAATGGGCTGGACCGTCCGGGTAAGTAAAACTACCTCACAGAAGGTCTTCTGTGAGGTAGTTTTCGAAACGTATCACGCGGTCGCGTGATTACGTTTCGTCTAGTGAGTGAGGTAGCCGGGGCCCATTTTATTAAAAGACCAAAGGCAACGCATCTGCAACCCTACCGGTGTGTCAACGTCAAGATAGTCATAATGGACTTCGTTGTACGTAATAAAACGAATTAAAAGAGATTGGTCGCGCGAACGGTTTCGGATTCGCGCAAATCCTAAGCAAATATTTAGTGGTCCGACTTCCGAAGACGACGCGAAATAAATGAGTGTGAAAAAGCCGCGGCTTCGCCGAACACGAATGAAATTCTAAATGATTTACGTAAAGGTTTGAGGCATAATCTGTACTGAGAGCGAAAGGTTAAGGAGTAAATCTACTTTATATATAATTTCTTTCTAAGTTCTCAAGTGTTCCAGCTTTGTGAGCTTTGTGTTTTACGAGAACAAAAACGACGAATTATGAGAAAATGGTTCCACTCTATGTTGAAGCTGCTGGGAATCAAGAAAAGTCTCTTCATTAAAGAAAAAACGTAAGTGATTTATTTCAGTCACAGAAATTTGAATAAAAGATTCTTAAGTAGACATGGGAACTGAAAAGTTAAAACTGTGACAAACGTGTCTTTTACCTTCACATAGATTCACGAAGTCTATGTTAGCATTTATTTGCCGCGAATCCACAACATTTACTTATACCAAAAATCCGGAAATTTTCACTTAACCATAAATACATAACAATTTTGTCTTAAAATAGAAATGTTGGTGTGAAAATTAAAAGAAATGTTTAATAATAAATGCATTCGTTTTTCTTATCCTTCTTTCCACAAATCAAAACACATTATTTTCATAATGCAATATTATAATTAAAGTAATAATCATACTAAAAGACCATTAAAATGATGCAAGTCATACATCCATTAAACGTCCCGCGTAGTCAATTTAACTTTCTTTACGCACCACTAATGTTACAATCTCACTATGATAAAAATCATGGTTAAGATATTAAAATAACCCCGACGTGACTAACAGTTGTTACGTTTTTAGGTACAATTCGTTATAACGTATATGTGTATAATATTTAGTTGAATACATATTACGTATTCAAGTAACGTTAGCATATCGGTGACGCGACCTCAAAGACCTATCCAAAAATCATCCGTCGACTTACTTTGGTATCTTATATATAAAATTCTCGTGTCACAATGTTAGTTACCTTACTCCTCTGAAACGGCTTTATTGATTTTTACCAAATTTTATATGCATATTCAGTAGGTCTGAGAATCGGCTACTATCTATTTTTATACCCCTAAGTGATAAGGGTTGTTCACCCTTAACATTTTTTTTAGTTTTTGGACAAAATTTTTTGTTTTTATTTTTTTATGATACAGCATACAAAAATACATGCAATCCTAAATTCACCACTCTACGCAGAGGTAGTCGCGGGCAGCAGCTAGTTTTAATATATAAACGGGTGTAATATTTATACATAGTTGAATTTTATTCTTAGCCTAGCATATTCCAATTTCTTACCTTTTATCATATACAGATTCCACGAGCGATATACTGATTGTTCTTTAGTGCAGGAGTAATTTTTTTTTAAGTTTTTAGTTGATAGAGATTTATTCGACATATTTTTGGCACAACTTCCGAAATTACTGCAACCGCTGGATGCAATACATCCCTCGATGAAGGCAGCGGAAATTCTTCGAGAATATTAAGGCGGGTTCGAACAACGGAGACGAGGCCAGGTGTGCATTTGCCTCGAAATTTGCAGTTAATTATTCAACAAATACAAGCGCATATTTCGGATTGAAATGGTGTTTTATCCTTATATCTTGGATTAATGAAAACACGCTGTGAGGAAATTATCAATCCCTATTGATCTAGTCATATCAATACAGTGCACTAATGTTAATGTTAATCCTAAACGTAAGTTTATCCATTATTGGTGACTCCGAAAAACAGGAAAGTCTACGGTGGTCTTAAAAGAATATGAACAAACATACTTGGCTTTTTATTTCGCTTCATGTTATGTATGACGTTATTTTTAGGTCACATTTACTCAACGTTCTTTAATCCCAATCAAAGTAACGTTTGCACTATGGGTTCTAGATAACTGATATACATACTTAAACATACTTCTTTTGTAAAAAAATACATAATATAAATATATAAATACTCAGACACTGGAAAAATACTATGTTCATCTCACCATATTTTTTTCAGTTTTGGGGATCGAACTCACACCCTCTGGCACTACTCACTTCGCTAATCGGGTCGTCAAATCGTGTTATCGCATCGGTATCATATTTTATAGTTTTTTAACGTCAATACAGAAGTGTCATAGAATAGTATATTTCATTTATATAGAAAAATACCCACCAACTTGGTTTTTTTTTTACATGAAATCTACTGTACAGTTAAAACAACCACGCTTGTCGAACTCTGATAAAATAGAGGATTTATGCTTGAAGCTTTTACGTAATAGGGTTTAGGCGAAACGTACAAACGGCAAAAGTAATTCTTGGATGAAGGCTGTTCTTTTATTTTAATGGATCCCTAAAAATATCTTTGTTGTTCTCAACAAATAGTGTACACGTTTGAAATGATAACGTGGAAAATGATAATCTTTTAAAAGTAACCTATCTTAAAGTGAATACGAACAATACAATTAGCCAAGGTAGCAGAGTTATTTTACGGCTAAGAATCTTATTTGATCATGATTCAGAAGTTCATCCAGACGTTACTTAATTCCTCCAATCTCTGTTTACAGTTTTTATTAATCGACTAGCTGGCCCGCACAACTTCCTCTGCACCAAATCTTCCGGATCCATACGTTCGACTTTAAACATAGCGCCATCTAATGGATACTTACCCAATCCATACCGATAAATTTACCATACACCGTCATCTGATAAATTTAATGGAACTCAAAGATAACTATAACTCTTTGTCATCTCGTAAACAAATAATTTGCAATAAAATAATATTGCGACTATACATTGTATAGATATGTGAGCTTTCCTATCTTTCAAGTTGGATCAATCTGCACACAGTGTGCAAATTTGATTAAAATCAGTTAAGTAGTATAGGAATCCATCGCGAACAAACAACGTGACACGTAATTTATATATATTAAGATATTTTTTCTTAGCGAATCTGTTCTCTAGCCGCAAGACTGATTATTTGTAATAGGTACACATAAACTGTATAATAATTATTGACTTGTTGGGGTTGCCTGCATTCGAAAATCAGATACGAAGTCTGACATTCTAGTCCTTAATCCACCACTGCAATGTACATACATGGAATATTTTCGTCCCATTCAAAACTGAGAGCTCGGAATTAATTATTCCACTACGTAAGTCTCAGCTTGATGCACACCTGAATTAAGGCTCTTGGGGGGTGGCCTAGAGTGCGTGCTGGCGGGAATGCAAGCTACCGAGTGCCACTCCAGTATACACCTCACAACGCTGCACTCGCTTTGATGTCACCCGTTTTTAACCAGTCGCCAAGTGCCAATACGTCGGATAACAAAGAAGCGGGTACGCCGATATTTTGCGTTCGGTAATCCTGTATCAATAGTTTCCCTCCCTTACTTAGTCTGTGCGTCACAAAATTAAGCATTGAATTTTACAATAAAAACCATAATCTGATGTTGCGTTTGATGTTTAACCAAACTGAATAAACTTGACAGAACTAGATATATTTACAGTTTAAAAATAAAGTCAAAGAGAACATTGATGTATATAACATGTATACTATAAAATCAAATTAACTTAATAATTTGGTTTTGATAATGTTATCGTTAACTGGCTAACTAACTAATATAACGTTATTTATCAACCTTTTTTTTATGTAAAAAGTTGCCAAGCGAGCAGACGGTTCACCTGATGTTAAGTGAATACCGCCGCCCATGGACATCTGTTACACCCGAGTGTTGCAAATGCGTTGATTTTTTTTTTGGAAATTGGGTTCCTGCCACCTAACTCACCAGACGAAACGCGAAAGTATTATACTTCTACTTTACGCCGGTCATCTGTGAGGTCGTGGTACTTACCAAGACGAGCCTGCCCATTCGTGCAACAACCGAGGCTGCTGCGTGGCCCTGCCGCCGTAAAAACCCTACAAGGCCCTACAACCTAACGCAATAATGCCATCAAGACTTATAAAATATGCGATTAACCAAAAAATCGATCAAAATTACACTCCATTTCATAAAGCGCAGAGTTCCAAACCTTCACACTATAAAAGAATCTCATTGAGGAAATCAGATTGGGAGCATTAGGGAAAGTTGGAGCGCTGCACTGCACTCCGACCGAGTGAATGTTTACGTAAGACTGACGACACAAACTTAGCGGATAGAACGCCACTCGGAAGGGAAGCAAGGGACTCGCAACTTAGTAGCAATATGGCTAAGAACCATTATCCCTTGTCTCAGGAGGCTATTTTGGACACCGTCTACGCTAGGAGCTCAAAGGCGGATTTTAAATTCATGCGTCAATGCAGTAGTCAAATTGACTGTTAAAGGCCTAAAGCCTGCTAGATAGTTACTGCTGTAAAATGATAATACTGGAGCCGTTGCTTTGTACATTCTCTTAAACACAGCTATTACCAGTTCAAGACGTCACCTACTGTGATAAAAATGAGTAGATATTTAAAAAGAAAGCGGTAATTAGAAACTTTAAATTTATTTTAGTGCTAATCTCTGCACTTAAGATTGCACATTAAATTTGTAGAAAAAGTACGAAAAGATTGTTGCCGCGGTGGGAATCGAAACCACGTCTTCGGCATTCGCGGCCTGACACTTTAGCCACTAAGTTAAACGGCTGATTGCCACACCGACGAAAATATTAACGTCTTATATCTACATTGTTTCTTTATTTGCATTTGAGGCAATGCTTGGTGCATCAATTGTTATATCCTTTCCAGCATACATTGCAAGCCGGTAAGGTAAAAGCCGTACTTCATTTACTGAACCTACGTTAACACTGTCACAACTGAAATTTTGAGGGGGTTTTTTGCCTGTATATATCAAACACCTCACTCCATTCCTTAACACGTTTACTGCGAAATGATTCAAATTTATTGAATTTTTAAAGATAAACGATTACATTGATAATCGATATAAAATAAAACCGATAAATCCCTTAAGAATTTTCTTTAACAAAGTAACGTTAACGTAGCATGTTCTTTGGTAGTTTATTGCAGAGAATTCTGAAGTAGTATTTTTAGTTATCTGTTAATAATTAATCCATGCTAGCATATTGACGTTCGTGGTTGACACCTATGTTACGAATTCATAAGCAATTATTACGGGTAATTTCGTGCAGTAGACGTGAGGTAAGGTACTGAGATATTAATCAAAGCGCACGAATCAAAATATAATGAAGGTCACTGCTTACTTAGCCTCTCATGGAAGGTCTCTTGCTTAAAATTATGAAATAAATGTTTGTAAAGTACATATATAAAAAGTTACCTTTGAAATATTTTAATAATTATTAGTTTTTTTCATTCTTATTCTTGATATTGTACATAATATAGGTAACACTAAATTTAAATTTATAATTATTGTTGGTGTGAATTTCTCAATAACGTAAGTAAAAATTGTGAGGAATTAAAAAGTCCTCTTCGACCATAGTTTTCATCAGCCAAAATTAAATTGAATTTAAGGTGAATTTGAGTATTGAAAAATACTTTTGATAGAGACGAATAGAGTCACTTGGAGGAGGCCTTTTTTTTTTTTTTTTTTTTTTTTTTTTTTTTTTTTTTTTTTTCCCGTGGGGAAATCCGTTATGGATACCAGGCCTCTCTCACAATAGAGAAGCAAGGTGATGTCGGACTCGCACCGACTAAAACCCCACGGTGGTCGTCATCAGCTGTCATGTGGGGTCACGGGATCTCCGTTTGGAACACTACCGCGGCCCCCCTTAGCTTGGCTTGAAGAGCCTCATCCCGGTAACATCATTTCACTGCACTTACCCCTGTGGTGTAACCATGATGGCTTGAACCTACTTCAAGCCATTATCGTCCTTAGGTTCGCTTTACTGAGCTATAGGCCCAGTCGCTCGCGATCCCTGAGGCGCCGATTCCGGTAGGGGAACACTATTTATACATGGAGGACCGTAGCGAGATGTACCCTCGCCTCGGTGACCCCGTCTCCGAGAGGGATCTGTCTTCTCTCGATCCCTCTCTGCAGCCTCCTTCTTGACCATTACGGTCTCGCAGAAAGAGGTTACGGCCCTCCACGCTGCATCTCCGCTCAACATCGCCGATATGATTGCTGGCAAAGAGAGGTTTCGTCCGATATACGTTACTAGGATATTCCGCTCCGTTCCCATGCTGGGCACACCACAAGGGTATGCGTTGCGGAGTCCTGGTAATTTCCATCACAGTGAAAACAATTCGCCGTTGCCTCGCGACCGATTTTACACAGATAATCACCAAAGCATCCGTGCCCAGTGATTATCTGTGTAAGTCTGTAGGTAAGTCTGCCTTCCCGTCGCTGCATCCATGCTTCGAAGACTGGCAGGATGGCTTCAATAACGCGTTTATGTGCGTATTGTTCCTTACTGAGCCGATCGCGCCAGACCAGGAAAGCAGAGTGCCGTTCCTGCCGCTTGATGGACTCGAGCGCCTCTTCTGGCTCGTTACCACCGCTCTGACGGAGGGCGCGAATCCGATGGTACACCCTCGCGTCCATTTCCGCCAGTATGTCCAGAGGTGGAAAGCGAGCCAGGACAGTTGCCGCCTCAAAGGATATTGTTCTGTAACCTCGTACAATCCGTATAGCCATCCGTCTCTGGACGCTGTAAATCTTAGACCTACAGCGCCGGATGGCAAGCCTTTTAGACCATACAGGTGCCCCATATAAGGCTACGGATCGTACAACCCCTGCATAGAGAGCGGCGAACTTCTTCATTTGGTCCCCCAAGATTAGGTAGCAGTCTGTGCATGGCACCCGCTACCCTCTCAATTCGGGGGACAAGGCGCTCGAAGTGTTCTTCGAAGCCCCAGCGACTATCTAGGATTAGGCCCAGGTACTTCATGTACCGACCCTACCCTGACTTCAGACCCACCCACACAGACACACGTGTCGGGCGGTTCCCTTCCTCGTGGCATTCTATGGAACCACATGGCCTCGGTCTTATGTGGTGCTATTTCTAAACCTAAATCGTGAATTTTAGTCACGATGATTTCCGCCCCAAACTCAGCAAGATCTTTGGTCCTCTCGAAGGTGTCCCCGATAGCGACTATCAACGTATCGTCGGCATAACAAACGACGTTCACATTATTGGGCAGATCGACACGTTAGGACAGCATCGTACGCCACGTTCCATAGTAACGGACCGAGGACAGACCCCTGTGGAACACCGCAATGAATCTTCCTCCGGATCTTGTTGCCGTCTTTATCCATGTATAAGATATACCTATCCCGCAAGTAGTCCGCGATAATGCCTTGCAGATAAGGGGGCACTTGATGGTAAGAAAGCCCCCCTATTATGGCATCCCAGGGTAGAGAATTAAAGGCATTGACAATGTCTAGACTTATCGCCAATGCTACACCACCCTGGCAAACTGCCTGATCCGACAGGAAGCGGACGCGCATGATCGCGTCTATTGTGGAACGCTCCTGTCGGAAACCAAACTGATATTCTGACAGATCGGGACCGACACGCGATAGATGCCTATTGAGACGAGCAGCAAGAATTCTCTCAAACAACTTGCCAATCTCGTCCAACAGGCATATGGGACGGTAAGCAGAGGGAGATTCTGCAGATCTGCCTTCCTTTTTTAAGAGAACTAATCTTGACTCTTTCCAGGCAGTAGGGAACGTGGAACTACGGAGGCAACTAGTGAATAATTGCCTCACCCTGTCCCCCAGTGCAATTAGGCTCAGCACCCAGACCCGACCCGGTATTCCATCGGGTCCTGGTGCATTGTTCCGGGCTCTTAAGCGGCTGGCAGCACGATCTAGCTCCTGGACGGTCACCCCCATCTCGTCTTGCCAATCCCACGGAAGTAGGCGAGGGTCTAGGGGACGTGATTGGTCTGCTGGGAATAGTACGTTGATCACTCGTCCCAGCAGGTTCGGATCTAACGTTTCCGTGAGGGGAGGCATCCAGGGCCTAAGCCTACCCAGCACCATCCTATAAGGACGCCCCCATGGATCTGCGTTGAGTCCCTCCAAGAGCTCAACCCAAGCTCGAGTCTTGGCATTTGTGATTGCGAGATGCAATGCCTTCGTAGCCGCTCGGTAAGCTGTATAGAGACTAGCTGTCTCCTCAGCCGTTGCTGCTCGCCTTCTTCTACGGGCTCTGGTATATTGGCGTCTGCTCCGCAGACAGACAGCGCGCAGTTGAGATATTTCCGCCGACCACCAATACACCGCCTTGCGCTTCGGGCTACTTGCCCGGGGCATTGACACATCACATAGTTGAGTCATAGTGCTCCGAAACCAGGTTGCTTCTCTTTCCGGGTCGGACGAAACCCCTTCAGTATCTTTAGACCATGCAGCAACATTGGCGGCAGCTTCGAGAAGGTCCCGATTCAGTCGCTTGAGACACCAACGACGTGGTGAGCTGCTATCACGGTGACTAGACATAGTATTTGGGCGTCGGGGAGCGATCTCAAAAATGATGTAACGATGGTCAGATAGCGTGACCATCTCCACTTGGAGGAGGCCTAGTTTCGAGTTAGTATCCTTACGGTGAAGCAAGTTGAAACCAAGAAGAAAGCCAAAGAAAGAAGACGAGGGATCATTTAGCTCACTCTGGGGACATACAGGGGGTTATAGAGACGGATTGTGGGTCAAATAGGAGGAGCCGTTTTCCCTGTTCTCTCTTTAATTGATGTGAATTTGCGGAAACAAGTAGTTGCTGTGTTAAGTTTGTGCCACTCTCCCTGTCTCGATTCAGCGTGGCTGCAGCAGTGTTGGTACTGCACCGTACTTGAGGGAAAAGAAGCGTCAATATTGCGATGCGTTCTTTCTACCTTCGGCGGTGGCATTACACCCCATGTTACTGGGATCTGTGAGACTTTTTGCTTGGTTCCCGTGGCCACTGAGCAGCAGACTCAAACCAGGCTGTGTATAAAGGTGCACTAAATCTTCAAGTGCGGTATATCTGGAGAAGAGGGAAGTTATTACGCGAGGAGAGGCTACTCAGATGATCAGCGCTGGTTGTGTCACGGACGTGTGTGGGTCCGTTCCCGTGTTTTCCTTTGATATGAGTACAGGGCGGAAAATCCTGGTCTTTAAAGTATTCGGACGGAAGGTTTGATCTGGGAAACTGGGTCAACAATTTCCGACTATGAAGGCAACACAATGATCGTCCGGATTGGCGTAGTTATTTGTATTAAGGAAACCGACTATTCATCTGAAGATCACTCAACTGAGAGAGTTCAGGGTAACAATAAAGTTAATTTTCGTAAACTAAACACTTGACGGCCCTCCTCCACCAACCGAAGCATCACTTGCGAGGAGAGTTCTCTTCAAGACGTTCCGCATAAACTAGTTTGGAAGGTTTGAGTGTGAAAATTTGAAGGTATAATAATTATGTTCTATAAACTCGAACATATTTATTATGAACATACATTTTATTTTTCAAACCAGAATATAGTATGCAGGTAACAGGGAAAATACTTTGGTATTTTCGCCGGGCGTTACTTACTACACTCACATAAGTTTATGCCGAATAAGGCATTAAACGGTAATCATGCGATGCGGGCAAGTTGGGCAAAAATTGGACCACATCCAAATTAACCAGGTCGTAAATACAGCGCGATAACGCGATCCCAGTAAAAGAACTTTTTTTTAAATAGATAAAATAAATAGCAATGGAAAAATACGGAAATATGAGTGGGAGAATCCGTTATTGTATTATAATGTATACATTAACGAATTTTATATTTATATTCGTAACACACATTTTATGATAACTGACTAGTTTAAGGCTTGTGACTTTGAGATTCCTAGTTTGAATAGTGGCGCGCATCCTGCCTTTTCCGTAATGAGTAATATTTTTTATGTGAGAAAGTGTAAAGTGAGCTAGCGTTTCATCTGATGTTAAGTGATATCCACCGCTCATGGAAACCTGCAACAGCCGTAGGGTTGCAGATACGTTACCACCTTTTGCTGTAGTTGGCCCCGGTGGGCTCACTCACGAACACAAAGGTCAAAACCTCGCAGAAGACCGGCGTAAAGTAGAATTGTTACACTTCTGCGTTTCTTCTGGTGAGCGGGGTGGCCGGGGGCTGCTTAAAGGGTGGCAATACACTGCAATCGGTGTTGCAAATGTCCGTGGGCGGCGGTTATCACATAACATCAGGTGAGCCGCCAGCTCGTTTGCCACTTTCTCGCATAAAAAAAGGTATAAAACTTTCAGTTCACGACGGTCTTCTGCGAGACCGTCATACTTCCCCGGACGACACTGCCCATTCGTGCAACAGCAAAGACTGTTGCATGGCTCTGCCACCCGGTGAGTCTACAGCGTGTGAGACTTAAGGAACTTAGTAAAACGTGAATGGTCTTTTCTTTGCCAACCCAATTAGCCGTATGCGACGTGGAAGCTCATTTTTAGGGTTCCTTAACCTAAGGGTAAAACGGGACCGTATTACTAAAACTACGCTGTCTGTCTGTCTGTCCGTCTGTCACCAGTCTGTATCGTGTGGCACAGTTCAAATTTACACGGTTATAAGACACCGTTATACAACACCCGTTACACCTATTACTAATAACGTGTATTTAAAGTTATATCTTTCTTCGCAGTCAAATAGCATTTGAAATTAGCGATTTATGAATATCGTCTTCTCGGTAAGATAAATGTAGTGTACACGTGCACCGTCAACTCTTGCACACACGTACAAATTGAATTTCGGCATTAAACCATTAAAAGGCCCAGAACAATATGTCGGGAATAAATCATGAAAGCAAGGGAATGTAAAAGTACGCGCTCCGCATTGCTAATTAAAACAAGTGTGCAGTCATCGATGCATACAGCGTCGCTTAATAATTGGTCTGCCTTTTGTCGCGGATTATCATTTTCGTCTTTGTTACGAGTTTTATATTTATTGCAATATCGTAAAACTGACAAGCGGTCCACCCGATGGCGGTCATTTACCATCGCCGAACCGCTTATGACCACCGCATAGACATATGCTAAACCTTTGATTTGTAGGCTTTTTACCAGCATATTCAAGGCGAGCTGCAGAGTTGTTTAGTCATACGCATGGGTTTACAATAATTTTTAGTAATATGAAAAGGATGACGAATTATCTTGAGTCAGTTTATTTACAGGTCAATTCTATATGTGTAAAATATTAGGCTAGTTTAGAATTTTTTTACTCAGAACTCGGCCTATCAAAAATAAGCTCTTAAAAATAATATTAAGAAGTTTCGCATAACACTCTTTGATTTCCTTTAAGAATAGCACAAACATTAATTATCTTCCTTCTCATTCATTCGTCATTACTTAAATGATAGTAAGTATCCAATTCTTTAATAGTATTTAAAAAATTATTCAACAAAATACAAATTATCACGTTGGCAGTAACAAACGAAAAATAAATGAAGATAATCAACGAACAAAATCATCGTTGATGACATCACTTACTTTATACTAAAAACTAGCGGCCCGCCCCGGCTTCGCACGAGTATTTAACAAAATTTTTAAAACAAAAAATTATCATATACATAAAATATTCCGAATAGTTCGTCTTTGATGAATAATTTTATGAATTTCTTCATCTTTTAATGAAATACCCTGTAAATTACGTGATGAAGATCGAAAGACCGCTGACCAGATAATGGTTCCGCTTTAATTACGGGACTTTCGGGGTTACACGTAAAAGTGACAAATAAGTCTGGTCTCCCATAGCTTCGGTCATAAATCATCGCATCTTTGTTTTTTTTGTTCACCGATATTTGATGAGCCAATGTCTTGATTTAAAGTGTCTCTAAGATCAATGTTTCACCAGGCCTCAGTCTCTGGTGATTACGACATCATATGTAATTCAATCTTTATGATATCTTTTTGCCATCATATCGACAATGTATTGAATGAAAACCGGCCAAGTGCGAGTTGGACTCGCACACGAAGGGTTCCGTAAAATAGAAGTGTTATACTTCTACGTTTCGTCTGGTGAGAGACGTAGCCGGGGCCCACTTTATTTAAAGATGGCAACTCATTTGCAATCCTACAGGTGTTACAAATGTCCATGGGCGGCGGTTAACATCAGGTGAATCGCCAGCTCGTTTGCCACTCTATCACTCTATCACCATTAAAAAAAATCATGTTTTAATATCTTTATTCAATATGGAAGTATGGAAGTATCCAGTCTCTATCTTCACTACATAGTATAAAACAAAGTCGTCCTGCTATCTGTCTGTCCCTATGTACGCTGAGATCTTTAAAACTACGCAACGGACCTTGATGCGGTTTTTTTTTTTACTAGATAGAGTGATTTAAGGGGAAGGTTTATATGTATAATACATTGCACCCGCGCTACGCCGGGGCGGGACGCTAGTTATGTATATATATATATATTCTGTACGTGTGTATGTCACTGAACTCCTTTGTCTTCAGGTCGATTCGAGAATGGTTTAGATTCACAATTCGATCCACTACATTTTTTTATATCTAAGTTGTCGAATTTAAGTCGTGTGTACAGGACAACGTCAGTCGGGTCCGCTGGTTCTTTGAAAAAGTAGTTTTAGCTCAAACTTTTTTTAAGATATTTTATCGATTTATTTGCAATATTTCTTTATTAATTAGAGCCCATATGTTTAATGCCCAAAATGTTTTTTTAAACGGAAGAAGGTTGCAAATATATGGATAATAGTTCACCTGATGTACGGTGATTACCATCACCTACAACTTCAGAGTAGTTGTAATTGTATGTATAAAGTATGAATACTTATGCTTTGACGGTCACCTGCGAAGCTGTGTTAATTCCGCGGACGAGTCTCAGTACAACAACAGTAGCCGCCTGCCAATAGCACATACACCTGTTGTGGGGCTGGTTAATGTGAGCCCCAGTTACCTCACTTACCAGACGTATCGCTAAGGTATAGTATTTCTACTTCACCACGGTGTTCGGTGAGGCCATAGAACCGGACGAGTTTGCCAATTTGAGCAAGATGCTGCGTGTATACTAACTGTACGATGATATGCTACCCGCGTTCACAAATCCGTTCACATAGACTGTATACTTACTTACGGTTACGTTATCAAGCAGATTTCTTAAAGGTTATAAAATCATAATTATATTTTACATAATTATGTTAAGTACCGCATGAATTCAATCCGGTGACTCAAAGAGAAATACGAGAAACTATCTTTCTAATTGTGTTATGATAATATTATTGGTCGATTAATAGTGTTCATCATGGCTACTAGTTTTGCTAATTGTCTAATTAGTAATTGTAATGAATGGATTAAATTAAACCGTAAATTAATCGGACAACAATACAAATTAACAATTTCACCGTTGCAATAGTTATCAATGACGAAGGTATTTTCATCAACCCAACGGGATGGAAACGGAACGCCGAATGTCATTGCAAATTAATTGCATTGATTTCCTTAAAAATTTTGCGCCCACTTCTGTCGTATCCAATGTTTCTTTATTAAAATCTCTTGTAATTAATTAAGTCACATCTTATGTGATAAATTACGTGGAAAAGACAGTTTTTATTGCGCATTTTTACCACTACATCTCAGACAAGGAGTATGTATGAGAGTTTGACTTTGCATTTCAGGATTATCATATCCGGACAGTGATATGACTTGGTGTTTTCTACATGTAATGGCTACTTTGCAACAAAACAAACTACTGTGAAACAGCAGCTTACAAATCAAAAATATTGTGTGAAAAAATAAGAAGCCTGTATCTTTTTATACAATAATGATCATATTATAGACTAATGATACTAAAGATTGGCCGTCGACTTGTACCATGGGAATGTTTGACTTTAAAATCAAAGTCATTCCCATCATTTGATATTTTCGAGGGATACAAACTGATCAAGCAGTTCGCACGACTGTATATGACAATGATTTGGGCGTGTTGCCATTTTAAGAAATGTCAGTGATTTTATTTATTTAAAATTATAGATTATTAAACGTCGAAAGTGGACAGTGTCTGCATATTAAAAAAAGTAGCGATGGGAACATGATTACCAATGAATCGATTCTTAGGGAACATAGGTAATAACGCATTTTCTTATTATTGATATATTTTATTTCGTTGACGATTAAATATGACAATTGAATCGGATTTTATGTTTTAAATTGGCCAATCATTTGTGCAATGGTACTCATATATTTGATTTTAAGTAATTAAAGCATCGGGAGTTAAACATGTAAAATAAACCTAAATAAATCCGTAAGGATTATTTTATGAAATGTTAAGTATTTATACAAATTTGTGAAATCATTCTTCAATATTGTCCCCTCAATCCATTTTAAAAACGCGGATTCTGTAGAATCTTAATTAATTTCAAAAAATCTAATTTAAATTTCAAAATAAACTCCATATATTTGTATGAATTTAAAACGAACAAGTAATAAACTTGTTCGTTTTAAATTCTAAAAATATTTATCTTAATGAATATATTAGGATAAATCCATGTTAAACGTCAATATATTTGAAAGAAACAAGACAGATTTAATGAATCCATTAAGAAGAATAAAGCGTAAGCTTTTATCCAAGAATAACTTCGACCTTTTACCTTTACACTAGATTTCACGTAAACCCTATTACGTGAAAGCTTTTAAAACAAATCTCCATTTTATCATTGATCTGAAACTCTGGCATTTTTCGCCTTTTATACGAATTTTATTATATTCTATTTATATACAATCATACATATGTCACTTTATTTTGAAAATTGAAATAAAATTATAAACAGTGCTGCAACTGAACTTTTTTATGACATACAGATAAACTCAATTTTATGTATTACTAGCTGTGCCCGCGACTTCGTCCGCGTGAAATTATACTATATAAATTAATAAAAACAAATAGTATTTCTAAAATAAAACTAGCCACTGTTCCTCCTTATTACATGAGCTATCTGCCACTGAAAATCCTGTCAAAATTGGTCCAGCCGCTTCAGAAATTAGCTGAAACAAACAGACAGAAAGACAAAAATTGTAAAAAATTTTAATGTATGTGTACCGAGTATACATCCATATTCATTAAGTAAAAAGCGGTTATTTGAATATTACAAACAGACACTTCAATTTCATTTATCTGTATAGATATGGTAATTGGCCTAATTTTAGGTTGTTTGGAAGGGGCAAAATAAACAATGTTAAAGGAATTGTTTAGTTCTATCTAAAAATACAATGTTTTATTTTATTGCATATTGCACTATTGTTACATTACATTAATTCTCATCTTTCAAACACACGTCACTGCTTAACTTACAGTTTATACATGACACCTATTATAAAGAAAGAACCATTATTTTGATTGGATTCAGGTTAAGTTTTAATAGCTCTTTTGTCACTGCGAATGGCGCGCCTCAGTTCAATCCTTACTTCCTTACTTACTTAATCCTTACTAATATAAACGCAAAAGTTTGTGTGTATGGATGGATGTTTGTTACTCTTTCACGCAAATACTACTTTATGTATTTTAACGAAACATTACAATAATATAGCTTATAAATCAGAATAAGACATAGGCTGTAATTTATATACATATTTTATGTATATCGTCTTCCTGTCTAACATTCAGACAGGAAGAGGATATACATAAAATACGCCTTCAGCCTATTCTACGCAGACGTAGTCGCGGGCAGCAGCTAGTAAAATATAAAGAGATCTGATTCCTTCACATATATGTATTAATTAATTGGGTTGTGAAACATATTAACGACAAAGTAGCTTACCCAATGATGTTGCTAATAGTAGTCTATGCTATTTGTGATAATCTCATTAGAATAAAATAAGATCAATTATCAAAGTTTTACGAAACAACTTTAACATAACCACCGGTTTTATAACAGGAATAGTCATCGTTATTTTTAACCGGCAAACACGAAGCACGCGAATAATTTGGAACCATAACTGCCGGTAGTAAAAACCGTGAAATATTTCCCAACGGATAATAATACTGAGTGCGGCATTAAGTGGTAATAGCCACGCGGATGCGTTGGAAAAATATTGGCCCGACTCCAGTTTTAGTAAATCGTAAACATAACAGAACCGTACGGAAAATTATGAAAAAATATTGTTTATCAACGTCGGAATAAATAGTTCGATATTTGGCCCAGCGATAACAATCCTTATTTCAGCCCAATACCTGCAAAGCAACTGACAGAATTATCAGGTAGCAGCAGCGTGGAGTTCTTTTCAGGCACATAGTAAACAACCTAAAGACTTATTCTGTGATTTTAGGTGTTAAAACGTTTTACATTAGACACTAGGTTGTCTTAGCAATAAATATTGGAATGACTTTACAGATTTGCAGACCTTGACCTGTGGGGTATCACACTCGAACGAACATTATAATAAGATTTCTCTTCTTAATTTACGACAACTTTTAATTTGTATTGCTTATCTACACTCAAAATGAAACTTAACTCTATGTTTAATAGACGCCGCTTAGCTCAGTCAGTTTGGAAAAGGAGTTTACAGGAATTAACGCACAGCTCTTTTCATGATGTCAAAATAAAACATTTTATTTCAATAAAAGCCACGTGGATTATAATGTTAAGCCCAATACAACCCTGTAAATTTTCGGCGTTACAATTTCTTTTTTTTTTTTTTTTTTAAGCATTGGCCTTACTTTAGGATAACATTATCCTTTCCTGTAAGGACGTTTTACAAACATAAATTTCACGTGGACATACACCCAGATGCGAAAAACTACAACATTTAAATAATAATATTGTAGTTTTCATGTTTTCGAGATTATATCGAGAATAACAACAAACAGGGATTCCACGAAGTCTGTCAGCAGGTGCAACGAGCACGTGTTTTAGACACGACAAGGGTGCAGTATACTGTTTCACTTATTACAATGGACGTCCGTTGCTGCGTGGAGCGAAATAACAAACTGCATAAATGCAGTTCAAATCTCAGTTGGAGCCAAGTCATTTTTGTCTGAAATTTTTTCCAAATATGTCTGTCCCATTTTATGAATTAAAGAAGGGTATATAAAGATATACCACTTATCAATCATGTTTGAAATTGTATAGGGTCCGTGACTTATTAATCACACTTTTTTTATACTTGCACAGGTGTAGTATGTTAGAACCTATACAACAACCTATATTGCACATTTGAAAATAGTGTCAAATAAAATATTTGACCATCAACATATATTTTTAATATGCCTGACCGTAAACGGAAACCCAAGTATTCACAATTTGTATGAAGAGATACAAAATGTTAGTAAAATTAAAAGTGCAGAAGTAATAAATAATATCATCGGCATATCTCCTGGCCTAATCGGTAGGGTGAAGGACTTTCTGGGTGAACGGTCTCTCCGAATAGTCGTTGAAGGCTGTTCATTCGAGCCACTGACAACAAATGCCGGAGCTACTCAGGGGTCCGTCCTTTCCTCAACTCTTTTTTTGCTGCATATCAACGACCTGCTCATGCCTGGTGTCTATGGGTTCGCGGACGACAGCACAGTTGTGGAGAGATACCAACCGAGTCTTAGGGTCAGTAGAGATCACATCCAGTCCGAAAGAGAAGGCCATGTTAGAGCGTCTGAATCTTACACTGCAGGCGGTCTCTGAATGAGGATGCCAATCTTGTGAGATTCAACGCCTCCAAAACGCAGGCGTGTCTTTTTTCCGCAAAAAGGAGCCCCTTCAACTTGGCTCCTACTTACCAGAATGTGTCCTTGGAGTATACCGACTGCCTTCAGTTGTTGGGAGTCGAAATATCCTCAAACCTCAACTTTGGGCGGTTCATTGAGTCTAAAGCCAGGGCAGCTACAAGGAAGTTAGGCATCCTTGCAAAGGTGCGACGGTACTTCTCACCGGGACAGCTTACTCTTTACAAAACTCAAGTCTGGTCGTGTGGGGAGTACTGCTGCCATATCTGGGCTGGGGCTGCAAAATGCCACCTGGCTGACCTTGACTCAGTGGAGAGGCGTGCGGAAAGACTCATTGGTGACCGTGGTTTGGTTAAAACCAATCTCACTAGCCTCGAGCAAAGGCGCAGAGTAGCCAGCCTCTCGGTTTTCTACGGGATGCATTTTGGAGAGTGTGCGTTGGAGTTGCACGATTTGATTTCTCCCGCCCCTTTCCATCATCGGACAACTAGACGTTCGACGGGGCTTCACCCTTTTCAAGAACAAAGAGATTCGCATCGTCATCATCCGTACGGCTAAGAAATGGAACAACCTGCCGTCGTCGGTCTTTCTATTCGATTATAACGTAGGCGTCTTCAAGGCAAGGGTGAATAGGATTTTACTGAGCTAGAACGCTTACCATCCACGCCTGCATCGCCAATTACCATCAGGTGGGATGGCAGCCAAGCGCTAGTCATTAAAATAAAAAACCAGACAAGTGCGTCGGACTCGTGCCCAAAGGATTCCGTACCATTATCTATAAAAAAGTCAAAATCATGTCTTTTGTATGAGAGCTCCACATAAATATTTTTATTCTGTTTTTTAGTATTTATTGTTATAGCGTCAACAGAAATAAATCATCTAATTTCAACTGTCTAACTATCACGGTTCATGAGATATTAGCCTGACAGACAGACAGCGGATTCTTAGTAACAGGGTCCCGATTTACCCTTTGGGTACGGAACCCTAAAAAATGGAGACTTTTGATGTTATGACAGCTGTAACTCTCTTTTCAATTATGACAGGCGCGAAGGGATTACACAAAAATCTGATGGACACTTTTAATTATTATAACTAATGTCTTATCCTTTACACGAGCAATTCTTGTGTATATATATATATATATATATATATATATATATGTCACAGGATCACGATGTGCCGCTATAATTTGATTACAACACCATCTTTTGGTAGCTCTCGGAAACGTCAAGTAGTGCGCTTGAGTAAGGTCGACACAGGAAGTGAGAGAGCGGACTTGACCGTTATGAGTTGTGGAAGTCAATTAACATCGGACACGGGGGTGTGTTCTGGACGTGCTCGGGCACGCCACTTAGAAAAGGGACGGCGGTGCGAACGGTCATCTTCCTGTATCGAACTTGCTACGTTTTCATAAAACGAGTTGTTCTATGTGATCCACCTATCTTCAACATATGTATATATATATATTATTCGGAATCTCGGAAACGGCTACAGCGATTTTCATGAAATTTTGTATGTGCGTAGAATCGGGGGCGAAAAATCGATCTAGCTAAGTTTCATTTTTAGAAAATGTCCTTTTATCCCTGTTTTCAGGGAATGAAAAATATCATTCGAATATGACGGTAAATTTCGCCGCTATATAAAATGTTATAATAGCTCGGTCGGGCGGCCCCAAAACAGAAGGCCGTGGTTCGTGTCACGATTATTTACACACTTTTTTACTTTTTTTTCGATTCCAGATCATTGCTTTCTTTATTTTTTGTTGATCCAGATGATTTTGTTATATTTTCCCTTTTTTTTAAAGTCGTTTCTTTTGTGAAAAACACCACTTCATATTTTGTTATTATTAGGTCGGTAAGATCCAAAAAAATTATGCATATTTCGTTACTCAGTAATTTGTATCTAAATGTAATTTCCAAAATACACGATTTACAAAATAAAACAAACGGAGCAAAGCTCAGTCCTCCAGGTACTGCATGTAATTATGTATACATATTAGTTATATTATATTAAAGTCGGTATTGCGATATGCCGTTCTTCCTTCCCTCCGCGGCCGAAACGTGGTGAACGACGGAGCCACATACCACGTCCGATTAATACTGTCTCTCCTGGTTCCTATGGCTTCTGTTCAGCTAACTCGGGGGAGTCCGTTGGTTGGTTCGTTGTCATAAAAAAGGGGTGGAGTAGGAAGACACGCAGAATATCATAGCGTGTCTTACCTGGAGGAAAAAGGTGTTTCTCCCCGGCTGCTAAGGCGGCCAGCGATAGCAGAGTCGCGAAAGTGTGCGAAAGCGTTCCAGGGGCCTGCCGATAAGCGCCTGGGTGGAACATCATGGAGGTTTTAATTGGTGCGAGTCCAATATAACCCGTCTTTTCCCCCACGAGGGCGGGTATGCGTAGGCTTTTACCCTACGTCAACAAAAAAAAAAAGACCCTAGAATAAAATCAACCATTCACTAGGCAATACCACTCATTTGTATTGCATTGCATTGTTATTTACCATATCAAGTAGTTACTCATCTCATAAATGAAATACTTAATCACCATATTATATTGGTTTAATACATGAATTTCCATTAAAATAGAAAATTATATCTACGTGGGCATTAAAGTTAATTAGCTCGAACGTGTAATAATTACAAAATCACCGCCTTCTTCATTTCGCCGCAGTTTTAAGAGTAATACAGAGCAATGCCAAAGGCACTTCGCTGCAAGGGCGCGTGGGGGTTGAGTATTCCGGGGGGCCTTCATAGTTTAGGGACCGACAACAATCAGCGCGTATGTCTACTGGCAACCTGAGCGCAACTGACGTGACTGTTTGGTTTTAGTGCATATTTACATAGAAAATAAACTCGCATCCTTAGATGAAGTGGAGCTCAATACATTAGTTACCATGCTGGACTACTCAGTGAAACTAAAACTATATGCCATCAGACATATAACTTAACATAAAACTTATGTACCTGCACATTCGTTACGAATATTCCTGATGGGCTACTGCAAAAGGACTAACCTAAGGCGGTCTTTCCGAACCGTTACGACGCTGAGCACGTTATTAAATCGGTTATTCAATATTTATAATAGTCAACCCTAACCCGTTCTTCCTTTGGCTTTCCACATGTGGTTCCCCGTTTCCCCATGGTTTAAACACATGGCATATTGTAGACGTAATTTGAATCAAATAAAAATTAATCTAAACAAATTCTTATCCTAGACAGGAATCAAACCCACAATTCGCAACGCTGAATGCGATATGCTCAGCAACTTATCCGGCAGAGCCATTGATATTGATTTATTTTATCACGCCATAAAACTATATACAACAAATAATGTTCCATTGCAAATTGAGGCCGCGGATAATTATCAAGTTGCGGTTTAATTATTCGTTAGTAATCAGGTACTTCGTTTAATTTGTCTCTGTAATATTACCGTGTTTGTCGTGTTGGAAATTAGCTCCTAATTAATGAGATATACGCTAGTAAAAGTTATTGTGGTTTTGATTAGAGTAAAGTAAAACTAATTAACAGCCTATATAATAGGCTGGAAAAAGTTTCTTCGCATTGTATATAAAAATTCAAAACATTTTTTAATAAAGTTTATCTTATCTTTTAAACGAGCAAATCTTGTATATATATATAATCGGAATCTCGGAAACGGCTCCAGCGTAGCTTGCATAGATTTGGGGGCGAAAAATCGATCTAGCTTGGTTTCATTTTTAGAAAATGTCCTTTTATCCCTGTTTTCAGGGAATCAAAATATAATTCGAATATGACGGTAAATTTCGCCGCAAGAGAAAATGTCAAAATAGCTCGGTCGGTAATCGGGCGGCCTCAAAACAGACGGCCGTGGTTCGCGTCACGATCATTTACACATTTATTTTTTACTTTTTTTTCGATTCCAGATCATTGCTTTCTTTATTTTTAATTTTTTGTCGATTTGTTTTTTTTTTGTTATTTTATTCCCTTTTTTTTAAAGTTCTTTATTTTGTGAAAAACATCAGTTCATATTTTCTTATTATTAAGTCGGTAAGATCGAAAAATATTATGCATATTTCTTTACTCAGTAATTTGTATCTAAATTGTAATTTCCAAAATACACGATTTACCAAAAAAAAACACCTCCGGGTACTTTACATTTAACTAAAGTGTATGTAGGTGCCATTTTGTTCGATAACTTTCTGCCATATTGTAGGTAGGGACATGATCTTATTGCTATAGAAATTCTGGGGCTTCTGATCAAAAAACCGCGACAAGTGGTTTTGTCACTCCTCTCGTGATGTTAACCTGACACTGCCTAAAGAATTCTGAAGAGACCGAAACGAGTGGAAATCTGAAGGTGCAAGGTCAGGACTATACGGCGGATGCATTAACACCTCCCAGCCAATCTCTCTTAATTTTTGCTGAGGGGCTAAAGATGTGTGAGGTCTAGCGTTATTATGATGAAAATCCACACTCCTTCTGTTGATTAATTCCGGCCGCTTTCTCTCAACTTCTTGCTTTAATCTCATCAGTTGTTCGTAGTAGAGTTCAGAATCGATAGTCCTGCTTGGCGGTAACAGCTCATAATGAATAATGCCCTTCTAATTCCACCATACACACAGCATTACCTTGTTGCGAGATAACCCGGGTTTCGCCAGAGTCTGTGGAGCCTGACCAGCCTTTGACCTTTATCGCACGTTCTTGCCGTACGTGATCCACTTTTCATCACCAGTTATCATGTTTTTCAAAAATGGTTCGGTTTCATTACGTCGTAATAAAGAATCACATGAGTTAATCACAAATTCATTAGATAGGGTTTTACGGTGGTAGGGCCACGCAGCAGCCTCGGCTGTTGCACGAATGGGAAGGCTCGTCCGGGTAAGTACCACGACCGCACAGAAGACCTGCGTAAAGTGGAAGTATAATGCTTTCGCGTTTCGTCTGGTGAGTGAGGTAGCCGGAGCCCAATTTTCAATAGGTTGTCAACGCATCTGCAACCCTCGGGTGTAGCAGATGTCGATGGGCGGCGGTATTCACTTAACATCAGGTGAACCATCTGCTCGTTTGGCAAATTTTCACATAAAAAAAATAGGTTTCTTTCAGTGAGCCCATGAGGCACCCAAATATCGAGCTTTTTTGTGTACCAAGCTTTTTTCAAATGCGCCAAAACTGTTTTGTGGTCAATTCCCAGTTCTTCAGCTACATCGAAACTACTGATATGCCGATCTTGCTCCACTTTTTCAAAAATGGCATCCATTTGATCCGTAACAGGGCACCCAGAGCGAGGTGCATCTTTGACATCAAAATTTCTGGATTGAAAACGCTTAAACCAAATTTGTGCTACTCTCACAGACACTGCACTAGGTCCATAAACATCCCAATTTTTTTTCGCGGCTTGAGTTGCATTTTCACGTTTTTTGTAGTAAAATTTTAAAATGTATCGAATTTCTTCATTACAGTAAGAAAAACAAATGAAAGTCACACATTTTCCTAATTTCATTTTTTTTTTATTTAAACTTTTTAACAATAAATACCAAAACCTGCCAGATACAAATGGTATAACCATAGAGATTATATTATAAGTTCATACAAACTATTTGCGAAAAGATTTTTTCCCCAACCTAATATAAACTGTTACTTTAAGATTCATCATCATAGATCTCCCCCACAGACTGCCACGAAGCACTTTGCGTTTACTCTTCTTTAAATACAACCACAATATTATTTTAACTATCGTAAATTAACAAATAAATAAGCGGAACAGCAGAAACGGTACAAACGTTTTTTCGACAACATCCAAAGACTACTTATACGATATGCGCTAAAACGCATGGCGCACCTTGAATCGTTATACAGTTACGCTTTTCTCGACCACGCAGTCGGAGAGTGGTCAGTTTGATTAGATGTAGGTTGTGATAAGTCTAACGGGTGCACTTATGGCCTCGCCTCGGCCATATTCCGGCATCGGGCGCGCCTCTGTGCGTAATTCTGATTAGATTGGATAAACGGCCAGTCATTGTTTCCGCACAATGATTTCTACAATGGCTAGCCGTCCATCCATGTCGTAAACGATATACGGTAGACATCTACCTGTATGTATAAATATACATGGAATGCGTGCAAACTTTTTAATTGAAGATTTTTTTTAACACTTAAAAATCTGAGCCTTCCAGCAGTTACCTGACATATTTAAGAAGGTAATAAACGTTGAGATTGGTTTTACTTTTCCAGAATGTTACAAGTTTAAATGTAAAATGACAAATATATCCTTTTATTGTTTTGAAATCCCATTAACTAACTATGTGTATATCAAATTAACTACTTTAGTTTTGCCCGTCAAAGCTTCGGTACGCTTATTTAAAAATTAGTTATTAGTACTTTTTACTTTTTTATTAGTTACTTGAACACTGTCGCAACTGGCCGAATAGTGCCCTATAAATTTTGGGGCTTATTCGTCGCTTAAACTATAGTTTAAAACTGTGCTGTTTATATGCCATAGTAGTACACAATCAAGCTCTCTTTGATGTTCCCTAGTCGAAATTACGATAAACTGTAGGCAAAGTTTTAAACATAAATGTTAGAGATATAGCAAAGAAATTAAATTCTATTTGAGAGACATGTCTAAAAGCAGTTAAGTGTGTTCTTCTTAGGAAAATCCTTTTATATCTATGATCAATAACCTCGAATTATATTACTTTTGTATATTTAAAGGTTAACGAGATGAGACAAGAATAGGATCAAAAAGACAAATTGTCTAACAGTGCAAATTTTTGACATAAAAAATCATGAAAAATATTTACAAAAAAGTAAAAATACTTACGGTTTCATTGAAAACCTAAAATCAGTGACTTCTTTAAATGTTGTTTCCAATAAAATACCCTTGTCAAAGTCAAAGTCAAATATCTTCAATGAATGCTTCAATTCAATATAGAAGCATTCACTTACTTCTTGATAGTCAAAAAACTCTACCACCTTGGAAGGACATTTCCTGCTGTCTTGTCTGCCATGAAGTCTACCAACCTACACGACTGTTGCATGCACCACCGCGTTACCATGTGATTGAGTTAAAGCATACCGGTTTATTCCCTAATACCTCCTGTGTACTGGCTGGAGGTCTTTGTTCAGAAGTTAGCCATGTAATATGTTCGCAATAACATTTTTTACAAATCCACCCGAAAAGAATACATACATCGAATCCTATCAAGCTAATTTGCAAAACTATTGTAATGGGTGCTACCATCGGCTTGTAATTCTATGAGTACTGTAAGATTCAAAGACACTATAAGTAGAATTTTAAGTTTTATTTAATGAAATATTTTCCAAATGTTAACGACATCGTAGAGAACATAAACAAACATTTTATTGGACTAAATGTGTTATTACGTCATAATGTACGACGAGAGTAGAGTGAAGTCAACATTTGAAAAAGGTTTTATAGTTTATTGCGAGAGTGCATCTATTCGTAGTTTTCATACACAAACCGTAGAGCCGCTATAGCCTCTCGGATCTGCTTATTGTGTTCCGACGTTTATTGAGACGACAATAATGTTATGTCATCTATTTGTATTCACAGTATACGTACTTTATGAATATGGAATTGGACATACAATTTTTTCCGTATTTGTTACATCTGATATTTAAATATTGACAAACAAAAATTATTAGCTTACTTTTAAATGTTTTGCCATAACATATGAAATGGCTGAAAAATATATTTTTATATATTTTTACGCGATTACACTAAACTAAATCAAACTGTTTAAGGATTTATCGTGTTTATTTTGGTTTTAATACCCGACGTTTCGACGTTAACAGCGTTCATGGTCACGGGACGGACAGTATTAATACCAAAGTAAACGCGATAAATCCGTAAACATAGTTGCATTTATTATTAAAGGTATTAAGCTAAAATAATGTTACATATTTATAAGCCTATTTTTCTTTTTGCTTTTAATTTTGCTATTAAATGGCGGCAACGCATACGTACGGGCGTTGCAAATGTCTATGGGCGTCTGTTATCTTAACATCAGGTGAAAAGCCAGCTCGTTTAAAAACTTTTGACATAACTGAAACAACAAATAAACATGCAAAAGGATCCAACTCACTGCAATATTCGTCAATAACATTAAAAACATGTGACAGTGAACATTTACAGAAACTTAAAAGCACCGTCGTTAATACAAATCTCTCCTTAAACATTTGTTTAGACACTTTTATGCCTTCTATTCCGCTACGCGGCTTACTTATTGCAATCATTCGTTGATAATAACGCATTATCCATTCAGAGCACGATTTAAATTATTTGTCTCCAACTGTGACCTCATTATATTGTGAGCCCCTAACCTCCATCGAAAAAACGGATATAAGTCTGATTACAATCCGGGCGTAAAACGAAAGTAATGGTCGTTCCTTTTTTTCCAATTCAGCTTTCTGATCAAGCAAATCCCTAACCATTTCATTTTTGACTGTTTTAACATGTTCGATTTATCTTTGTGGCAATTCATTTAAATAAAATATGAATATAGTTTTATACGTAAATGTGTTGCTTTTTGTTCTTTTATTTTATTAAAAATCTCTTGGTTGAATTGGAAACACATGAATAAGAGACCAATATTAAAAACGGTCATATATTAATTACAAAAATGATTCGAATTATCTCCATATCATCAACTTGAAACGTTCTTGAAACTGACACTAAGCCGCTTATGGTAATAAATATAAGATTTTACGAAGTTTATAAATTTTATATAAAAACAGAAACAGTTAATTGTGGATGCCATAAGAGTTATTTAAAAATTACGTCTAACGTGATTTAAGGCTTATCACACCATGAATTTAACACACGAGTAACGAGCGAGCTATCTCGCCCGAAGTGACATTCACAAGACTTTATGTGGAGTATGAATAGTATTCATAAGCGAGCAATTTATCGGCAATGAACGAAAGCTTGCTTGCATTTGCCTCATGAAATTTTCTACCAATAGCGTCGGAAATTGTTGGTGAGATTAGTAAATCTTTAAGCGGTAATCTCAATTTGAGTCGTTATTATGACATTTAAATTTAAATAAAAAATAAAGGAATATTTTCACCAATCCAGATATGAAACAGAAATATGGCGTCACAAAACATGACGACTAGGCAAGATAAAATCCCTGCTCTTGTAACACTGAACCGAGTAAAGTCGCTATTTCCGAGACAATGTGTTATCATTTAATAATATATATAGCTGTTTACTATCTTAGCTGTTCTCAAACTTTAGCTACATTAATAAAAGCACCTGGATGACCGCGCTTTGGCTGGAATTTTTTTCTTACAAAAGAAGGAACTCGAAAAAAGGGGGTAATAATCATCTGGATGGGGTCTTCTATTTTCGGGACCGCAAAGATTACCGCCCGAGCTAGTATTACCTTGTAGAGGGTGCCGAAATTTACCTTCGTATTCGAATGATATTTTTCATTTCCTGAAAACACGGAAAAAATGACGTTTTCTAAAAATTAAACCTACCTATCTATCGCCCCCAAAACCCCCTGCAAGCTAAATTTCATAATAATATCAGAGTTTCAGATTATATAATATAGCGATTGCTTGTTTCAAGTATTAGATTTGTAGAAAAGAAGACAAAAACTTTTACCTTAATCAAACCGTTAAACCGTTTAGCTTAGTGGTTAAAGTGTCTTGGCGCGAATCTGGAAAACGTGGATTCCTGAAGCAGCGAAAAACTAACCGTCTTTCCTTTCCGTAATTTTTTTAAAGAACGTTTCTAATGGACGATGAAGACTGATGAAGAGCCGTGATAGCTCAGTGTCCGGGCGCTCGCCTTTAATTCAATATACTCGAGTAACCTGAGATCGATCCCCGGTGCCGGCACCAATGAAGTTTTTAACTTTTAGTGCTGACTTATCACGTGCTCCGCGGTGAAGGAAAATATCGTGAGGAAACCTGCATATTTTCGAACTAATGATAAAAAAAATGTTTCGAAGATATTACAATTGCGACTCAACCGATGTTGCAATTGTCCATGGGCGGCGGTGATCACTTACCATCAAGTGGGTCACTTGATGGTAAGTGATCACATGCTCGTTTGCCTCCTTTTCCCATAAAAAAAAACTTTGATGCTGATAATGTATTTGTCATTTGATGTGCAGTAGAGGCACGACATGACAAACATAAAATTAAATAATTATATTTATTTTTCGAAGTCAAGTCAAGAACACCCTTTTTATTTGCATTGTTGATAGCATACCGTAAGGAACAGATTAGCTATATAACTAGTAGTTACAATGTCACCTTTGAACATTCATTACGGACGAAACAATAGGCTATGGTGGTAAACACAGTGAATACATTAAAATACCAATTTATAAATTAACATCTGGCGTTAACGTGGCGGGCATGCTTAATTACAGCTTATTGATGCATAGACCGCGGACACCTAATTTGCATTTAGATACACGTTAGAATTAAGAACAATATTTGTATTCCATCATTCCAGGTATCCTAAAATCGTGCTATACATGAATACATTAATTAATTAGGGAGGTATAACGACCTCACAGAGGACCGGCGTGAAGTAGAAGTGTAACACTTATGCGTCTAGCGAGTGAGGTAACCGGTGCCCACTTTATTAAAAGATGGCTATGCATCTGCAACTCTACGGGTGGTGCAAAATCTTGACCCCAGCTCACTTGCCACCTTCTCGCTTAAAAACACGTAAAAACATGTGGATGAATAGGAGTTTACTGATCTATGCTTGACATCAAGTATGAAATTAGTCAGCCGTTAGATATTTATCGATAAAAGACAAAATAATACAATAAGTCAAGTAATAAACTAAAAGTAGCTATGATTTTGCATTGTACACATGGTTCCAATGAATAAGCTAAGTTCTTCTTCAATTTTCAGCCATGGTCAGCTTTCATTAACTCAACACAATTAAGTTATCAGTACGATAAATAATATTGCGAATGCTGTAATCACTATGATTGACTACCTGTGGTTAGACATCATGCATCACTCGTTGCCCTTAAATTTCCAGGGGAGATCGATATCCCCTCTTTGTTGTTCCCACCTTGTAGTGGTGGAGTGGTTTAGTAGCCTTGACTTGGTCCCCAACGGATAAGCCAAAAGTGAACCCTTGCTGAAAGTTCGGGTGACCGGTCGAGGGCGGTAGAGGTCATTATCCCTGGCCTCGAGTGAAAAGAGAAGAATGACTCCGTGGTGCAGTTGCCAAGATATTGGCTTCGGCGTCGGTCGTGGGTTTGAACGGAATTCTTACGAGAGACTAGAGATATTTTCTTTTTCGAATAATTAATAGCTTTACAAATATGTACATTTGCACTCACACTGTTATTTGCCAATTGTTACTAATTGGATTAATATCAGCACACTAAAATATTGTTAAAATAACGGAATTATCCTATTTTGAAGATAACGATTTACACAACAAGATATAGATACCTACTAGATTGGACGACTTGTTTCAATCTAATTATAGCCGAAGCGGGACGCTACATCGACGTGTTATAACAACGTTATTTCTACAGACTAAACAATCTCTATTTTAACTCTCAAGCGGGTAAGCTGTTGGCGCTGGCAACACTGTATACCGGATGTGACGTTATCTACTCGAGCGAAGGGACACACGGTCGCATGGAGCAGCGGTCACTTGGATTTCGGCCGCGTTCCCAGACGGTTATATAACCACTAGTGCTGCTTGTCGTTATAATAGTTGGTAATATTCACGTTCAGTAATAGTTAAAATATTAGGATCAATGTAAAATTGTTAGAACTCTTATAAAGCAGAGGTAGGAACAGCGATCCAGCGATGTTTGTGTCCAGAGATCCATATCAATAAATCCGAAACAAGACGGAGCTTCCTACGGATAAAAAAATTTTATTCAAGAAATTGTCAAAAGTAAAATATTTTTATTTATTTTTATCGATAAATACCATGTGTTTTGTACTTTTACTGAATTTTTTTTTATGCAGAGGCATTACAAAATAGATTTTCTCTTATAATACCTCCCAGTGCGGTGATGTTATAATAAAAGAAGTGTTTGTACTTATGTATGTAACGTACGCAGGTAAGAAGCTTATACTTCTTTAGCGTGACAAAGGAATAATAACTAAAATGGTTATTCCCGGTGCCAGTACTCTTTATTAATTACGCAATTGATAATGGTTTAATTTATTTATACAATATTTACAACGCTAAATCTATCTAAATTACATTACATCTAATCAACCTGGTCCACTCGGCATGGTGCCAAGAACGCTAGCTGCATTTCCTCGCTGAGTAGTTATGCTTATCCTTTGAGCGAGAAACGAACTAGCTCTCTTGTCACCAGTCGCGGCGGTAATACGACGTTAACCTTTCAAACGGTTTAATTAAATAACTTAGAATTATAAGTAAATGACAAAAGTAGTTATTGGTTGCCATGGTAATACCGTAAAGTTGGTCGCGCTGCCACCAACTTCATCATGTCGCAGTCGGTGCGCGTGCATCGTGAAAATTTTACTCTCATATTCTTTTCCAAAAGTAAAGTAAAGTAACAGCCTATACATGTCCCACTGCTGGGCAAAGGCCTCCTCTATACAGAGAGTATCAGGGCATAGTCCACCACGCGGCCCCACTGCGGATTGGCGGACTTCACATATCTTCGAAAAATATATTTTTTTTATTATTATTTCGAAAATATGCAGGTCTCCTCACGATGTTTTCCTTCACCGCGGAGCACGTGATAAGTCAGCACTTAAAGTTAAAAACTTCATTGGTGCCGGCACCGGGGATCGAACTCAGGATGCTCGAGTATATTGAATTAAAGGCGAGCACCCGGACACTGAGCTATCACGGCTCAACGCTTTTCCAAACGCAAAAGAATATCTACAATAATAAGAAAACTATATACTAATTTCAAACACAATATTCCTTAGATTTAAGTTCGATACATACATAACATTTAATAAAACGTTGATATAGCATTCTATAGAGGGCCGTCAAAGCATACATCGCCTGTGTTGACGATTGAATTAATGAGACACAACGGTCATCACTTTATTCCAGGTGAACTATTACCGAAGATATGTGACCATCGGTCACATATCTTCGGTAGAGTACTTCGGGTAGAGTACCTGCCTCCTCTACTGGAAAAGCATTGTGTGATGAACACAGTTTTTATGCGTATAATATGTGTATATTTACAAAAGAAAAGTATTTTTATCAGTTATCTAGTACCTATAGTAAAAGCGTTGCTTAGTTTGGGACTACTCGTAGAGAACGTTGTCTAAAAATCTGTCCTAAATATAGTACACATAAATATAAATATCGAACAATTACATCTAAAAATATAAAGGGAATTCGGATTGATTCAAATCCAGCGTTTTCATAGATAAGAGGATAAAAGAATGCACTCGAGCATACTAACGGTTCTCACGTCGCTGCCCGTTTATTTCGGCTTTGCGGAAACGCCGCGTCCCCCTCTAAGTGATTGGATACTATTCAATACAGTCACCAATCCAATCACAAAATGGTGGGGATTTATGCTGGCGTCAGCTTGTTAGGATTCGTGACGACGAGCAGATCAATCCGTGGGGCGCATCTAAATCCGTGTTACGATTTTGTGTGTTATTTACGTAGGATACGAATTTGAGCACGCAAACTATTTTTGTCGGTTACGTTTATTTGGCTTATTATAAGTATTATTTTCCTCTAACTTACCAATCGACCAACGCCCGGTTTCACTATTCAATGTACAGATAGATTTGGTCACTAGCGATAGATATTTGATTTTAGTTCCATAATATTTACGTCAATATTCTGTCTCCAGTAACTAAATCTATCTTTAGATTGACTATTGAAATCTATCTGTATTTATTGACTAAAACTCTAAGACTACGCAGCGTTTTAAACATCATGAAAACAAATGAATATAATTTTAGCGATGGTGACGCTTCTTTATTGCGGACCGGATATAAAAAGGTAAGATATATGCGATAAAACGATAAGACTTCAGCTTCTCGCTACGCAATAAATTCTAAGCCCATAAAGTTTTCGTTCCCTTTTCCATTGGAAGTTACATCATGTAAAGTTATTTTATGCGGTCTACTCCTTAAACCGTATATCAAGAAGACCGTGAGTTGTTAAGCTGATCACCTTTGAGCTTTTATTGCACATTCTGTGAGTATTATGTTATGTTTTTATTAAAACCAGTTGGATAAGATAAACCTGGGATAGTGTTACTCTTTGTAGGTACATGATCTTTTTTTTCTTGATAATTAACAAAATAAATAAAATAAAAAAATTAAAGTTAGGATAAGGTCATACCGACATGTCCAGATAATATACATGTATTAATATACATATACGAGTACGTTTTTCTGCAGACAAACATTGTTATTATCATTTTAATTTCTGGACGATGGATGCGTAAAGGAAATGGTGGTTTTTGAATTAAAATTTTCCATCAAATGAGTTAAACGCATCCAGGCAGAATCATATCTCGGGTAAAAGCTCAATATCATCGTCATGGCTAAAACCAAACAGTTCATAATGCAATTAATAAACGCAACTGGTATAAAATATTAAATTTAAAGAAGTAACAGCATATTTATTTAATTTACCTCAACTCTTAATCTACATCTTATAATTATCAAATAAAAAATAAGAGATTTGTAGCCATTATTCACTTCGGCTCTCAAATATAAAGAATGCCCAAGCTTTTAGCCATATCTAAGTGTGGAATTTGATCTTCAACATTTACAGCAGGCAGTTTTATTTGGTCTATGGGGTTTAACATATGGAAGCTGCCAATGATTAACTTGAGATTTCCTGGGACTGACAACTAAACCAAAAGACCTAGCCCATGTGTTTATAGTAAATTTTAAATATTTGGCTTCAAAGTGCGATATGGCTGCAGATTATCAGCGTAAAGGTGATTGATAGTCTGAGGTGAGTGCAGTAGTCAGTACTCTTCTTCAATGTCCCGGTAGATGGAAAAAGCTATCCAGGCGGAGCCGTGATAGCTCAGTGTCCGGGCGCTCGCCTTTAATTCAATATACTCGAGCAACCTGAGTTCGATCCCCGGTGCCGGCACCAAGGAAGTTTTTAACTTTAAGTGCTGACTTATCACGTGCTCCGCGGTGAAGGAAAACATCGTGAGGAAACCTGCATATTTTCAAAATAATAACAAAAGAAAATATTTCGAAGATATGTGAAGTCTGCCAATCCGCAGTGGGGCCGCGTGGTGGACTATCCCCTGATACCCTCTGAATAGAGGGGACTTTTGCCCAGCAATGGGACATGTATATAGGCTATTAACTTATAAAAAAAATCCTGGCGGTTATTTACAGAAGCTGTACCATGGCCCTATAACAGTAAACAATTTGTTGTAAAAAAGCTATATGCACACTCACTTGAACCATATTCTAGTTAATATTCAAATCGTTAACTAAACGACAATCTGAATTCGTAAACTAAATCGTCATACTTACTCCAACGTCTTATTTGATGTCAAATTTGTAAAACGACTTTCTCATAATTAAAACTTCGATGCAAAATGAACATCATCAATGAGCGACATATTCTAAAGGGTCTTTTATTCTAGCTGAAATTAATGTGACAATAATGAAAAGAAGTTGGGAGACAGTGGTTAACTAGTTGGCTGAACGCATCGAGTCGCAATCTGGGGTCTCGTCTTTAATATGCGTGATTTTGCTTAAATAGGAGATAAAATTTAGCAATGTTGAAGTTAGAAACTTTATTTTTAAGTTCTCGCAATTTTTAACTCTAAGGTAATAAAAAACAATTAGATGCACTTCTGCGTTTCCTCTGGTGAGTGAGGTCCTATTTTATTAAAAGGTGGCAACAAATCTGCAATCCTACGGGTGTTGCAAATGTCAATGGGCGGCGGTTATCATTCAGTCGCTATTATTTAGTCATAAATGTCTTAGCAGTAAAAGGCTATCATCGACATCTTTCATTTGAGCTGGGCCATGTCACAGCAGATTCCACTGCGTGACTTAATCACAGTACGAAGTAAAATTTATTTAGAATTTAAGATACTTAAGATATATTTACACTAAGAACGATTTATTGAATGTACTATTTTTTGGTTGATTATCACCCTTAGATGATGTAAGGTACCTGGTAGTGCATTGCCTGCTATCTGTTGATAATAGCAATAAAATTCAGTAATATTCCGAACAATCTTCGTTCCGAACGTCTACATTGTTGTCAGACAAAAGCAGTCTGACCCCCCTTTAAGACCCGGGAATAATAACACTAGGAATGAAATCGGAATAAAATCTTCCAAAACTTAGCTTTCAATATGACGTAGTGGAATACGAGGACCCGGATGGCGTAGTGGTTAGTGTACCTGCCTCCTGCGCCAGAGGGTGTGGGTTCGATCCCCACTACTGGAAAAATATTGTGTGATGAACATGGTGTTTTTCTAGTGTCTGGATGTTTCTATATGTATAATATGTATTTATTTACAAAAGAAAAGTATGTTTATCAGTTTTCTAGTACCCATAGTACAAGCTTTGCTTAGTTTGGGACTAGAAAATGTTGTGTACAAATGTGTCCTAAATATTTAAAAAAAAAATATGCGAACTAAAAAAGTACCTATATTTAAGCTTATAAAATTTTGGGTATCAAATATATATTACTTGGTTCGATGAAATTATTGACGACTTTCCAGAATGACCTTCGAAATGTCTCGATGCCGTCTGACGATTCCATTCAATCGATTACTTGCTACATTTTGACGGCCCGTAAAAATGAATACTTATTTACGGAATGAGGACTGAATATGTGTGGCAAATACAATGAACAAACGTACAAAAAATTCAAATACAAACCAATTTTTTTTTAAAGTGAGTTCAGCCCCTGATAGTGAGACCCTGAGCGGTAGATTGCAGATTTTTCCCACGAAAAAAATAGTGAATCATAACATAAAAAAATTGGCTTTAAAGATCAGCACTGTATATATATACAATGTACTTGGACATAAAACTTAAAGCATTATATTCTACATCAAACATTATGAATAACAATAATTTACAACAGTTATCGGCTATTTTACACCACATAAACTCAATTGTATGAAGAATGAACCTTTCCAAGTAGCAATTCGAAATTTTACTAAAGAAATTCTTAGAGGAAAAAAATAACGTTAATATTATTTCATCTTCTTTACTCTGTTTTCAAGCCAGCCTTCTGCATAACAAGGGATACCTCGGCTGTACTCATCGAAGCGCGACTTGTTTCAACTTCGCTATAGCCGGGACGAGACGTTTCACTGTGGGCTCTTAGATAACGATAGAACTAACTCTAAAAAAGAAAAACAAATCCTCAAATATATTATTTGAAATAACTAAATACTGAAACTACGATTTATTGCTTCAAATGCTAAAAATAACAAAGAACACTGTAAACTACAAAACACTAAGATTTTCGTGAGTATGGCAATCAGTCGTTTAGCTTAGTGCCTAAAGCTTCAGGCCGCGAGTGCCGAAGACGTGGTTCGATTCCCACAGCGGCGACAATATTTTCGTACTTTTTCTAAATATTTTAATGTTTCATCTTAAGTGCAAAGGTTAACGCATAAAAAAATTAAATATAAGTAATATCAATTTTAAGTTCTTCAAATTCAAATTTTTAAATGAAAATATTTAAAAATTTGAATTTCATTAAAAAGAGAAAGAAAATACACGAGCATTTCTATAGATTAAAAGAGAATCTATGCACCCCGGCAATCGGAGAGTTCTCACGTTGCTCCACGTTTATTTCGGCTTTGTGGAAACGCCGCTTTCTCTCTCTAAGTGATTGGCAACTATTCAATACAGTCACCAATCCAATGTTTGGTGGATATTCATGCTATCAGCTTGTAGATTTCACGAAAACGTGAAAATTAATAGAGATGTAATAACGAATAACAGAATATTCAAATGATACCGTTGCACGCAAACTGTTTTTTTTTTTGTGTCTATTCTCTAAAACAGTTCCATATTTGAGCATTTCATCTTGTGAGTTAGATAGACTGAACCCACTTTCTTAAAAATTGGCAATGCTTTCATATAATTCTAAACCGATATTTTTGAAATATCATTGAGGCAGTTTAATGCCGACGTGGTAAAGATTTTTAACTGCGGGCCGCGTGTGAAAGGGTTAAGATAAGTAAATAAAATGTCAAGGCTTCCGCTTTTCGCCATGCAATAATTCTACGCCTATAAAACGTTCGTTCCCCTTTCCATTGGAAGTTACATCATGTGCCTAAAGTTATTTAACGCGTGCTCCCTTATTCGTATATCACAAAGAACCGTTAGTTATTGAGCTGATAACTTTCGAAATTTTATTCCCCGTCGGGTTTATGTGCTTTAAAAACACCGTGGGATAACATAATTTTTCTTTTACTTACATTACATATAAAACTGATACTCAAATACTAAAAAAGTAATGGACTTTTCTGTTCACTTTGCTACTACAAGTTTTCGAGTGCGTACTGTAATAAATAAATCGCACTTTTAATGCTAGCTAAGTGGACTTCTTTTAACACAAAATGGTAGATATGAAACTTATCACAACTCGTATCTCGAGTCAGATAAACTTTTTCTAACACTTACTTGTCGTCGCTAAAAATGGGAATAGGGTGTTATATATAATAGTTCATACTACAATTTATATTTGAACCAGTCATCGGTTTTGGGATCAGACAGTAGAATGTACCGTCGGTTTGAGTCAGTTATAGTAACAAAGGTTCCGTTTCACAGAGATTACATTTAATTACATAGTACCCGGAGGACCGAGCTTTGCTCGGTTTGTTTTTTTTTTTTTGGTAAATCGTGTGTTTTGGAAATTACATTTAGATACAAATTACTGAGTAATGAAATATGCGTAATATTTTTCGATCTTACCGACCTAATAATAAGAAAATATGAAGTGGCGTTTTTTTCACAAAAGAAACAACTTTAAAAAAAGGGAACAAAGTAACAAAATAACAAATCGACAAAAAATTAAAAATAAAGAAAGCAATGATCTGGAATCGAAAAAAAAAATAAATGTGTAAATGATCGTGACGCGAACCACGGCCGTCTGTTTTGGGGCCGCCCGATTACCGACCGAGGTATTATGACATTTTCTTTTGCGGCGAAATTTACCGTCATATTCGAATGATATTTTTCATTCCCTGAAAATAGGGATAAAGGGACATTTTCTAAAAATGAAACCTAGCTAGATCGACTTTTCGCCCCCGAATCTACGCACATACTAAATGTCATGAAAATCACTGGAGCCGTTTCCGAGATTCCGATTATACAGGGTGTTACAGAAAGGTGTTGTAACATTTAAAGGCGTGTATATATATCAGACTTTGAATCAAATGACATAATTTTAAAATACGAATCTAAGCATTTTTTGACGATAAAAATTTAAAAAATTATTAACTGGAACAACCCTGATTATAGAAGTCACTGACCGCGCATCGGTGTTATCACTCCAAACTCACACACGCATACACCTGATCGCCCGACTGATTCCCCTCTCCCTCCACTCCTCGTTACGTCATTACCCCACTTCCCGCTCCTCAAGTTTATCGGTCCCCTCCGCCCGCCCCTCGCCAACCAAACTGACAACGACCGCATCGCGCTGCAGGTCCTGGCGATGCTCTAATACAATGAAACACCGTGCTTATCATCAAAATTTATTTGAATTTATCGGATTTTGTCACAACAGAAAGACACGAAATAGCTATACTGATCGTCCATGAGCCCTACTTAATATGTTATTGATTAAAGAATAGGTATTCATTATCGGGAAATAAAACACAGACACACTACTTTTACTACGTTTATTTTTGTAAGCAAATATCCGCGTCATACCTACATAAAAACATTTTTTACATGGAATTAATAATAGATTTCATGAGACAATTTCCACTGTAACTTATAATTTTTTAGTATTGAGATTTTGAATTAAACATTAAATCGCTTGCAGTGGAAGGTAAAAATATTTTAGAAGGTTACAACTCACAAATCTTACAACGCCGATAAATTTATTCAACACAACATCAGTGAGATACATTATCATGTTATGGCGGATACATAATACATAATAATGACAAAAATAAATTTCGAATTAAGTAAGTTCAATGTAATTATAAAGTATTAAACAATAAAATCTTTATTTTAAATAAATAACCTATACCTAGACATTCCAATGAGATCAGCGTTTACTAAGAAAACTCGTGCTTATCGGTGTCGGTCGGTTTCATTACGCGATACTATTCTTTCACTGTTATAGCACATCAGCACTTGGGATAGTCATTGTCACTAACTTAAAACACACCAAGGTCAAGGGTTGCTTCGTCATTTGCGAAGCTTCGACGCGTATAGGGCGCGGACGCAGACGAGGGCCGATCCTTCCTAACACCTCCTTAACACAACTGGCAGCTGATCCAAATTTATTTCAGCATTCTTGCTTACTGTCTTTTGGCGTTTCTTCTTATCTTCTTAATACTTATGGCGTCAAAGACTGCCTGTCATCGAAAAAACCAATAATGTAGTTTCAAGGTAAATCGACGGCAATTCTCTCCGCAACACCGAATACCATTAAGCAATTTCTTAGCATATGCATTTCTGTCATCAATAACTGATCAATAAATCGAGAATAAAAAAATAAAAATCACGAACGTGTCTTCACACCGTAATGTCTAAAAAGTAACTGATTTAAAAGTTTAAATAACACAAACGAAACGACGGCATATTTTATGTATTGATTGAACTACCTAAGCGGCATTCGGCCGCTTATGTCGGTAAGTACATAAGAAACGTTTGTTGGGGACTATTTCGCCGCACGCATAATGTTACCATGTCTACTGAGTAATATTATAGGACGGGAGAAAATAATTGGCTATTTAATTTTCAAATCGGCATAGCTATATCACAAACTTTTTGTAAATCAACATTAAACTATTGCTGGAAGGTCAGGTATTCTTTTAATGGTATTTTACCATTGACTAACAAAACATTAAGAATCTAGTTGACCTCCTTTAAAATACCACAAAATCAACAAGTATTATTTTAAGCTTAAGTTATTTTAACTATTATGTAGATATTAACTTCATGAGAAAATGTGAAAATTTCAGAGCAAAATTATTTTCATGTGATGGCAGCTTACAATTTTATTTATTTTTCCTATCAAAATTGTAGCACAAAGTACGGACTAAGATCTATAAAAATTCGGAATGACCGAACATCAGAATATCGGGATATTCCACGCGGATCGGCACATCTGGTAACGCTAGTTCTAGCGAGTGCGGTAAATACAAAGGCGGTCTTTGTTAACTGTTTGACGCCGACCATCCACGTGGACTGAGGTTATTCAAAACACGTGTAATTAGTTCGAAGAATCATAACTGTAAACTGATAGTTATGCTTATGGATCCATGAAATAACTTTTTTTACTTTTTTCAGAATACTTTGTACACTGAATAAGTATTAACGCAATGAATTTAATAGGTACCGAAAATTAAGTTTATGATGTTATGGACTAAAATTTTAATTGACATTTAATAAGGTATTCGTCTAATATCAAGTTAATGGTATTTGTTTGGTTCCGCATAATAAAGAAAAAGTTCATGATTTCTTTGCAGATTTTTTTAATTTTTGTTAATGCGCGCGATTTATAACTACACGTGCCGCCACCAACCCAACAGGCTCGGAGCCCGAGGGTCGGTGTGAAATTGCATCGCGTTAAGAACGCTAATTTATTTAATACTTTCCGCAAAAACTTTTAATGGTTAAATTAAAAATATTGGCGCGAAACTCCATGCTTTCATTTAAAACAAAAAAAAATTACAAATCATTTTAAAATATAGTCCAAAATCATTATTTTTTTTTAAATTTTATATCTAAATGCTTATTTGTATTGGACATAGTAAAGTCAATTTGTATAAATTTCGTATTTTTTATTTGACCAAAATTATTAAATATGAAACAGTGCCATCATATTTATGGTTATCAGTTATTTGATTAACAATGATATTAGTACGTGTTGTGCCTACTTGTATTAGACAAATTAAGAGTGAACATATTTTTATTCAATAATGTTTATTTCATTTGACCGTACATGTATGTGAACAAATGATAAAATTTTTATTTTTGTTATCCGTGACATCAAAATAATTATTTAAATTTAACAATTCAAAAAACAGCGCCATCTGGACAACCAACTTGATAAAAATTTAAATTATAAAATGATCTGTCGTCAAAATTTACTAATGTATTGGGATTTTCTTTCTATAAAGTATTTTGAGTTTTAAAATGCTCGATTCATTAATCTTCGAAATATCATACGAAATGAAATTCGAAATACAGTAATCACTACTTAGTATAAAACAAGGTCGTCCCGCTGTTCGTCTGTCCCTATGTATGCTTAGAGCTTTAAAACTACACAACGGATCTCAATGCGATTTTTTTTAAAACATAGAGTGATTCAAGAGGAAGGTTTATAATTATGAATAATACATTGCAACCGTGCGAAACTGGGACGGGTCGTAAAGTATAATAGTAAAAGTATAATATGAATAGATTCATGAAAAGATAATGAATTCGTTCAATCACTACCTAGTATAAAACAAAGTCGTCGCGCTGTCTGTCTGTCGCTATGTATGCTTAGATCTTTAGAACTACGCAATGGATCTCGATGCGTTTTTTAGTAGCTAGAATGATTCAAGAGGAAGGTTTATAATTATGTATATAATACATTGCACCGGTGCGAAGTCGGGGCGTGTTGCTAGTAAAAGTATAATAATATGAATAGATTAATGAAAAGATAATGATTTCGTTCAATAAGTATAAAATAGTCTATGGTGTTATTAAAATTGAATATTTAGAAAATTTATTTATTAGTTTCAGTATAAAATTTCATGTATTAATTCTCAATTAGTGTATACAAATCCTTCAGAAATAAAAGTAAAAAAAGATAATTTCATACTTCCAAAACTTATTAGTTGTGATACTGCGAACTAATTACGTGTTTTGAATGACCTTGTCACTTTCATCAATCTATGTAGATTGTCGGCGCGTATAACAGTTAACAAAGACCACCTTTGTATTTACCGCGCTCGTTTCAACTAGAGTTACCAGATGTACCGATTCTCGCGGAATATCCCGATATTCAGAGGTCCGTTCATCCAGAATTTTCATAGACTCCTTAGTCTTTACTTTGAGTTAGAAACTAAGAAAAATTGATACATTGTAAGCTAGCATCACTTTAGCATTAATATTTTTCTTTGAAATTTTCATATTGCCTCATGAAGTTGTAAATAGTCAAATTAAGGTTTTTTATTTTCCGGCGTAGTGTGTCCTCGATTGAAGTAGTGAAATGGAAAGTTTAAAATAAAACAAATACTTTAAAATGAGTCTAAAAGTTTCTAAATTAGGTAAAGCGAATTAATAATCACAACGGTTATGTTTGAATTTTGTGATATTTTAAAGAAGGTCAATTAGTTTCTTAAAGTGTTATTTGATTAGTTTTTTTAGTAGCCAATGGTAGAATACTATTAACAGAAAACCGAAAAAAAGTTGTTTATTACTTTATTGCCAATTATACCGCCGTCCTAAAATTTTACTACGTAGACATGGTAACCTTATTGTCGGCGCGGCGAAATAGTCTTGCACAAACGTCATTTAACTACATAAACCGTTACCGCTTAGGTAGGTAAATACATAAAATATGATGTCGCTTCCTTTGTGTTACTTAAATTTTCAAATCAGTTACTCTCCAGCCATTTAGGCATGAAGTCGATTTCATGATTTTTATTTTATAGTTATCGATTCATTATTGATAAAAGATGTCTCAGACATAGTCATATGCTCAGTAAATACTACATGATATTATTCAGTGTTGCGGCTAGAACGACCATCGATTTACTTTGAACTTTTCAACTACACCAGCTTTTGACGCAACTGTCGCTTCTACGTACGATGTTCTGGACGTATGCGCGTACTACGGGAGGCTCACCAACTGCACCAGAAGCATTTGCCAAAAGCCGAAACAAGTAAACAGCAAGCAAGAATGCTGAAACAAATTTAGATCAGCTGCTAGTTGTGTTAAAAAGGAGCTGGAAGGATCGCCCCTCGTCTGCGTCCGCGGCCCATACGCGTCGTAGCTTCGCAAATGACGAAGCAACCCTTGACCTTGGTGTGTTTTAAGTTAGTGACAATGACTATCCCAAGTGCTGAAGTGCTATAACAGTGAAAGAATAGTATCGCGTAATGGAACCGACTGACACCGATAAGCACGAGTTTTCTTAGTAAACGCTGATCTCATTGGAATGTCTAGGTATAGTTTATTTATTTAAAATACAGATTTTATTGTTTTATACTCTATAATTACATTGAACTTATTTAATTCGAAATTTATTTTTGTCATTATTATGTATTATGTATCCGCCATAACATGATAATGTATCTCACTGATGTTGTGTTGAATAAATTTATCGGCGTTGTAAGATTTGTGAGTTGTAACCTTCTAAAATGATTTTACCTTCCACTGCAAGCGATTTAATGTTTAATTCAAAATCTCAATACTAAAAAAAATTATAAGTTACAGTGGAAATTGTCTCATGAAATCTATTATTAATTCCATGTAAAAAATGTTTTTATGTAGGTATGACGCGGATATTTGCTTACAAAAATAAACGTAGTAAAAGTAGTGTGTCTGTGTTTTATTTCCCGATAATAAATACCTATTCTTTAATCAATAACATATTAAGTAGGGCTCATGGACTATCAGTATAGCTATTTCGTGTCTTTCTGTTGTGACAAAATCCGATAAATTCAAATAAATTTTGACGATAAGCACGGTGTTTCATTGTATTAGAGCATCGTCAGGACCTGCAGCGCGATGCGGTCGTTGTCAGTTTGGTTGGCGAGGGGCGGGCGGAGGGGACCGATAAACTTGAGGAGCGGGAAGTGGGGTAATGACGTAACGAGGGAGTGGAGGGAGAGGGGAATAAGTCGGGCGATCAGATGTATGCGTGTGTGAGTTTGGAGTGATAACACCGATGCGCGGTCAGTGACTTCTATAATCAGGGTTGTTACAGTTAATAATTTTTTAAATTTTTATCGTCAAAAAATGCTTGGATTCGTATTTTAAAATTATGCCATTTGATTCAAAGTCTGATATATACACACGGCTTTAAATGTCACAACATCTTTCTGTAACACCCTGTATATATATATATATATATATATATATACAAGAATTGCTCGTTTAAAGGATAAGATTTTTATAAATTAAACGAGGGATTTTATCGAAATTTACTAAGGCGTCAATTACGTTTAAACTTTTTGTTGTCTTCAATTTCTGTTTTGAATGTGTTTGAATTCCAATAGATAAACTTTATGTTTATTATAACATCATGTCACAACGTGTAAACGGATTAAAATGATATTTGGAATGGTTAGACAAAGTGGATTACGGTTTTAAAGTTTTACCTCAGTACATAATCCTGCTTAATTATTTAATAATGTATTCCAAAACGTTCGAAATACTTCAAACCGAGGTCAATTAATCAAATTTGTTTAATCTTAACCCCCGTATTTTTAAAGTGTTTTCAATTAATACTACACTCGTCGATATTAACGGGATATCATCAAGTTAATATTCAGATCGTTCACTAAATTAGAATCCGAATTCAGAAACTAATACCCTCATGCTCACTCGAACGACTTGCTCGATGTCAGCTTTGTAAAGTGACCTTTTCGTAATTAAACCTCGCGAGCCAAGCGAACATTGGCATCAGATTCGAAATGGCCTTCTATATGGTTGAAACTAATTAAACGATTATTACAGGGAGCTCGAAGATAGAAGTTAGCTAGTTGTCTCGAGACATCTACTTGCAATCAAAGATTTTATGTCTTATCTTGATATGGACGCGGGTTAATTATTTTCGGGAGAAATAAGACACTAAATAAGTTAAGCCGTTAGTTTTAAATTTGGGAGGACCACAAAACAGTGTTCGCTGTTGCACGATGCGGTGGTAGGGCCACGCAACACTGTTGCACGAATGGGCAGGTCCGTCCGGGTAAGTACCACGATCTCACAGAAGAGAAGTATAAGTATTACACTTCTGCGTTTCGGGCCTTTATCAACGCAGGAGAACCCAAAAGAATGATTGTTAAAACTTTTATCTGTTTGTCTGTGCGTTTGTGCGTGGTAATCTTAGAAACGACTTAACGGGTGTAACTTCACCTTCTACTCATCATCATCATCCTGCCTTATCTTACTTAGGTTTATATGGGGTTGGCACAATATGTGAATCATGTTTAAGTTTTTGTTAAAGTACTTTTGGTTAAGTTTTTTTTTAAGAATTGCCTTTTTTTTAAGGCCGCCTGCCTGACGTCAAACCTCCTCGCTAACATACGCCTAAATCAGACGATATACTGCAGCTGGCCAAAAGGCCCTGCTTAACAAGCCTCGGGGCCTAGTCCCCATTGCTTGTGCGTATGATCTCGGCCAGCAAGAGGCTGGTCGGTGGTGAGGATGGACAATGACCGTCCCTTTTTTCTGACCGCGGTAGCGGCACTGGCGGATATACAGCTTTACACACGGTGTGTAACGCGAGGGCAACATCGTCTTCGACATGGCGGAAGTGCGGTTTGGTCTGGCCTCCCAATGGCCTGTTCCGGCCGCAGTAGCTCTCGTGGGAGTGGACGTCCGTCAGGAGGACAGGCGTGGAGAAGTGCGATATTGTTGAGATGTGGGTATGGCACGGTGTCGGCCCTGTCGTACATGCGACGTGCCATCCGGACAACAAACGCCTCGATGGACTCTACCTTCAGGTCGCGGAATATTACGTCGTTCCTGACATTACGCCCTGCCCCCACGATTTCTCGAAGTGCGAGTGTCTGCTGCGCCTGTGGAGCCTGCGCCTCTGCGAGGCGCCAGAGCATACCGTAGAGCGTAGGTCAAGCACGGACGGACGTAGGTCTTGTAGACGCCGATTTTCGTCTCATAGGTAGCTTGGATGCCAGAATAGGGTGGAGGACCGCTCGAGCTGCCCTGGCTTATCGAACTGAGTGTTCGACTTCGGTGCCATACTCAGCGAGTGGTCTTTCTTGCATCCAAGGTACCTAATGGTGTTCTGGTTCATAATCGCTTGACCTGGCAGCTCAAGTGTGGGTTGGTTTATGATGTGGCGGATGTATCAGGCGGACGTCTTGTCGACGTTGACACACATCTGCCACGTATCCAGCCACTCAGGCAACAGCTCTAGTTGACGCTGCATTACCCCAAATCCGAAAAAATATCGGTGATCACACAAATACTTGTCCCTTAAAGGAATCGAACCCACTAACCTCGATGCCGAAGCCAATAACTCAACAATTGTGGCACCCAATCATCGCTTCAGCTTCTACTTTTGTTCCAATGATCGGGCTACGCTAATGATCAGCCTCAAGGTAGTGAAAGTACTAATATATTTTTTAAAGAGTCGGCAATATGGCTACACAGGTATTATAGATGTCCATGGGTAGCTGTTCGCTTAACTGATTGCGTGCCAATTTTTTTTATGTGACAAGTTGCCAAGCCAGCAGGCGGTTCACCTGATGTTAAGTGAATACCCCCGCCCATGGACATCCGCTACACCGGAGGGTTCCAGATGTATTCACAACCTTTTGAAAATTGGGCTCCGGCTACCTCAGTCACCAGACGAAACGCAAAAGTATTGTACTTCTATTTTAAGAAGGTCTCTTGTGAGGCCGTGATACTTACGCGGACGAGCCTGCCCATTCGTGCAACAGGCAGTTGCGTGGCCCTACCAAATAATTATAATTTCACGAAAATAGAAGGAGCCATTCTCCTTCCGCCGGGTTTAGTTAGCCCGATACGTCCCAGTTGCACGGCCAGTACCAAATCAAAGACGAAATAAATCACAAAGGCAGCTATAGAGTTTTTTTTTTCTGATTTTCTATAATTAAAATGGAATATCTCATCTCTTCTGATTGCTTACTGGTCTCCAAACTACAAATTGGATTTATCGCATGGAAGGATGCGTGCGTTACCAATCGGGCAATGTGACACACAAGTAATTATTAACATCACTCAAATCTAATTTCCACCTCGGGACAGACGTGTTTGACACTAACCGGTGTGTGTTTGATGCTAATCCGCGTCATGCGACATGGGAGCCTGTCTTATAAAACCAGTTTATATTATCAGTTGTTATGTGAATCAGCGTTGGTGGTTCTATATTCATTCTCAATTCTCTCCGTGATAAGATAGCCACCAAACTAGACAGATATGTACATTCCGCCTACTTCAGTATAGTATAATCCGTTACAGTTAGGTTTACTTCATGCATAGCTACAATGTAATTAATATATTTATATTCTAAAAATGAGAGAAAAAACAATGTAGATCAAATAAATAGGTTGAGATTTCCGCCAGTGTGGCAGCCGTTTAGCTCATTGGCTAAAGCATCTGGGCCGAATCGTGAAGACGTGATTTGGATTCCCGCAGCGCCGAAAAAGTTTTAGTTTTTCTACAAATTTTAATGTTTCATCTTATGTGCAGAAATTAGCACTATACAAATTTAAATTTGTATCAATTTATTTTATATTAAGTTATGTTTATTATCAACTTATGCAATTATAATTATTCATTTATTTTTTATTTCGTCAGTATTTTTTTTATAATAATTAAAGTTTTTTATTTGATATTTATTCATGTTACACTTTTTGAGCGTGGTGACCGATAAGAAAATTCTTTTTTATTAAATAAATGAGAAGTAAATATCAAAATCAACTTAAAACCCCATGAATATTTTGCTTGGTTCGATGAAACTAATCTATAGTTTCATCGGCTTTACCGCGCGATCTTCGGAATCTCCCGATGCCAAACGACAATACTCCATTCCATCAATCACTTGTTACATTTCGACGTTCCGTAAAATTGAATACTTCGGAAACATGGTTCAAGTTTGTATTGAACACTGGTACGTAAATATGTTAACTGACGATAGGGTAGATTATTTTAGACATATAGCGATTATCTATCGCCTCATCTAGTTAAAAATAAAGATGTAACGATATTGATTTGTATCTATTAATAAGGCGCCGTTCACGCTAAAATTATACATTATGGAAGTTGGAGCCTATAAAATTTTAAACTTCAATCACTAACTCTGACTAAAAAAATTTTAAATTTCAAGCATACAATCCCTATTAATTAAGCGGAATGCTTTTGCTATAACTAAGAGGTTGGGTCTTATAAAATTGAATACTTTTAAAAACTCTTTTTCTAATATTACTAAATTTAGCTTTACTAATTTAGCATGCGAACCTGATTTACGCCTTATTTAATTTATTTTTAACGGCATTAAGTCGACGACTTTGCCGCTTACGAATTAAATACCGGAAGACTATTTCTTCTTTTTAAAAAAGGATAAAACATCAATGCCGCTAGTACATTTATCATGCTTGCCAGAAATATCAACTGTGGTGAATAATAAGCGACTAGATCATAAATTAGGCCTACAGGGTCTAATCCTTCACCCATTGATACACAAGGCACCCGGGCACTAAGCTACAAATGCTAAAAAACAATATAGATAACAGACGTTAAGATTTTCGTTGGTGTGCCAATCAGCCGTTTAGCTCCATGCCATCAGCTCGAATGCCACCTCCTGATATAAAAAAAGGATTGCTTAGAGGCTTTAGACATTTCATGTATTTTGTGATTTGCCAAAATGGCTATATGTACCATTAAATGGATGTATATTCTCTTGGTCTTACGTACTATAATGTTGGTACACTTCTAAAAGCGAGGCATTGTTCACGTCAGGTCAAAGCAGCGCAAACTGCGGACCCGACAAACACTATGAAAGTACGAGTTTCTTTGTTGTGACCGTAAAGGAAAACTATACATCATACTTTATTTCATATAGTGTAAATACCATAGGAATTCCCAATTTTTGTTTCCATTTTGTGTGACGAAAAATCACCGTCACACATGTCCAAAAGCTCAGTAATTAGTGAAAAGGGCTATTTAGACATGAGACAGAATACACGATGTATTCTGGTTACATACTAAATTGTTGGATATTTCGTCTATTATTTTAATCATTTTCATTTATTGGCATTTCTGAAAGGAATGTAACACTAAAAGGAGCGTTTCTATAAAACTATTTCTCGTGGTAATGCATAAATGAAATTACCTTTTTCGCGTTTAACCTTGGTTTGGTTAATTTCTGGCAGTTTTATTGTTTTTTTTTATTTGAATGGATTCCATAAATTTCATATCAACTAAATTGTTGACGTGTCATAAAATCTGTTTCGTCTTTTGAAATTAAAGATGGAAGAGACTTTAGAGACGTTGCTATCAAATATCTTGTTTAAATAGAATTATCATTTAAGTAATTTTAAAATTAAATGTAAATAGCTTATTTAGAAACTAAACAGAACCACAGAACATATTTTAATGAAGACTTATTAACGGATTAACTGTGTTTAATTATGTATATTTTATTATATATATTATATAGAATTGTGCGGTGTACCACATCATCGCATAATAGTAGTAAAAGGATATAAAGTGTACTGACAAAAACAATAATAATCAGATTTATTCACAGAGACTAGTTTTAATCTTGGTATGATTGGATATGTACCGGTTACGAATATCAAACAAGTCATTTAAGCGGAGTGCGAGGCAAGGCGCGATCGCGAACGTCACACAAATAGTTGTCCCGCGTGGGAATCGAACCCACGATCCCCGACGCCGAAGCCAATACTTTGGCAACTGCGCCACGGAGTCATCAAATAGTTTTAAAGAACTCACCTCTGCTAGTAAGTAAATTTTGTTTTAAAGACTTGCCAATTTTCTAATAACGATATGAAATCACTAGAAAGAAAACACAATTTTAGACGTGATTCTTAAAAACACTTAATAGGCTTATAGAAAGTCTCCTTTGATATAAAAGTAGTTTGTCCTTTAGCAAAAGTTAAACTTTTATTTTCCAGTGACCTTTCAATATATCTAAAGAAATTAGAAGAGATATTAGAAATATTCATCCACAGAAGTATAATCCTCTTAAAAGTTCTTTGTGAAAATGAAAACTGTTGCAGTAAAATTTTATATCGACATGTTTATAAAACCTACAAGCTCTTCAAGGATGAGCATTATGACGTCGTGGGTCTTTTAAAATTTCGTACGTTATTACCAACCATAAAAGCACTGATGACCACCTTTTTCTAAGCGCCGACGCGTAAAACTGGCTCCATCATAAAACAACGTCTACATAAACAGAAACATTTTCTTCGTACAACCTTTTTTTTATAAGTACAAGGTAAATTCCCATTTCGTCGCGTTTCCCAAAACTCATTTATAGATATAAAGAATCTCGTAAGATTTTGCAACTTCTTCATCATAAGCGTAGTCGGTTCTGTGAAGGTGAGTGTGGTTATTCTATTTATTACTTCCCTATTACAAACAGCGGCAAATAAAGATATCAAAAGACGGATTCAAGCTCACTTCATCGGTCTGAAAACAATTCTATAAATGTGATCGGTTCAATATCGACTTTTTTATTGCGCGCTTCGAACAAAAATTACTGCATCTATGATTTATAATAAGTTGATACCACAATAATTATGAAAGCAAGGATTGAATGTAGGTCAATAATGCAGTCGAGCATTACATAGTATGAAAATGAAGAACTTATGTTTATATTATACTTCGTCTGATCAGTAAGGTCGCCACGGTTTTGGCTTTGTTGCTACCAATATCTATTGGATTGTGGCGATCACGTAAAATCAGCTGAACCACTAGTTTGTGTGCATTCTTTTAAAAAAGTGACTCAATATCATCCAGTACAATAAATTTCGGAGCGGAAAATGCGTTTCGCCCGAATACTTACGGGTTGGGATCGCTCGCCGCGCGCGCTCCACGTAATGATATTGCATTTTAATTCTGCTCCACGAAGCCGAATGTGTTTCAACGCTTCTACGGTTTAGCATTTTGTCAAATGGTGATTTATTAAAGCATTGCTTGTTTAAGGTTGCAGATTCGTACTTTAATTTAACATGTACTTAAATAGTGGTCAACGAAATCACTGTTTATGTAAACATATAAATATGTTTTAACACTATAATTTTCATATAAGTTCCTAAGTCAGAAGTGAATTCAGATAATCATAACAACCTTTGAAAAAAGTGGGCAAGCCGACTTTTGATTACAATTGTCAACATAATTATGTAAGCTTAACAATTAGGAACCCCTAGTAAAAAAGTTACTATCATCAACCTTTTTTATTTTTAGCTTGTATACTTTCTTTCAGAAGTAGTAGTAATTGTAATGTACAGTCTTAAAAGGAGCATAATTCTATTTTCTATTTAGAGTCAGTATAACAAGAGATACTTTGGATGTAGGAGTACTCATCGAAGCGCGTCTTGTTTCAAACTCGCTACAGCCGAGACGAGACGTTGCTCTGTCATTTTTTTTATATTGTAGCTCTAGTTTTGTACATATTTTGCAAAATAAATTTCAAAACAAAAAAACGTAAAGAAAATTTTTAATGATTCCTCGTACTTCGTGAATACTGCACATGGTTAATTAAAAAAAAATAAAACTATTTTACTGATTAAAATGAGTTTTAATTTGTTTTCAAATTAGCAATGTTTCGAAGACTTTATAGCTCTTAAGGTCCTGGGACGGACCGAGCTATTTTCCTTGGGCTACTGCCTGAAAAAAAAGATAAACATTCCATTTGTTCAACACCCATTGTGTGCTTTCATAAGCAAAATAATAAAAACAAGCCAAGTGGGGTCCGTAGCATTATATTCTTCTTCTTCTTAATCGAACACTCTTGGCAGAGTGGTCGTGGCTGTCGATGGACAGGATTGCGTCTCGTCGTCGCTGTTCGCTTCCAGGGCAGCCGCACGTCTTGCGATTTTCCTCCATTGGCGGCGGCTGTTAGCAATGCGAGCACATTGTACTGCGGTGACTTTCGTAGTGCTGGTGATGAGGTCAATCCAGCGCGTGGGGGCTCGACCACGAGGTCTTTTGCCTTCTACACGGCCTTGAATGACAAGTCTCTCCTGATAGCATTATATACAATATACTAATTGGTAAGTATCTCTAGGTTGCTTAGCATATACCTCGCGTTTTTTTAAATAGGTGTCCCATTAATAATTTTTTATTTTATTCTGTTTTTATCTTTTGTTGTAGCGGCAACAGAAATAAAACATCTGTGAAAATTTCAACTGTCTAAATATTACGGTTCATTTGATACATCCTGGTGACAGAAGGCAGACACAAAGACAGACAGGCAAACAATGGAGTCTTAGTAATTGGGTCCCGTTTTACTCTTTGGTTACGGAACCCTAAAAAGGCTGTGCCGTATAATAAATAGTAAAAAGTTTACTTAACGAAATTATTTTTACTGAAATATCGCGTTTATTTTTAGTTTTATTTACCGACGTTTCGAACCCTTTACAGCGTTCATGGTCATGGGACAGACTGACAATGAACGCTATAAATGATTCCAGATGTCGGTAAATAAAACTAAAAATAAACGCGACAAATCCGTAAACATAGTTTCATTTAGTAATGTGTAATCGTAACCCTTCTGGCGCGAGTCCGACTCGCACTTGGCCGTTTTTTTTATTTCGCCCGTATTCCCTTTTTGTTACTCCCAATTGTCAGCCATGTACAAGTTTAAGTCGTTGTACAAGTATGAGATTTAAGGCCCATTTACACGGTGCCAGTTTCTTGCCTGTTGTATACAATTAAATTGAAGCAATAAATGAGTTGCATGGTCTAAACAACAAATGGTCTTAACAATTATTGCGCGCAATTTATTGCATTCAATTATTGCTCTTGTATGTACAAGAAAATGGTATCGTGTAAATGGGCCTTTATAGTTTGTTTTCTGTATCTTCTCCTTTTTACGTAATCTTTTAAACCTCCGACGCAGAGCACAAGCAACTAAATTTAACATAGCAGACCATGAGGCGGAAACCAACCGGAGTTAGAACCTTTAACATAGTATTTGAAAAATAAAATTTAATTACCAAACTTGGAAATAAGCCGTTGGCAGATCGGTCTATCGTCTAGAACTACTCTTAGACTTAGTAACAGGTATTTAGTTACGGTTTTGGGGTATTATGGAAATGATTGTGCATTTTTATAGAAAAACTCGTGAAGCGCCGATGTACTTGTTATTTGAAACGTGATGTATTTAGTTATTAGAACATTAATAGTTAGATTTTAAAAGCAGCGTTTCCTCAAATCTGAAAAAATTGGCATTGACGTGATAACGTTTAAATTGCAAGAGCGCATCCATTCTTTTATCGCCTATCAATAGTAACGCCTGTGAATTGGACTCGAACTCCTCGTGTCTTTAAAAAGTAAACGATTGTGTTAACATGTTAAGAACTGTTTACTAGTTTTTTTTTATGTACGAGCGATTAACGCTGCTATTAATGCTCATGCCCATATATGCCAAATATAATGCCAACAAATTCCAATTCTTTTTTTTACATGATGAAATTAACATCAAACTATCAACGTTACTTGTTGCGTTCGACATTCAACTTTCACAGTCAACTAGAATTACCGCAAATAACAGTCAAATTGTCAGCTTAGGTCATAGCGGCAGCACAAAGCAGAATCCGCTTCAACGAAATTGTGTTTCCTTCCTTGTGCCCCCCCCCCCCCCCCTTTTTCATAGCATATATATATATATATATTATATATAAAATTATATATATTTCTACCCCGTTATATGAATAAATCATACAACATCATTACGTGACCAGGATAATTGATTGATTCTTTCTTTAGGATCTTTCTAAAGGTAATAATTAGCCGTATGAAGTATTATTGTGATCGTCATATTCGGTAGGACCTTATTTACGTTGTGTTTATTTAGTAGATTCTTTTAGGTGTATCTTGGATAGATAAATATTCACTAGTCAGATAATGTCAGATTGCTTTCTTATTAACTAACCCCTCTCACTAAACTAACTCGCTTCAGACGGGCTCAGAGTATATAGTATACTCCCTCTCACGCTTGCAAAGGACTCACAATATAATTTTAACCTAATATCCCTTCTCTCTTGAAAAGGGCTCACATCAATTGTACATACCCAATACAAGTAAAGAGCTCCCCCAAATTTTTAAAAAAATGTAGGGAAGGCACACGGCTCCATTGAAAACACTCACCAACGCCGTGTGCGGTGAGCGCTAACCAACATATTATGTCAATGCGTGTAACGTCATACAAGCCAACGACAAATCCAGTCTTCGTGAATGTACGTCAATACGGTTTTCGGCATGTGTTAAAGATCAGGCACTCTGGCCCTATGACATAATAAGCCCTCCATAAGCGCCCCCACTTTTGCCAGATCGCCGCGACTGCAGACGTGATTGTTAGTGTTTTGGCATCACCACCAATTACAAGGTTAGCACGACATTTCGTCGCAGAGCGCGTTATGAGTCACTGCTCACCCCAAGGGTATGGTTAAAACGTTGCACGGCATCGCCGCAGCCTTGAGAGTTTTTATCCCACCAGCTACCATCCACATGAGGTAAACGCATATGCTCCACCAACCATTGCAATAGTCAGATATAGCCATAGTTGTGATTTTTATGTTTAGCCATCAGAAGGGTTTATAATTGGCAACATATATTTATTTGTCATTGTCTCTGACGTTGAGTACAGTGTATTTTCGATCAAGTTTGTCCCACCCACCAGCAAGTTGCCATTATTCGTTCGAACGGTGGGAACTTTACTGAGATTCGTTAATAATGTTAAAACGTATACAGGAGGTCAGACAGTCTGCAGTTCCGTCATCAGGACCCCGACTTGGACAAATCTACTGAGATGTGCATCAAACCGAGACGCAGATTCGGCCATTATGAATAGCGTCGTCTCCCAAGCAAATGTCGCAAGACGCAATGTCACTAAATGCAACATGCATCAATACAACTATCGCAGGTCAACACGCCAACATACAGCCTATCCGCATACACAGCAGACATCATCACCTCGAACCTCCGTCAACCAAAATCATACGATGCAATGATATTAGGCGCAGATCACCCCGCAACTACCACAAGACGCATTACTGCATATAGCCGCACGCATCAATGTGACGATCGCGTAGGTGGCACACCCTCACACCACACCAATACAACTCCAATCAACTTCGGCTCCAAAGTTTAGAATATACTCGGAACACACGAAGTGTCCAAACATACTCTTTCACGATCCGGATGATAGTCGACATATCATAGCGTAAACACTAAGACGAAAACGACCAACGGACCCCCACCCCAGTCAAGTAATAGCCAACGTATCATAGTGGAATACACTAAGACGCCAGCGACCACCAGACTTCCCAAAGTCAGATGATCAGTCGACGTATCATAGTGCAACACACTAAGACGCCAACTACCACCAAACTCTTACTATGCCGAATGACAGCCAACGTATCATAGTGATGGTCACTAAGCCTACTACCACCAGCTATCGATGATATGTCCACCACTCAAGACATATCCATTCATGGTTCCACGTTTACCGTAGACCATATCGTTGTACAGAAGTACCATGCAACTCCATAGTAATATCTCTTATAAAGTCCCAAGTCATTCATTGCTCTTCATTATATTTATTATTTTTTATCATTAAAACTATAGCTTTATGGTAACTGAAATAAGAAACATAAGTTTGAGACTTGATATCCTCTAAATGTCATATCAGCAATTATGATAATATAATATTATAATATCCATCCGTGCGAGCTTCGTACACTCGTACCATAGACATACACGTTAAGCGAACGCTCGGCCGAGCCACATGGTAGGCGGAATGGGGGGTGTTAGGTCTTATTTTCGTTACGGAATTTTTTGATTCGATCGCCACGCTCAAAGCCCGCGATAAAAGCTATGCAATAGCCTAAAAATAAATAAAATAAAATAGAATCATAGTAACATTTAAGAAAAATATGAATTTTGTCTCAATGCTTGTCACTCATTTTAGTAACTCATGTATGAGGGGAAGTGAATGGAATCATTTATTAGAATTTTTTTTTGTTATACTATGTTAAATTGAAAGCTTTGAAATAATCACATGAATCAAATTATTATAGTACCCCTGGTGGTGACTATAAACGATCGGCGCGCATTGTACGGGACACTTCTCGAGTAGAGCTTGACGTAGTAGCAGGAACAATAAATATAGTGGTAACGAAAAATAGCTCCTGTATTTCATTTCTTCTGACCCGTTTTTAATAATCGATATAATCCTTAAGCGTAGAGACAGAAACACGTTTGGCCGAAACATTAAATCTTTAATGCGTTGAAATTCTATTTTACACAAAATAAATGAAAGATAGTATGTATTATATATGACGCAGGATCAGGATGTGGCGCTATAATTTGATTACAACACCATCTATTGGTAGCTCTCGGAAACGTCAAGTAGTGCTCTTGAGTAAGGTCGATACAGGAAGTGAGAGAGCGGACTTGACCGTTATGAGTTGTGGAAGTCAATTGACTTCGGAACACGGGGGTGTGTTCTGGACGTGCTCGGCCACGCCACTTAGAAAAGGGACGGCGGTGCGAGCGGTCATCTTCCTGTATCCAACTTGCTGCGTTTCCATTTAATTACATCGGCGTGGTTAATAGTTATTGTTGATTTTAATCGAACAAGTAAACTACATATATAAACTACTATGTCATAACTTTTATTTTGTGCGTACAACATGTCCGATGAGTGATCTGACAACGAGTTTTCCCATGTGATCCACCTATCTCCGACATATATTAATACGTAGTCGGTAAAAAAAATTTGGAATTTCACAGAATATCTCTAACATATAAACAAAATAATTTAATGAAAATAGTGCGGCAATAAAAATACATTATTCCATAACATTATTTTTTCTAGTATTAGTAAATTAAAAACAAACTTTAAGACATGAAACTGAAAAAAAATACGTTTAACCGTTTCAGTTTTCTGTAAATTTGTTTATAGTTATTTAAAACATATGTGCAGATCTCCCTCAACTCCTATTTCCTTTGAATTTATAAAATATCTATCATTTTTAAACCAACCGGCTCATCACCCACGCAGCTAAACAATTTACATGGAGTTTGTGTTCTTCTTAGAAATTTTAGCACTAAGAGATTCTAAGAACCGTAATAAAAAACATAAGTTTTCTAAAATAAAATGTGTGGGGGTAAGCCGAGTAGACTAGGGTTCCAGACTTTAGAAAGCAATTTCCGTTTTTCGTATCACTCAAGGGGAAACATCAACGCTTCACAGGGGTGATTGTAATGATCGGATCAGTATAAATATTGTATAATATTGCATTGTAGAAACTTAGCCTCAACTGGGAACAGTAGAAACACTTTTGTACCAACCCTAACTTCTTCTCCCCTAAACTTCTTTCGTCTATTTACATACATATATAAACCATTGGTTCGCCCTCATTTTTAGCCACTCTCCAAAAAACAGGGTCCAAACACTGTCCATTATGAGCTAGTAACTAGCATTTTTTCTATTGTGACAACAGTGGCTAAGCTAGCAGGCGATTCACCTGATGTTAAGTGATAACCGCCGCCCATGGACATCTGCTGCACCCCAGCGTTGCAGATGCGTGACAACCTTTTGAAAATTGGGCTCCGGCTACCCCACTCGAAACGCGAAAGTATTATACTTCCACTTGACGCCGGTCTTCTGTGAGGTAGTGGTACTATCCCGGACGCACCTGCCTATTCTTGCAGCAGGTGAGGCTGTTGCGTGGTCCTACCACAGTTTGATTATAAAAGAGTAACATTCTCAGCTCCTTCGTTAAAGACGGCACATAGTCATCTTCTAACATGTCTATCAAATGTTGATCTTCTGCGCTAAATCAATTTCTATTGTAATCTCTATAAGATTATAGTTACAAGATATTCTTTTTTCGATCACAGCAACATTTATTTAGATTACCGTCTAAAGATTTGAATAAATATTTCGCAGCTTAAAACGGCGTTATTTAAGACACAAAGTTTGGACCAACTTAACTGCTGACAGCTAACTGCTGGCAGCTATATAAATAATCTCCGTTGTTAAACCGGCAAAAGGACGCTGCTATCTTTTCGCAATAAATCCCTTGCTTCTTTACAAGTGAAGAACTATATCGTACATCTCGGTTTGCTTACCGAGAAAAAGTGACGATAAAATAAGAAAAATAAATAGGAAATGCTGAAATAAATTGTGTTACGATTTTAGTTCTCAATAACATTCTATTGTATTTATATCATTGCGTAATTACCGGCCACCCACGACTTCGTCCGCGTAAAACTACGTCTATCTATTACCACAAAACTGATTATTCAGTTAACAGAATTCAATTTATTTATACACACACATATTTAAATTGCTTGAGCTTATATATAATTTACGAGCCGCGATAGCTCAGTGTCCTGGCGCTCGCCTTTAATTCAATATACTCGAGCGACCTGACTCCGTTGCCCGGTGCTGGCACCAATGAAGTTTTTAACTTTAAGTGCTGACTTATCACGTGCTCCGCGGTGAAGGAAAACATCGTGAGGAAACCTGCATATTTTCGAAATAATATCAAAAAAAAAAATTTCGAAGATATGTTAAAACCCGCCCTGATACCGTCTGTACAGAGGAGGCCTTTGCCCAGCTGTGGGAAATGTACAAGCTGTTACTTTACTTTTTATATATAATTTGCGGTTAATTTCAATCGGATAATAATATTATAATATACATGACTATTATGAGGATAAATAATTGGTCTTTAGACATGAATTGTTTTGGTGCCAAAGATTCTGAGACTTTTCTCACAAAATCAAACATTCAGTGGTGTAATAAACAAAGGAACTAGATTTTATTCATGATTTCATTAGTATTTTTTCTCTCCTTTAGCGTGGAATCTTAATCCTTTTTTCTACGATAAAAGTTTACAATAACAGCTATCTGAAAGTCCCGTTGAACTTAGTCCAACCTTTTGTTTGGTCCGGCTAATCTCCGAAATGTTTAAAATTAAAAATTAAAAAAAATTGATTGTTAAAATTGGTATATTGTGCACACGTAATATTAAAATAAAAGGAACGTAAAACTTAAAATATAACGATTAGTTCGTTTATTATATTATTTATTATATTCGTTATTTAAATTAAGTACCTAAAGGAGTGTTAAGAAATATAATGGCTGGCAAGCACTGACCTGGACTGTCCTTAGTTGCCGTCGTCGACCCGGGCCCGGTGTAGATAATCTTCTGGCCTGATACGTCCATGACTTCCTTTTATCCACAGGTTCGGTAGAGGAACTGACTAAGTATTGAATTTGGAGCAAGGGAAATAGATATGGGGTTGGCCAAAACGTATTAACGTTAGCCGATCGCGCACGTAATCTTGTTCGCAGTTAGAACGTAAGTGGGAGGTCAATTGGTCAAATGAATTGCGGGTGTCGTTGCAATAACGGACGTTGGGTTCAAATTTTGAGTGCTTGCCAGTAAGAAAAAAAAAGAAGGAGGGTTAAGTGAATATTATGATTTTTTTTACTTCCAAATTATGCTGTTTTTAGATTCCTAAACGTAAGAAGAAAAAAAAAACAATATTTAAATATTGCGTAATATACTCTGTACGCAACAAGGAGCAATTCTTGTATGTATATAACCAGCGGCCTCCAGCGATTTTTTTCATGAAATTTACTATGTGCCTAGATTCGGGGGCGAAAAATCGATCTAGCTAGGTTTCATTTTTAGGAAATGTTATTTTATCCCTGTTTTCAGGGAATAAAAAATATCATTTCAATATGACGGTAAATTTCGCCGAAAAAAATGTTATAATAGCTCGGTCGGTAATCCGGCGGCCCCAAAACAGAAAGCCGCGGTTCGTGTCACGATCATTTTACACACTTATTTTTTTTTACTTTTTTTATATTTCTTATTTCTTAAGTTTTTTTTATTTCCAACATACACGATTTATCAAAAAAACGGGCCTCCAGGGACTATGTATAACATGAAATCAATAAGTACAAATAAATACTTTTTGGTTGGAGATTTGAACAAGTCAGTGTTCCTACGCAACCAGTGACAAGAATGGACAAGGGCTTCTACTTCGCGTACAAATTGAAAGTTTATTGTGACCATAAAGCGATTATCCTACTAACTAACACAATTATTAATTAATAATATAAACTACTAGAATTAATAATATTGCGAAAATTAGTTTGTTCATAAAATCTACAACAATACAAGTTAATACTAATCGTCGACGGCCTGCTAGCTTTTTTTAGGTAAAAGCAAAATATTAAATAAAATATTATTTAATACAATATTATTGCACCATGCCGCGTGGATTAGGTTTATTAGAAAATATGTAATTTTAGATAGATTTAATTTTGTAAATATTAGATCAATAAAGAAACAGTTTAGTAAAAAAAAAAAATATTAAATCATCTATGTATGTATTATTTCATTAATGTAAAGTCAAAGTTTAAGTTGCAATATGCTAAATAAGATCCAAATATCGTGGACCCCCGTCTGCGTCTCACAGACACCCAATTTTATGTTCGCGTTTTCGTCGACATCTGGGGGGTCTATGTAGACCACTTTGGGTACCATTGCTCTAAAGAACAATGCCCACTTCCCATACATTTAAAAACCTGGTAATGAAAGTGTATGTATAGTTACAAGGTATAGCAGAAAGACTACCTTTAAGTTAGTAAATTAATATCATATAGTCATTTTTACGATTGCTGGTCTACGAAGTCCAAAAATTATTAAAAAATGTTACTTTTTAGGTTAGGATTTGCAGTTACCTAATATGACGAAATAAATGTGCTAGAACTAACTATTTACGCTCAAGTTTACTCTAAAATAATAATATTAGCCTATCTAAGGTCTAAAACGTCTTTTTTACTTGTGAATTCCTAGAAACCGACTGCCCTTACGTCACTGCTTAGACTCGATTATTGTCACTATAAATTGAGTCAAGAGCATTATCCGCTATTTCAACAACTCACATAAGTACTTACTTAAAAAACGTAAGTTAAAAGTGATCATTTATCTGTCCTACACACTTTATTGGCCTGCACTACAATACATAATAATCTATAATATAATACCTGATGAATAAAACGAGGGGAAAAATAAAACACTATGTCACAGTGGAATGCTTTATTAATTATCATCATCTTCACTTAAATGTCTTATAACTATGTTATCCAGAAATTCTGCTATAACAGAGATATTTTTCTTGATAGTTCATCCGAAGTACCACACTAGTCATAACATGAGTGCAACATCCTATGGTTTGCCAACCAACTAAACAATTACAACAGTATTCGACTATACTAGCTCTGCCCAGACACATTATTTTCTATTAAAATGTAGACATAATATTGTTTTCTTTAAATGTGCTAGGACTTAATTTTTCCTCTTATTAGTGTTATGTCATCACTTCCACTCAGATTATTCCTAGAAAACTCCTGTCTCCCTACATATTTCTATTCTATATGATCCATTAAAGCGAATATGTTCGCCTTAATAGGATTTGGCTTGCCTTATTTGGTACCTAACGCAAATAGTATAAGTTCACTAATAAATTAATCTCAGAAACATAAAAAATAAATTATCTTCAGTAGTAGAAACACCACAAACTTCAGCAACATGCCTAATATGTGTGGCAGCACTCTTACAACTCATCCAGCATGAATGGCATATTCTATCAGATGATGATATCTACAAAAGAAGTAATAAAGCAATAATTATTAAACATCTTAAAAATATATTTAAAAAAAATCAATTATGTATTTATTGTGGTAAATTATTACAGCATCAGTCAATTAATAACAGATATAATAATTTACATCTAAAATACAAAAGAGAAATAATCTAGAGTAATAGTATCAAGTTTTTCACTGGAAAATGATTACCAATGTAGAAACATGAATATGTGATGTTGTGAACTTGTTTGTATAATAGCATTTATCTGTCTTTGATTTTCTGATTATCAAAAACTGTTCTTCGACCTGGTTGAGATAATCCTGAAGCTTGAGCAACATCACAGCTTGTTAATTCCTGGTTTATTATTCTCATAAAGAGTTCATTACAAGATTTACAAATGTAACCTTCCTCAGTAATCTGAAATAAAAAAACATACATTGAGTTTATAATACATATTTTGGATAAATAGATCTTTTGAACAGTTGTTTGTGTTATGTCACAGGTATAATTTATAGGATCTTTGTTAGTTTGATTAGGACATGATTGACATTTTTAGATTAAAAATAATAAACATAAATACTCACAATTACTGGCGAATACCGATGAGCATAGATAAGACATATATACTGAAAAAATGCCGATGAGCATGAGTCACTCGCAGAACTGTCAAATGTCAAAAAAATCCATTTACGTCAGCCGTGCGAACTTTATTACATGCTGCATTAATAATTTATTATTTTATTTTTTAATAAATCTGTACTACTAATAAGATTGATCTTAATTTTATACAAATACTGTTAATTACGTGCTTACTCACTTCTCTAAAACGTAAAATCACGTACAAAACTCAGAAAAAGTTGAATACAGTCAAGTTGGTAGTGTGAGAAATGGAACGTCCTATGCAAAGGATTGTTAAGGTGCGTTCAAAACATGGTAATATGTTTACCCTTGAAGTAAAATAAGCGTAAAGAAATATCAAAAAATATTTTTTCCCCGACCTTCTTTTAACATTGTGATTAGTGTAATTACTATAAAATAAAATAAGCTAAATTTTAATATTTATTTCACCTCTATACACAATCAGGTCAAAAATGGGCATTGTTCTTTACACCCACATTGATACTAATCCCATGACTTCATTCCCTTCTTATAAGATGGCCATACCATATCACAACCTAGCACTCCTTATTTTCTCAGTTACTGATTACATTTCACGTTTATACACTTTTCGAGAATTTATTGTATGTAACAAAGGTTTTATTACATACTAACTGGTAACCACGACATCGCTCGCGTGGCCAAAGGGAATTAACAATGATTTTTTTATCATGCACCAGAATATCTCGCAGATGACTGAATTTTTTCCTACATAGTCGACACTTATCATTACCTATATTTTAGAAAATACACACAATATTTTTATAAATTATAGCCTATGTGTTATTCTGATGTTTAAGCTACATTACTGTAGTTATAGTTTCCTTAAAAGTCATTCAGTAGTTTTTGCGTGAAAGAGTAACAAACATCCATCCATACATACAAACTTTCGCGTTTATAATATTTATTAATAATCATACAGCTGGTGCAGGGGACGCAGTGCCACAGTCTTTTTGTTGATAATAAACGAGAAAAAACGGAAATCTTGTTGGTGCACGCCACAATTGAAACAAGACATTGTATCCACTATATCAACACGATCGTAACAAAGAAGCCCGTATTTTCATAGCATTTATTGGGTTTGCCGTTAGCGCTTATTTGGTGTGACGTGAACAGTGCCTTGCTTTTAGCAGTGTAACTAGTGTGTTCCGACCGACCTTGTTTGCTTTGTGAAAATTTCACTAGATAAATATTTAAGTTATTCGGGCACACAATAACTAACTAATCCCCTACACAACAGCTGGACTTCTTAGGCTATTCACCTCATCGAGTTAAGTAAATGTGGGGAGCGGCAAGACTGTTACTATAACACATTGGTATATTCTTCTACATACACACTGGTGTACAGTGCATGATACACACTCTGAACAGTGATTAACATACTGATGTTAATCACTGTTCAGAGTATTTTGATCATTTAAAGAATTCAATTGACCGCCGTTAATGACAGACAAATGAGGTTTTGTATCTAAAACATTAATATTTATAATACAGTTTTCCATAATGTGTTAATAGCCGTCTATTAATGGAATTAATAAGTTATTTATAAAATAATATTAATAAATACTAATTAACTGGATAGGTAACCTAAGAATACATTACATGTGTATAAACTACCTGCGGGATACACTTTCGACTGAGCATAGTGTTAATAGGATCACTTTCGAGATAATAAAAAAATGTTTTAATTTATTTAGGACTCTTCATAAACAACTTTCTAACAGCACAAATAAATTATTTCTACCTACAACTAGACTGCGTAGAATATGTAATTCTTTTATGGGCCAGTGTATACCTTTTTACAACAAAATCCCAGAATACGTTCACAATGTATCAATTTTTTTTATGTGTCAAGTTGCCAAGCGAGCAGGTGGTTCACCTGATGTTAAGTGAATACCACCGCCCATGGACATCTACTACACCCAAGGGTTTGCAGATGCGTTGAAAACCTTTTGAAAATTGGGCTCCGGCTACCTCACTCACCACAGACGAAACGCGAAAGTATTATACTTCCACTTTACGCCGGTCTTCTGTGAGGTTGTGGTACTTACCCGGACGAGCCTGCCCATTCGTGTAACAGCCGAGGCTGCTGTGTGGCCCTACCACCGTAAAATTGCTAAATTCCAAAAAATAGTACAGGAACGTTTTTGTGTTAAAGGCTATTATAATATTAGTAATTATTTAAATGATACACACCCTGGAAATGCTCGCTCCAGGCTCTTTCAAGTAGACTTCAGTACACTGTAAACATGTTTATTTGTCAAATATTTGTAAAAAAAAATTAAAGTTGTGTTTCATTCGCCGGTTCTTCTCATGTCAGTTGGCTTCTCTTTACTGAACCGGTGGTAGTGTTTTGACAATCGATAAGTAAATGTAATACTTCTATATTGAATAAGATATTTTAATTTGAATCTCTAACCAGTTTGGAGTGGCGTCTGAACCCATCTAAACTCTCTCCCGTTGGAACGTTAGAGCAACTGCCAGCACGTTTTTATTTATTTATAGAAATCAAAAGAATCAGGTCAAGGGACTTGTTTCGTCCTCATTTTTGTGTCATACTCCAGACAGGCCGAATTCAGCGATGATGATGTCCTGTTGAGAACTTACCTTTGTCCGCCAAGTCCGCGTTCGATCGCTTGTTTCTCGGAGCTCTTGAAAGCTTATACCAATATACCAATAAAGTCGCCAGTGGTTTACGTCAAGCGAACGAAAAAGGATCTTTTTAAAACTTTAAAAATATGTGACTTGAAACGAACCATTGAAATAGAGAATAAAATCTTCTTAGAAATGTTGACAGGTAGGTAGCTACATGATAAATGTAGTAGTTTTGTTCGGACTGCTATCAAATATATATATATATATATATATATATATGTAGAGATTATCCCTGAGTAATGTAGAATTTTTGTAATCGATTCAGGAGCTTTTTCGTTACAAACAAACAAAAATACAAATCTTTCCTCTTTATAATATTATAAGTACAGATTTTTGCTAAGATCGTCTCCCTTTGTTACGTTTTTATTACTGATGAACAATCTTTCACACTTTTTTTTTTGACAAACTGGCCACTGGCCCCTGAATTAATCAAAGCGATGCTGAAACGAAGCGAGATCCAACGATTTGGAACTGGAACGGGAAACGCAGGGCAGTTATTTTTATGAAATTGAAATAGTATAAACGCAACAGTGAAACGTCACTTGGGTTTCGAAGATGACTGTACTGTAGAAATATTCATTCCATTTAAAACGACAAGCGCCCACCTCGCTTGTGATGAGGCGTCCTACGCTGCCATACCGATTATTATCAGACACGCACCGTTTGTGTCAAACACGTCTAGTCCCGTCACGCAAATTAAATTCGAGCAGAGTGACGTAAATGATTACTTTGTGTGTCATAATTCCCGAATGCTAATGCAAACTTTATTAATAGAAATACTTATGTAAAATGCCTGAAAGACAAGTATTTAAGTAACAAGAATATTATAATCGATTATCTATTTTGAATGTATAATGTGTATTTATTTACAAAAAGAAAAGTATGTTTAAGTATGTCTATCAGTTTTTTTTTTGTCTATCAGTTTTCTAGTACCCATAGTACAAGCTTTGTTTAGTTTGGGACTAGAGATCGTTATGTAAAAAATGTGTCCTAAAATATTTATTTATTAAATAAAAAAAATTGACGGCTTATTTAGCCATCGTTTTACCGGTGCAGAGAAACAAAGTAATATAAAAATGTATTTTTTGAGATAAATCGTAAGATAAATGATTTTCAGGCCATTTCAAATACATCCATCAACATTAGTTGGTGTATGTATTTGAAACGGAATTGTGTTAGTGACATGTTTATGCTTGCTAAAAATGGTAATAGTGAACCACTTGGTTATTGATAATAGGTTAACTAAATTTAAGATGCCAGTGAGTTTATCACCTTTTTTTTTGAATATTTTTATGAGGTTTCTTCATTTGTTTAAATATGTAGAAAAAGTGCGAAAAGATTGTCGCCGTTGTGGGAATCGAACCCACGTCTTCGGCATTCGCGGCCTGACGCTCTAGCCACTGAGCTAAACGGCTGATTGCCACAGCGACGAAAATCTTAACGCCTTCCTCCTACATTGTTATATTAGCATTTGAAGCAATGCTTGGCGCATCCATTGTTATGTCCTTTCCAGCATACCAACAATTTCGAATATCGTTTTACAACGACATTAACAAATAACAATTTTAATCTTAAGTGCAAAGATTAGCACTATAAACAATTTAAATTTCTTCATTTGTTTCAGCGGATTAAAGTTTTATCCGCATATATCTGGGCTCTCTTTGATCTTATCCATGAGTTACTGTCTTGTTGACTATATGCATACTTTCTTTTGCTTTTTTATCATTTATTATTCTTTTCAGAATAAGCTTTTCCTCGAAAGGAATTGTTGCCTCCAGTTTCCGGTGCCCTACCACCCTCCGGGAGCAGCCACTTTCGTCCTCTAAAGGGGGCCCTTTTAGTGACACCGTTCTGTGTGTACCTTTGCTATGTTCTGAATCCAGTTAGCTAGTTGTACACTTTGTTGTTGCTGGCCTCGTATACCTTAGTGCTTACCACATAAAATAGAAATGCCTCCACCGTCGCCATGACCTTCGCTACCCACTAAAGTTGCGATCCATATGGAAAACTGTGGTCTAATTTTTTTTCTTATGATACGTACCGACCAGGAGGCTCCGAGAAAAGTTTATATCTGTCTATATCTTGTGGCCAGCCACCAAGCATCAATGAAAGCACCTATGTCCATTGATGTAATTACTTTTATTTATTTTTTTTGTTTTTTTCGCTTTAATAAGCTTTACCAGGTTATATATTTATATTCTTTTGTTGATGACCGAAACGTTATGTAGAGAAATCCTTCCAATGTGCCATTTACTAAAGGTTTTACTCAAAACTGTCAGTAGGCTGATGACACACTAAAGTATTAAAAGAGAACTGGATGAATCTCGTACTTAAAAGCTTTTATATTGAGAATCACGGTTATTTTCTCTCTACGATAATACGCTAGTATTCACTGGAAGTCCCATTATGCTCTCAGCGGTCTCAATCGCTTACCTATCTGCACCAAACGATCGCCTTACGTTCCAGCCGTGTGCTAAGTCAACGTTATACGTGGCTTATAACGCAAATGGGAAGAGGCCGTTAAATCCCACTTCTCACATCATACTCAAATCTGTATTACTTTTACGAAGCTTATATATATGTAATTCGTAGTTTGAATGTTATTAATCAATGGCATTCCTTAATGTTCTTACATAAATGTTATCTTGTTCAATATTGGTGGAAATATTCACATAATAAAGTTCATACATGCCTGAATGTGAGAGCCTTATTAGAAGGGACAAATCATACAGTGACTAAGAGACTAATGTAATAAACTGTAATAAAAAGTTAAAAAACTATTTTTTTCATACGAATATTTTGCTGGATTATAATTTTGTTGTCTGATTAAACTTCGGTTAACATAGGTACCATTAAATAAATAAAATGATTTAATAAGTGTGAACAAAAATGTGCGAAAAGAATAATGTCACATAAAAGGACAATACAACGGACGAGCAACTTATAAATATTATCTTATTATCCCCTCAATAATACCTCTTAAGCTGAGTGGGCTATCGTGTCAATACTCGATATTTTCATTGACTCGGGAAAACAGAACTTACATGAAAAGAACTTTGAATATTCATTGTTGCCGATTTATTCATAATATTTACGCTGAGCCTGAAGGAAATTTCAGATCAAAGACTGAGAAAAGGGCTATGCGTATGTAGGAATATTGCTGAATATGAAAATATTTTTACCCTACCCTCAGCACAACTCATATTGCACGGCGTGTTTTAACACGTAATATAATATGCTCATGACGGCGCAGAGCCGTTATAAAACTGCAGGCGGGCATGCCCACGTGAAAAGGCAGCGAGGTAGCAGAATGAGAATGCAATTTGGTGCGGTGGAGGGCGCAACTTTTTGTTTACGTTCCCAGGCGTATTTTGTGTACTCGTTATTTTGTAATCCTTGTTATACAGCAACGGACCCATTACTTTTCGCTTCACTTGTGTGAACTGATCAAATGAATTTACTTTGACTTGACCTTATTTCTCAACATAGACTAATAAACATTTATATTAATACTGGAATAGATAAGCTGAAACAGAGAAAGTGGAAACCCTTTAACCTCAAACTGTTTAAAATCCTTACTAATAGTATAAAGGCGAAAGTTTGTATGTATGGATGGATGTTTGTTACTCTTTCACACAAAAGCTACTGAAAAGATTTTAATGAAGCTTTACAATAATATAGCTTATACATCGGAATAACACACACTGACAGACAGCGGAGTCTTAATAGGGTCATAATAGGGTCCTGTTTTACCATTTGCGTACAGAACCCTAAGTATGTGTTGCCGGAAACAAAGTGACTTCTGAAAAACGTCGGAGGACTGACGGCTTCCCACACTTAGCTGTGAATCACATCATGCCTAATTTTGTTGACCCGAGCACGTGCCAAACGGGGAACGGCTACGGCAGGATCCGCGTCACTCAGTACGGTCGCCGTGAAACTCATTTCACTCACTCATCAGTTTGCCGAATAAAACTGAGTTTTTTTTTTTTAATATTTTTAGGACACATTTTTACACAACCAAACTTATTCTGGTTAATTCCCTTATTTTACCCATTTTGGATTATGCAGATGTCTGTTGCTCGGATCTAAACTAAGATCTCCTTAATAAGCTGGAGCGTCTCTATAATAAGTGTATTAGGTACATTTTCGGCTTACGTAAATTTGATCACATATCTCAATATCGTTCCCAGCTTAAATGGCTTACTATTCGTCAAAGGAGTAGTTCTAGAATTCTTCTTACTCTCTTCTCTTTTCTTAATGACCCTGCTTCTCCTAACTACTTAAAGGAAAAATTCCAATATCTCTCATTAACTCAGGATAAAACACTTCGTTCCTCAGCTAGTAGGCTACTTTGTACTCCGACGCATCATTCCGGCTTCTTCCATAAATCTTTTACTATTCAGGCTATACTACTCCTGAACTCCTTGCCTCAGTTCAACAGAAACTATTTATATTTATTTTATATAATGTTTATGTATTGAAATTTATATGTATTTAATGATTATATGTAAAGTATTTATGTTTGAGTAAAGTATATTTCTATAGAATGTACCTTTTCTTTTTTTGTTTTCTTTTATTTTTTTATTTTTTTTATTTCGCGTATTTTGTTTTGCACCTGCGTCAAAATTTCTTTACTCCCAGGGTTGACTGGAAGAGAATGCCTATTAGCATTAAGTTTGCCTTTTGTTTCGCCTTAAGATGAGGTGTAAACAATAAATTTTAAATATATAAATAAGGTAGTTAAATTTTTAATAACGAAAATGACTGCATATTAAAACAATTGCAAACACTCGATTGTTGTCAATACGCTTCTAAAGTAGTTTGCATAATCACTCAAACCATCCGTTACAGTTTAATGCTTGATTTCAAGACGTGTGACGTCACACCTCCGTAATTCGCATTTGGCGACACAATAACAATAACTCAACGCCTACACATTGCATTGACGCTCCGCTCAACGACCACTATACCGTCCATTGTTTTAGATCAATTCACGGACCAGGCGCCGCTGCATACTTCACTACTGGTATTCATGTTGAGGTCGCCTTCTTGTTTTAGATCACCGCCGGAAATGCTGACACAATATTGCAAAATTAAACTATGAACCCATCCCTCAAAATTAGTGAAATAGCTGTTAGAAATAATACCCTAAATCGCAATTTTCTAATAAAATCGGATCTTTCCTGTCTTTAGGAAAATTTCTTGGCCATTTATCTGCATCAATAAAACCGACAAAAGCAGTGCAAAAATCCTTTGGCGCAGAAATTATAGTAATCTATGATTCAATCTTTAGTTAGTGATTTAGGGCGTGCCCGTTTTCTATGCGTCTCATTTAAGGAATCGTGTTATTGGCTTCACGTTTACCGTCACATACTTAACGATGAAAGCTTGGCAAGCACCCTCGTTCCAGGGCGTTTCTCACCGCCCCCAGCCACCGAATAACCAAGCACAGTCAACGGCCATTGGGTTCACGGTCTGACTTCGACGGTCGGCGGTCCGTAGGCGACATGCCATGAGCACATGCGCCGCCCTACCCACTGAGGTGGGCCTCAAACCCGTGGCTTCTGGCTGGTTCATGGGTTCTGCGTATGGTGAAGATTTAATAGTCTACGGTCTGAAATCCCTAACTTCAGTTAAACCATAAACATAAACAAACATGCCACGGCTAGGAAGTATAATTATTAGTACTTTTTCATTTCGTCCGGCGAATGAGGTGACTGGTACGTCTATCGCCTGGGAAAATCAACCGCAACTATTTTGTTAGAAGGTTTAGTACGTGGAAGTTGGTGATGTTTACCGCCAGGTGGATCGTGCGATCGTTTGCCATCTTACCTAAAACAGTCATGTAGGAAAATATGTTAGAATGGATCTACTCGTCTACAGTTACGTCCTATGAGTAAAGTCTGTGATTTGTATTAGATTTACAAAAGCATAGCTCAATTATTTAATTCATCACAAACAACTAGATTTTTACCTATCATAGAACTGTCTATCGATGCAAAGACATGGCATAGTAAATAGGTAATAGGGCGCTATAAATAAACCACAAAGAATTTCGAGGCTTCGATCTTTTCGTGGGGCGGTGGCTCTATAGAATTTAACGCTCGGTCATACAATGGCCGCGACCGCAGCCGATACATCGCTCCGATTGTTGCGGCCCGGTCGGGTCATATTCCAAAATCGTTAAGTTTCGACGCACGCGGCTAGATATTCAGAAGGGATGGGTTTCTAACTCCAACGTTGTTGATTTTTGTGACTTGTTCAGTGCAGTAGGGAAGCCTCTACTGGGCAGTAGAAGTGGCCAATGATTTTCCTTATAAATTGCACCCAATGCGCTTTCTTCGTGTGTAATTTGCTTTTAGAGTTCCGTACCCAAAGGGTGAAACGGAACACTATTCTATTATTAAGACTCCGCTGTCTGTCTGTCTGTGGGTCCGTCAGTCACCAAGCTGTATCTCATGAAATTTTCACACGTGATGTATTTCTGTTGTGTGCCACTATAACAACAAATGCCAAAAAATTAATAAAAAAATATTTATGCGGGGTAAATAACAGTATGATTTTTTTTGCTGTTTTTACAGATTTGGCCAGTTTATAAGTCTAAAATCTGTGTATACATGTTTTTGTTATTTTTATCACATTCATGCTGTGCACATAACATAGTTTAAACCCCTTTTTGTAACAAGGGAATGATGTATGAGACTATAGAAATGATTAAAATAACTTTCAAAAAAGAATTAAGCCCTTTGTAGTCATTGTTAATTTTCGATGTGAGTAGCTTTATTCAAATAACTATTCGCATTTACGCTAGCGTACAGTGTGAAAACAACGGGAATGTTTCGTGTGATGAGATAGAAACCACCTCTGGTTAAATAAAAAAAAAATCTTCGGCCTATCATAGATAAGTTATTGGTCGAGGCTTTTTTTTTTACAGTTTTTCACTTATAATTATAGAAGTGTAATAAAGCAGGTCGTTGCTGGTGTGAATTATTTTTGTGAATCGAGATTTGAATGAAAATTCGCTAAATAAACCAATCTCCAATGTGTTAAAACAAATAATTCATCATTTCATTAAACAACAACAATGCCACAATCGAATTCCATTGTGTAAATTTCAAATGTCATTGGTTTTATTCAAGGAATTTTATGATTTAAATTCTCAATTATCTCAATAACAATATTATTTCACCCTAATATTTATAAATGTATTTTTTTACACACTGGAACCTGTACAAACAAGCGTTCAATTTTTTGGTTATACGAAAAATGAGCTTCCGGGCTTGGCAGCTAATCAAATTAAATAAAATATTGAACTCCCCTACCCTGATGGGGTAAATATAATTAATTGAATACCAACATATCACCCTTCTTATTTGTTTGCACAAACGAGTTAGGCATTAGTTAGTATTCCCAAAATGTTTTAAACAGACGTTTGTTAATCGTGCGTTAGAAAACGGACAATTTGTCATACGATGTTGGATATTGTTAACGTCACTCGGCTCGAATTTAATTTGCGTGACGGGACCAGACGTGTTTGACACTAACCTGTGCGTGTTTGATACTAATCGGCGTGCCACTGTCGGACGTGCCGTAACAAGCGACATGAGTGCGTGTCATATTAAATCAAATTAATATGTTTTCCGGTCCAGCCATTGTTTGAAACACCTTTGGAATTTCACGTTTTTTTTTTTAAATATAATTAACTCGATATCTTTATTCGGATATCTAAACTCGCTGCAGGATAACATTATGTTTATTCATGGAGACTTTATGGGATGGATGCAGGTTGCTCAGGATCGTACTTCGTTACAATCTATGAGGCCTATGTTCAGCAGTGGACTCAAACAGGCTAAAATGATGATGATGATGGGGGCTTCTTTTTATGTGAGTTTAAGCAAGCGTGAATTATGTTCACCTGATGTTAAGTGATAACCGCCACTGATGGAGATCTAAAACCTGTCAAATTACAGATGCATTGTCAACCAGTAAAAAGTGGGACCCGGTTATCTCACTCACGTGTGTGTCCTGTGATGGATGAAGCCTTCAATCTTCACATTATATAAGCTTCGATAGAAGATAATAGTGCCAAAAACTGTGCAGAGACTAATTGACAAGAATTCGATAACTCTAAGCAAGTAGTCACGCATGAAGACATGCATATGACGTGCATAAGGGAATGAAAAATATCATTCGAATATGACGGTAAATTTCGCCGCAAGAGAAAATGTCATAATAGCTCGGTCGGAAATCGGGCGGCCCCAAAACAGACGGCCGTGGTTCGCGTCACCATCATTTACACATTTTTTCGATTCCAGATCATTGCTTTCTTTATTTTTTTTGTCGATTTCTTTTTTTGTTATTTTTTTCCCTTTTTTTAAAGTTCTTTCTTTTGAGAAAAACATTAGTTCATATTTTCTTATTATTAGGTCGGTATGATCGAAAAAATATTATGCATATTTCATTACTCAGTAATTTGTATCTAAATGTAATTTCCAAAATACACAATTTACCAAAAAAATAAACAAACCGAGCAAAGCTCGGTCCTCCGGGTACTATTATTTATTCAGCATACAATAAATAGTTGCGGCTATCAAGAATACATTGCATGTTTAGATGAAATAATAGAAGGCTTTCTCTGTGCGACATTCGAAATCTCACGATACCGAATGATGATACTCCATTCTACCAATCACTTGTTACATTTCAACGGCCCGTTAAATTGAATATTTCAGAAACATGGTGCGGAATATAAAATCGAAACGTTTACTTACGGATTGACATATTGAATGTATGTGGATAAATATAATTTAAACGTCATATTAGCTTATACGTTTCACTGGTGCATCAAAAGCACATCTTGAAAATAAATATACTACTCGTGGCAAGTTTTTTGGGAACTTGACGGATATTCTTGTTTTAAAAAATAACTTTTTTTTTAATTGAAAAGTAACAGATTTTTTCTAAATTGATGAAATTCTAAAAAAGTATAGTATAATAATTTTATGTGACAATTTTTTTTTTTTTCGAATTAGTCGATTTGGGTATCTTGGACACTATCAAAGTGACTTATTTTTGATGAACGCCGGGTGTCGCTGTCTCCACTAGATGTGTCGTCTTGACTGATATATTTATTGTCTAGTTCTCTTTCTTTCTTTCTCCTAAGCTTATCCCAAGTTTCTCGGAGTCGGCACAATATTATTTGGATCATATTGTTAGTGATATTAACTATCTACGTTTTGACGACCAGCCTCCGGCCTGATGTGAACACTCCTTGAGAATAAACACCCAGTTCAGGAATGATTATATAGGTCGCAAGTGTATATATATATATATATATAAATTCAAACTATTATTCATTTGACATCCTGGACGTCAAATGACAAATGTTCTAAAACTTTTACAACATTGTAACGTCCGTATATGTGTATATACATTATATGTCTTAGTTTAAAGCGTACTAAACAATAAACAGAAAAAAAATCTAACAGTAATAAAATCGCGGATTGAAATATAACATTATAATTTTATATTAAAAAATTACACATTAATATTTTTATATAATTTGACCTATTTAACATATTAATTAATGCTATCGTAATAAATGACATTTGAACTCATATTTTATTTTTCATAACCATAAAGTTCACATCTCTACATCTGTTCATCACTCTAGCATACCTGTATTGTAGATATATAGTAATTATCCACCAACTTATTATATCTTAATACAGAAAGCACAGCGGCAACGTCGCACTGTTCATAGGAGTTTTAATAAATAGGAAAATGTAAATAAAATTATGTATATTATGGGAACCCAGATAATTGATAGTGTTGGGTGGAGTCCTAATTGATTTCACTATGCTTGTTAATATACGTATATTTGTATATATATTAAGAATTAAAATTTCTGAAAAATAAGATGTAAGCAGTGTTTGACACTTTCCTAGCGACTAATATTCGCAGTAAAAGTTAAAAAAAATTAAGTGGAACTGGTGGACGTCACAATAATGCCAAATGAAAGGGTGCCCAAAAGGTAGCGTGATGTATATATATATATATATATATATACACACTACACTATGTATATACATAAAATATATACAGAAAAGGACATTAACAATCTTAGTAAAGTTATTATTATTTATTGTTAGGTCCGCCTATATAGAAGGTTTGTGGTAAAACTTAAATATGTTATTAATAAAGCTTCTCAATAGCCAGTACACATTAAAAAAGAAAATGATTTGACAATCAATGGTATGAAAAAGTGACAGGACTGTTTTGTCGATTTATATCTATCTCATATATATATCATATAATTAAATTCTATCTTATTATCATAAAATTACATTGATATATCATATAATATGATATCATATTATATATATATATCGGGAAAACCTTCTATAAAAAATTATAACGATTTAAATTTTTTATAGAAGTTTCTCCGGTCTTTGTTTATTATGCAATGTAAGCAGTTTTTAAATTTCTTCCTTATTTTAATACGTTGTTATACTGAGAAACTTTGTATAAATTTACGGCTAAATGCTCTAAGTTCGAAAGCTTAAATCGTTTTCGGCTTGCACAAGAAGATAAGGGAACGAAGGGGGAATTTCCGGACGGTAAAAAGTGAATAGTTAATTGTAAAGGAAAGAGATTTCAATACATTTAAAATTAGGTTCTTGAAAGTTAACGTTTCAATCAAGTCATGATATAATCTTCTTTTTTAATTCTAATCGTGTCGATGGCATCGTGGTGCAGTAACTAGTTTCACGGCGTCCACCGATATTCAAGGGGAGGGCCCGAGCAAATGTTTCTTCAAGAAGGTTTCCATCACTTTCGTCGTTATTATTACATAGTAGTTTTATAGTTAAAATACTATACTACTACTATAATATATACTATACTAATCGAGTGCGTCGCCTTGTCGACATACCTAGTCGCGATTCTAAGCAACGAGATCTTAAAACATTATTCATTTTCACCAAGATACACTCCGTAATATTGTTGTAGTTGTTATTTCGAACAATAGTTGATAAGATAAAATACATTTGAAAAATAGTAAATTCGTTACATAAGTATTTAAAGGTAAAACATAAACTAAATTAAAACACTTTATATGTCCCACTACCGGACAAGGCCTCCTCTGTACAGAGAGCATCAGGGCGTGGGCCACTACGCGATCCCATTGTTCAACTATTGACGGACCACACATATTTTCGATGTATTTTTTTGTTATTATTTAGAAAATGTGAAGGCTTCCTCACGGTGTATTTCTACACTGCTGACCACGTGATAAGTCAGCACTAAGTCAAATTATCCATCTCCTTGAAGCTGGCATCAGAGTTTAAACTGAAATTGTCCAATATATTGAACGGAAAGCGAGCGCCCGGGCACTGAGCTATCACGGCAAACATAAATATTATAACATAACCGATCATTCGTTTACAATAAAAATACTCGTAAGAGAAAATTCAAGCACATGTAAAAGGACGTTACCACAACTGGTCTACCCCGTCTTGTCACTATACGACCTTAAAACTGTAATACAGGTCTGTCAAATTTTGAATTGAACTTCTGTCAAGATGGACTTGACTAACGCCCGGTTTCTGAAACACTGATCATCGTAGAAGTCAACTAATCATTGATGAATTAATCATTCTGATCATTAAAAAAAAATTTTTATCAATTCAGAGAGTTTAACAATCCTTTTGGCAACTCAAATAACATTTGAAAAGCCATTTGACAGCTGATTAGTTAACTTCTACGATGAGCAGTGTTTCAGAAACCAGGCGTTAAAGTTTTGTATTAGTGTTTAAGGTGAATAGAGTTAATAATAGTCAACAAGTTGAAAGATAGCTAGCTAGGTTATATTGTAAATCTATTATATTATAGTTGTAAAATAATGTATTGGCAATCGCATAGTTGAAAAAAAATATTTAATGAAAATTAACACCATTATTTGAATTAAGTTTATGAGCAGCATACCCAGGGTAATATTATGGTGGATTTTTTTTATTCTAGTTCTATAAATATGGTAAAGTCTGAGGAACTATTCTGTTTTAATGAATTTTGCGAGACTACTTAAGTGTAATTCCTTTTCTTAGTAGTTTTTTATATTCACTTTATGTTATATGCTTTATATATAATGTAATAACATTACAAAATGTTTAACATTTACCAAAAAATTAGTATGAAATGTAAATTATATAACAATGAGTTACAAAGTTACAAATCATTAAATCTGTTTAAGCTTTTTTTAATTGCTTGAGGGAGTCAAAATCTTACGTTTTTAGGGGTAATCTGGACTCAATATGAAATTTATATTGGACCTCAATAGAGAGATTTTGGAAAAATATTTTCGCCAATTTTTCTCATCAACTCACGTTTAAAGGTCAAAATCTGTTCTTGTTAAGCAAAGACCTGTTCCACCAGATAAGAATCTAAGGTTTCAATAGCATATTCTATTTATATCGTCAAATATAAAATTGAGGGAATCCTTAATTGGTATCTACATAATTGTCTATTCGATTTTAAATCAAAGGCGTAAAAGTGGGTTACAAAACGCAGTTAGCTTTACTTCATTTTTCGTACTTTTGACAAGGTTTCCCTCAGTAGATAAGCAGGTCGGAATATACGACAAAAACTTCGTTGCTTTTATCTGTAGTAGCAAATCAGATTACTCGAGATGGTTTTCAGGTGGAAATTCAATTTACAGACTAGTCTTTCATTTTATCAGACAGCTGATAAATTGACTAAGATACCAAAACATGGTATAGACAACTGAACGTTTCATTTCTCAGTCCAGTTTTTAGAGTATGTTTTATAGCGTGATCATATTTTGGTCACTGGTTTTCATTCATCACTATCTATGTACACTTTTAAATATGTGTATTTAATATATGTATTAACGTATTGGCCATCGTAGTGTAGGATCATCCCTACTAGATGGAGTAACGTGTACGAAAATCTCATAATAATTTTAAATACCAATCAACTAAATATTATTATTGTACTATAATTTATAACACAAAGTTGAAGTTGAGATTCAAGATAAACAATAATAACAAAAACAATTTACTGATTTTGTCTTGGTTTATTTTAATTTTAAAAGTCAAAGTCAAAGTAGTAAAGTAAAGTAAAGTAACAGCCTATACATGTCCCACTGCTGGGCAAAGTCAAAGTATCTTTATTCAATATAGGCTTTAACTTAAGCTGTTATTGAACGTCAACAAAAAACTACCCCTGGTTCACTAGACCTGAACAGAGAAGAACCGGCAAGAAACTCTAGGGTCTTGTTCTTTTTGTTATTTTATTTTAAACTCCCGACATTCAGAATACTTAACAGCATCAATATCGGCAAGAAAGATTTGGTGTTAACGTTGTCGCAATCGGTGGCACCGAATAAAGATGACCTACCTACTAAGCTACGGTTCTGCTGCGGCTTTTGGTGAGTGTCAGCAACAATCCGGCACAAGTCGAGGAATTATTCTGACCAGCGAAGAATTTAAAAGATCCGATTAAGATTTAAACGTGGTAAACAAACAATTTTTACAGAAAGCGGTTTTTAACTGTTTTGAATCTCGGAATAGCGTTTATAAAGTGCTATTTTCAAATCCCAATGCAGTGCACCAGTAACTTTTCTTACTAGGAGAATTTGCAGACTCACCTTTCTGCCTAATGCACGATGCCTGTCTCGGATAGTTCCGATGAAAATGGATCGCACGAAACTCTGACTGTTAAAGTGAAACACGAAGGCTTTATTTTCAAAAGATGACGAACCAGTTATGAATACGTCCTCACGAATATTTAGTACATTTTTAACAGAATACCTATTTCTTTTATGTGAGAAGGTGGCAAATGAGTTAGCAGTTCGCCTTTTAAGTAATAACTGCCGCCCATTGACAATTGCAACATCCGAAGGGTTGCAGATGCGTTGCTACGTATTGATTAAATGGGCCCCGGCTACCTCACTCACGAAACCCAGAAGAAAAAAACGCAAGAGGTCGTGGTCCCGTACTTACCCTTACGGACCTGCCCATTCGTGTAACAGAAAAGACGGTTATGGCGATGGGCGCACATAAATTGGGGATGCATCATTCAATTATAAGTCAATTGAAATTGTTTAAGGAGAAATCTAAGTCTCTAGAAATCCAAGTAATCTAATCTAAAGAAATAGTAGATATTTTTACTCATATTTAGTAAATTTCTTACATGTTTGCATGCACATCGAGGTCTTGTTTAAAACATGACCTCGATGTGCAAATGTTTCAACCACCTGCGACCATTAGACAAGTGATATTTTCTTTTTGATTCCTTACGTGTCCGTCCATTATCATTGCTATAATTTTTAGTAACGATTGTGGAGGAACAACTTATAATAAGATTATAAGCTTATTACTAAAAACACAACGTTACCGTTCACCTTTCAACATCTGTACAATTAAATGCATACAGGAACATTTAGAACGTAAAAATCTCTTATAAAAAATTCTCCCATCGTGATACACTTTTGTAATAATCTAAAGTATCAGCGAGTCAGAGGCTGATGTGTGCGTTATTAACAAAGTTCGACGGCACATGACCAATTTAATCCGAATCGAACCAGCTTTTTTCAGAATTAGTTTAATCCCGAACGATCCCGCATAGGAAGTTCTTATTAAAATTGTATTCTGCATTTCGTGATTACTAAAATAAAATTAAAAAAAAAACTACCAAAGCATTCGGTATTAGCATACATTCTTAAATAGATTAATCTCTCTATGACATTTTTAGTTATATAAGTTTTGACGTTGATTAAAAACAGTCCAAATTTCTGAAATTCTTCACCTAAAATTTAAACAAATATTTTTTTATTATGTTACAAAAATACATCATCTGTGAATTTCAACTATCTAACTACCGTGGTTCATTAGATAGCTTGGCTGGTTAGCCTGGTGACAGACGGACAGATAAACACACAGATAGACAGACAGCAGAATCTTAGTAATAGGGTCCCGTTTTACCCTTTTTACGGGACCCTAAAAAGGATGATTAGGTGTGTAAGGTCACTCACTATTTATATAACTTCTCTCTGAACTCCTCACGAAGAACAGCATAAGAAAATGTTCACTTGTGATATAAAATTGTCATATATTTTTAGCTCATTCATTATATTAGCTTGATAATTTAGGATTTCCATTTCCAACATTCTCTCCGTACCTCGCTTACGAAAGAAGCTACGGAAGAAACAAAGCAATCCGTCTGCTCGTAAACGAGATTATTATTTCAGCCACGGAGGGAATAAGTTTCGATAAGGCAACAATGCTCACGGCGCCCTATCGTTTTCCTTTGACGAATTAGAGTGTCGTTGCGGTCGTTTCTCGTCTAATCATTCGAAATTGAAATCCAATCGGGCCAGTATCGAAACACGTTGGTTCCAAATTCCATTGATCGACAACGAACAATGCCAGTAATGTGTTCGCCGTCGAGCGTTTTCAATTCGCAGTCCGACACACCCGACGGCCTGCCTTTTGTTCTGAGACAATGCACAATAACTTCATATTAATACGACGATATTCCGTTGTAGTATTCCCTGTGAAGTTGTCGTGCGATATTGCATTTGCCATATAAACTCCGCATAGGAAGCATCTATTGAATTTAAGATTCGATGCGGTGTTCTGGCTATTCTGTATATGCATCTCTAAAATATTCGATTAATAAATACAATGATGTTTTAATAAAGACGACGTTTGTCCATATTTCGTGCATTTGTCCGTCTTTTTAAAATTGTTACGCTTTTCAAGATTATATCATATAATTTATATGCCATATACGTATAAGTAACTGTGTAAGGCCTCTTAACAACGTTCTCTGTTGCACGAATGGGCAGGTCCATCCGGGTAAGCACGACCTCACAGAAGAACAACATGCAAGTTTTTTTATGTGAAAAATGGCCAAGCGGGCAGGCGTTTCACCTGATGTTAAGTGAATACCGCCGCCCATGGACATCTGCTACATGGATTGGAGATGCTTTTCGAAGCCTTTTGGAAATTCGGCTCCGGCTACCCCACTCACCCACCAGACGAAACGCGAAAATATTCTACTTCCACCTCACGCCGGTCTTCTGAACAGCAACAATATTAATCTAATGATAGATTATCGTAATCGACTTCATTCTAATATTGTTTAACGTGATATTTTGAATTTATTTTCCTAAGGTTTTCTCCTGCTCAATGTAACATTTTAACCACCTTAACAGTATAGTAAAGTATATTGGTGTATTTTAATCGTTGACATGATAGTTGAAATCCATCAGATCGGTAGGTGTCAATAGGTAGCGATAAAAACAAAACATCAAGTTAATCTCTCGCTTAATTGCCTCGATAAAAAAAAGCATATAAAATTACCCGCATTCAAGGCACCCATCTATAAACACAATAAATAGATGAACAAAAATCTTCCCCGTTTCTACACTGCAGCTTCATAAAACGAGCACAGAAAGGCAGACATAGATCACAAGTGGATGTAAGTTGTCGAAGAGTTTACAAAGGTCTTTAAAGTTGGCAGTTCAGAGCAGTTCCAATTCCTCCAAGACATGCTGATGAGGTGAATATAATAAGGGATAAAGGCAGGAATAAGGAAAGTTTTCAGACGGCAAATAAGGAAAAGTTCGAACCAAACGGAAGTTCGCAAGGGGCACGACTCACTTGTTCTCGTCGTATTGTACACAAATTTATATCATGTGACCGGGAATTGCGTATGTCAAAGTTTCATACTATCTCAGTTCAGTACAGTATTTTTTTAGTATCACAAACAAAAAACTTAAATGGAATTAAACAACCATATTTACAACTTCCATTATTTTTAAGAATCTTTAAATAAAAAGAGATACGTCGTAACGAGGCAGTTCCAAAGTAAGTACGCGCGGCTCAATCCGTTTCATGCCGTTGGGGCATAACGTCGGCATTATTGAAACGTGGTTGATTTCTATTCGCAATACGATTCAATACTTCGTCAAGAAATCGCTTTCGGTTTAAAAAAGGAACGCTCGAGCGGATCGCATAAATTTGCATGAGAAACGCTCGGCGACGGGGGACATTACTTTTTTATAAAAATATGACGACCTCGCCCGTAGAGTTTCCAGGTTCATTTCCATAAATTATAAATAACGATCGCGGGCGCGGCGGCCGAATCGATTCGATTGCTCATCGACTTTTATTTGTCCGACGTTATGGCACGCGAATAAATCTGCGGCTGCAATTTCGAAAATCGTCTCCGCTTTGTGTCAGTGCCTGTCGCCGGCGTTGAAAGCTATTCCTTTATGGGAGTTTTGCGACTCACACTCAAACGTCTATTTTCAATAGACCATCAAGTTTTACATTGTATATTTTTTGTCCGATCGGCACGGTTGTGCGATTTGCTTCCGTGCTTTTGACTGTAGGTTCAACTTCGACACAGGGTAAGTTCTTCTTTAATTTACACACAATTAAGTATATGAGTGTTTGCGAATAAAAAGTCGTCTATAAAAATCACAATAGGATAACATTATCCTCTGTTAGCCGTATGTGGGTAACGTATTATTCTGAATGCGTAATTAATGAAGTAATTTGTTTCATTATTTAGTGACATACATGAAAGAAATATTCTTATGTATAGCTAATATTTTTGTGAAAAGGTGGCTATAGTGAGCTGGCGGTTCACATGATGTTAAGATGCGTTACCGCCTTTAAATAAAGCTTGCACGGGTCAAATCACTCACCGGACGAAATTCTGATTCGACTTCACGCCGTTCTTTTGTATGGTAGTGGCAATTTCCTAGATGAGCATGCCAAGGGAGACGAAAATAATACCTTACTTTAAATCGAACAAATAAAAAACAAAATGAAAACCATTAAAACGGAAGATCAAACGAAGGACAGAAACTATTTGTTATAAGAAACATTTCCTTAAAATAAATGGTATGCATTTTCATTTTTCCTCTCACACACACGCAATAATCGAAATTATAATAAAATAAAATAAAAAAGCCACGCAGCAATTGATACGAAATCGAAGAGTATTACCGTTAATTCTAAAATTAAAATAAGACTAAAAAAACGAAACTAGCAATAGCCCAACGAGAACCGAAAGCAATTTGGAAGCGGAACATTTCGTAAACAATGCTATTTGCGTGCCGCAAACATTTACGTGAAACGATCTGAAGCGTAGACACCGGAGCTATAATACGATGTTTATTTCTAGAAGTAGGTAACACTTTCTGTGCAAATGTCACTTTTCGAGATACTCTTAAATCAATTCAGACTTATGAAACGAATAGAATGATTCTACGACGCAAAACATATCTAATAAAAAATAAGAATTACTACCAAACTTGCTTTGGGTCTTCTCGACCCATAATTTATGTTGTGACGTTTAAAAGCAAAAAAGGGGTAAATAAACCTTAATTATTCTAAGAGTTTTGATATTCAATAACAAAAATATCCAAGTGTTAATTGCGCAGTCTGTTTGCATTTAGAAAATGTAGCTTTGTTCCGTCTCAGCCGCGACTCATCGTGCGTCGAGGGGATCCAATGCGGGCTTACGTTTGTTCGAATAAAACATTCGCGTGTTTTCTTTTGTACTTCAAAGAGCTTTATCCTATCTGTGCTTTCAGAGTTCATCATGAATATTATATTTATTGGATTCCAGAACATATGGCGTAATTTCTAGTTTTACCTTTTACATGATAAATTATCGCTTCCTTTCTATATTTTTTGAAAATAAATTACGCTGTGTTAAGAGGTGCTATACAAACAAACAAATAAAACAATAAGAAAAAAGGCATTTGGTGTTTTCCTTCACTTATAAAAATAATATTAATCGATTGATTGATTGATAAAAATTGTTATATAATGACTTCTTGTATTTTATTGATTACATATAATTAAATGATTCTATGTTTATGGATTTATCGACGACTTAAGTTTTACTTCTGTCCCGTGACCATGAACACTGTAAAGGGTTGGAAAAGCGAAATAAAACTAAAAATAATCCGTAAAATAGATTCATTTAATAAATGGTTATTATACTGAGTTGATGAACAATTGCTTGAAACGGGAAAAGTTGTTATTGAGATTGCACAGATGATTTGATACTTAATGCATTAAATCATCTGTATTTAACAAAAATGGTCTGTATTTAATAAATTTTATTTAAAAAAAATCTTTCATAAATTAAAAATATAAATGTAATTTCAAAATTTTATTATAACATATTTTATAATTTAAATTTTATTTCAGTGCTAGTCTCTGCACTAGGATGAACCGTAAAAGGTGTAATGGTTGTGATAAATTGTAAGAAAAATATATCGACAAGTGTCACGCAAATGACATTAACCTTTTTATGTAAGATCCTTTTCCCTGGGATGAAAAACTTAGTTTCACAATTCAATTCGTTAAGGCCAACGAGATAGTCAACTTAAGCCTCATTTGAATTACTAACGTTCCCCATAACATGGCCAATTAATACTTAATTGTAAACGTCCCAGTAGCAATAATCAACTCCGCCGCACCTTGGAAACAATAATCGCAACGATCAACCGAATATTTACAATGGGCTTAAATAATTTTTAACAAAAAAAAACCGACTTCAAACCGGAGACAAAAAAACATTGTTAAAACCTATAACATTTGAGGATTGCATTCGATTTCTCTGGGATGCCATCATCAGATCCGGGTTTCTTTATCATGGTACCACCCTTGGGATATCTCCTTTCCAACAATAAGAGAATCATCAAAATCGTTTCATAAACGACGAAGTTATCCGCGAACACACATAAAAAAAATAAAAACATATACGGTCGAATTGAGAATCCTCTTTCTTTTTTGAAGTCGGTTAAAAATGACGCGCCTCGTGCTTACGTGATTGGGCTTACCGAAGCTTTTGTCTGGCACTGGTATCAGTTCATGAGTGACGTGTATACGTTCGCTTCCTAGCTTTGGGGTGCCCTCGGGCGCCACGTCATAGTGTAAAATTAATGCGACACCATCATGTAATTATATGTATCGCATACAATACATAAAATAATTAATAATTAAATGTTTTATTACCCACACAATACATCCATTTAAAATTAGTCATCTTATGTTTTGTCTATTAAGTATGAAATAAATATTACAATGCATTTACAACACCTGTAGGGTTGCAAATGCGTTGGCACATTTAAATAAAGTGGGCCCCAGCTACCTCACTCACCAGACGAAAAGCAGAAATATAACACTTCTACACGCCGGTCTTCTTTACGGTCAAGGAACTTACCCGGTTGGACCTGCCCATTCGTGCAACAGCAAACAATTAACACTACATTTCTAATTTATTAGTTATGTAGTGTTGAAAGTAAACAACGTCGGCACATTTATACGCGCATCCGAAACGCCTATGGTACATCATATAGGATAACGTAAGCTTAGAGTCACGCGTTATTTTGTGGACGACCCGTCTGTGTGTGTGCAACAGCATACACTGTTGCACGAATCGCACGTCTACTTTACGACGGTCTTCTGTGAGGTCCTGGTATACCCCGACGGACTTGCCCATTCATGCAACAGTGAAGATCCAAATTTTTATCCTAATTTTATTGGATTACAAAAATTTGGGTCGAGTAACAACCACAAGACGATTTATTTTTTTGTTTTCATATTCACATTTAACTTGTAAATTATTTCTGTCTTTTTATCAAAGATTTATTTCAATCCAGAGCAGAATTTAAAAATATTGATATGGTGAGTAATATTTCGTTTTTATATCTGCTTAAGTTACGCTGATTTAAACGTGAAAACAGCTATTTGTCTTATAGTTGACCAGTACAAATGTTACTTTGACCACAACATTACAATCGTCTTTCTTGTTCACGTTGCATTTAATTACTGTCCAGTAAGCTGTCCTCTTGGCCAGTTGCCAGTCAACCACAGTATGCCCCCAGCTGGTAGTAGACTTAACAACGTTAATTAAGCCGTTATGTATAATTAATGAAGCAATATAACTTACCTAAACAGCCGACAATATAATCTAACGTGTTAAGCGTAAGAACTTTCAATTAAAAATATCTGTGCTTTTTTTTTTTTGGTAAAGATATATAATATAAAGGGGTAATATCGTGTTATGTAAAAACTTACACCTTGAACTTGGCCTGTTCTAAAAGATTCTGTTGCATAATATATCACATAGTTCTAAAATATATTACTCATGACATCAGGTCTAAACGTCCAAAGGAATACTATAACAAAGGCGTTTTTTTCTAAAGCTTATCCTTACGGTGACTTACATCTTAATTACTCATAGAAGTAGTAGTGTTTTGGCAAAACACTGGACCATAATTTCCTTGAATCTTCGTTTAACTGTTTTAAGTAAGAAAACAGAATATAATACTAACGCTCCAATATATTTTAAAAAACACAAATAAACAATCGAAAGCAAGTCCCATCACATTTATCATCGTGTACATTTTCGACGTCGAAACATAATGGTAAAAATATCACCAGTGGCATCCCCGCACGCGGCGCCCCGACGAAAGATCAATTCACATGCTAACCGCATGTCAGCGAAACAGGCGCATTTGTTGAGGGCCTTTCACAATTCAGGGGAAGTTGGAAAATCATTTGTAGAGTTGGACTGACAACACCGCGGGCTGTGAACGATATTCCGAACGCGGCGGCCCCGTGTTAAACTGTCATGTTAACGAAAAGATAACGGCTTTGACGAATACAACGGTGGCCGAATTAAAACAACGTTTGTCGTCGACGTTTGTTTTATTCAAATTTAGTGTTGTTCGATTGCATCGCGTGTTTATGTACATTTGTAACACGATAATGTTTTCATCTATCCTTAATGATTTGTTCGCTAATTTCGAGTAAATTCATTTAATTAGCCCATGCGATCTTAGGTCGCTTTATGAACAATAAATAATATATGTTATGATAATGTTTTGCACGCTTTAAGAATAATTAATGACGGATTGCCTGGAAATATTGTATAACAATGTACTCAATACCATAATATACTTTCAATAGATATTCGAATCCTTAAAAAATAAATAAGTACATTCTAACTTATTACGCTTGCAAGGAAACGGGTGAAAAGTCTTTTGTCAATTTATTTTTCCATTTCACTCATCAAAGACACTAGTCTTTTAAAACTCCATAATTTACGGGTAGTAAGAAGGAATCAAAATTTCTGATTTCATTCGAAATATTAATTGTGAAGAATACGACCCGATCCACGACACGATCCAAGGGCCCCAGGTCAGGACGAGGTTCCAACCTCGGCTTGGATCGCAATCGATATGGGGGCAATAGAAAACCCAAGTTTAAACAACAGATGATATCATTAAGACATAATTTAAAAGGAAATAAAAACGAATAAGGTAAACAAAAGTGATACTACAGAATTAAAATAAAAATAAGCACTTAAATTCTTCACAAACTTATTTATAATAACAATCCACGTTAAATGCTACATTCAAGGTCTTTTATGGTTCCGTACCCAAAGGGTAAAACGGGACCCTATTCTATTATTAAGACTCCGCTGTTTGTCTATCTGTCTGTCCGACTGTCACCAGGCTGTACCTCATGAACAGTGATAGACTGCTGAAATTTTCTCACATGATGTATTTCTGTTGCCGCTATAACAATAAACATAAAAAAACAGAATAAAAAATATTAAAGTGGGGCTCTCATACAACATACATGATTTTTTGTATGTTGTATGAGACGTTTTTATAAATAACGGTACGTGGACGAGTTGCACTTGGCCTTGTTTTTTTTAATAATATTTCTGTAATGTTTACTAAGCGTTTTTTTGTATTGCTGAACGGGTGTGCATGAAATGGGAATTACAAGTTTTAAATAATTGGGTGTTGTTGTTATGAGAGTTATTTCATTTAGATACTTTAATTTGCAGTCATAATGTCAAGCTGAATGTCTTCTTACGAACTTAATTTTGGCGATAGCTCGCGTACTTGAATTAACGTTCAAAAACTAGCGATTTGTGCTGCATCCCGAATTCCACTGCAACCAAGGCTCTCTTCCGCTGATAATACGTAGGCAATAAATTAACTGAACGTGTCAATTAACAATAAATTCTCCGAAATGTCCAACGCTTAGAAATTACGACGATAGACCCGACGGTCAGTTGGCCAAGTTCCAGTACCGTTCCCGATGCAAGGAATATTTGAAAGCAAGGCTGCTTTTTTCCACCAGCAGCGTTCTTCGGCATACTTTATGTAATCCATTGATTTAGCTACTCTATTTCATATGCACAAATAGTTAATCGCGCGTGTAGGTTTCGTTTTGTATTCAGTTACTTCGATATTAATTATAAAATGTCATCGCGTCATCACTAGTAGCAACTACTCAAAAAAGTCTGTAACACTAATACGAGATAACTGACAGATAAGGATCTTTAAACTTTCTAGATCCGCAGCAATTGTCGGGAACAATCTACTTTAGTTCCAACGGCCATTTTATTTTGCTGTATTTGAAAACGTTAAACTAATTTCGGGACTGGCATTCATTACGCTGAGAGCTTTCATGCGGGTCCGCGCTACGTGCGACCTACAAACCGGAATGTAGAGTTTTAACCTTTACAACGCTCCGCACGTCCCAGCAAGAATCTATTTCGAACTGTGAACCGTTATTTAATTACTTTCTGCTTTATCCGTTCCAGACCGAGGCGTGGTGGTTTAATGGATAAGTTTCATCACGAATAATTAAAACCATCGGACACTTATAGGAAGCACTGATGTTATTCGTATGAATATTATTCATATTCGATGATTTGTACAACTAATTAAAACTTCCGAAGAAAGTTTATCGCATTCGAATTGTTGTCCAGAGAAACAGAATTGTTTTTATAAGAAATAATTGCTTTAAAACTTTTGCTATTACTTTAAAATATGCAGTTCTCCACATGATCATATCAGCCTACCACTCGCTACTTCTTCTACACTTGTCGAAATTGTCGACGTGAACTAACTACATATCTCATGGCGAATAACAAGGTAAACTCGAGCAACTTCGAAATGTTTGAACAAGGTTCATATGTGGTTTAAGCAAATTTTCGTATGGAATGAGTGTTATGTCTCTTCTATATAATGAATGTTACAAAAAGCGATTGTAAATAAATCTTCATCTTAAAGTCTATTAAATATGAAAACAATGCAAATATTTTAATAGAGGAATGATTGAAATCGACCTTCCAATAATTTTTTTATTTCTTGTATGTTCTTGGTTCATCACCTTTTACTTATGTAAAATTAAAAAAATCTGTTTGAAATATAATACACTGAGCTGCAAAAATAAACAAATCAATCAAAAATAAACAAAATTGTTTACACATTCTGATGTCCTTAAATGTCAAAAATTTATTCGCGAAAGTATAGTATGTTAATACGTGAGAGATAATATCTTTTTAAATAGTTTTTTTTACCATTAATTTATTTTTTTGGATTTAATATGACGTTGTATAAGTTTTCGTGTTCTCCTCAGCCCTTTAATTTGATACCCACACTGTGGTAGCGCAGAAAAAATAACTAATCCGCCATCTTGGATGATCCGTCATCTTGGATGATCCGCCATATTGGAATAAAAACGACGTCACATAGCTAAGCATGCATTGTCGTCCAAAATAAGCGTGTATACTAATCTCTCTTTCTAAATTAAGTTAAATAATTAAAGCCTGTAATAAAATGGGGAAAAATAAGTGGTTCATTTTACAGTGAGGAAATAACTTGGGATAAATTAAGTACACGCCGAACTTAGAACGGTGCGAAGTTCACGTACACCACTTTTGCTGTCTTAATTGCGCTCCTAATTGCACCACCTATAGCTTGAGCAGCTGTGGCTCCACCTGGGATAATATTTCATGTGCCGCTGTTTTATTATCCTACGCAACTTAAGAGAGCATGCAATATGGCTTTAAAATAAAATTATTCAAAATGAAAGATACATTTTGCACCTATTTATAATCGTATGATATGTTCTTGAAACGAACCGATGGTATTTTGAGATTAATGAGTATTTGTTAATTAAAAACATTTCTCAATAATAAGTCTTTTGTCGTCATTATCTAAACACAAGGTGTTAATAATTATTTCTACGAGAAAAGTACATTATCCACTGCATACTATATTACGATATTAGGCAGACTGTTGGAAGTAAATAGTTTAAATCCAAAAGCAGCTATCAGGCACCCGTGTGTAATCAAATTTGCTCAAGCTAACTGTATTAATTCTTCGATGACCAGCTCTGGCCATTTTGTATGAGATCCAGTGGTTTTAAGTTCCATGCGCCGACGTTCTGATGCACTTAACTCACTTAAACCATCAATATTGGATCCCGTGTGTGGAAGTAATGGCGTAACTTTATACTTATTAGTGCCTCTTCCTTTATATTTATTAGGCGATTAGTTAGTTCAACAGCAGGAGCTATTAAGTAATCTGTTTGGTCTACTACGGTAAGCTTTTTGCATTTTATTTTCTATCAATTTCCCGATTATTACTTCTATCATGTGACACTTTCATTAGGAATGACTTTGAGAATAATATCAGTACTTAAATTTTATATATCAAGGATTTTCATTATCTTTGCACTCATTTTTTTTGTTTTTCTTACTAATAACTTTCATAAAATACATAATCCAGGAATTTTGAGCAAGTTCTGACTTTAGTCGTAGAATTTTTGGTGCTGAAAGTAGAGGCATTTTAAGTTTTTGGTTAGAAAACAAAATTATGGTACAATCTGTCGCGTGATGCTTTAATAAAAGCTCTCGTTAAACTTAATAACACTAAATAAAATTTCCTTCAACCTAATTCATTTTATCCAAATCCAACTTGACATCCACAATTTCATGTTTCCCGGAATATATTATTAAAGAACGATTTTCACGTAAACTTTTTAGACAATACAACATAGATACCTACGTTTGTTTCCCAATTTCGCAAAGACATAAGCCAGTATAAGTAAATTATGACGTCGTGAATTTACCAAGTGACGGAGTAAGCGGCGCAACAAGTTAACAGGTTTCCGAAGTAAGGTCATATTTTGAAGTTTTGGTTAGAGCTTTTGACATTTGATTAAATTTTGAATTAATATATATATATATATATATATATATATATATATATATATATATATATATATATATACAGCGTGTCGTTACCACGCTCCTTGCCAATAATCATAAAACAATATTAACGTTAAACAAAATCCATAATTAAAAAAAAATATTTTTCAAACAAACTAATTAAGTAAAAAAGAAACAAAATTTGTAACATAGACAACTCGCGCCACAGCGTCGCATTACAAGCCTCTCCTTCTAACAGTATGTTTTGTCTGTTTTAAATTCATTCAACCCATTCATATGCATTGTGACCTTTACAAATGAACTTTACGTTAAAGTTTTATACGTAAGGGTGTTCTAAAATTGTTTGTTTTGGAAAATTTTATAACTCAGCAAATATTGCTGTTTAAAGAATGTAAATGTCTAATACAATTTTAAAAAGTTATCCTCTATATGTGTGTTCATTTATTGTCGCGGTGGTAACGACACGTTGTATATGATGCACTTCAGATTAAACATCTTTTTAATTGGATGCGCCAAGCATTGCTTCAAATGCTTAAAAAATAATGTAGATAAAAGACATCAGCCGTTTAGCTTAGTGGTTAGAGCGTCAGGCCGCGAAGATGGTGTACAATGAACCTTGTGACCAACTAGACATATGGGTAGGAGCTCTTCTCTCAACTCTTCTCTTTAATGCCACACTTAACTGCTCAGCAGTGAAGGAAAACATCATCGTGAGGAAGCCTGCATATTTTCGAAGTAATAACAAAAATTTGAAGATACCTGATGTCTGCCAATCCGCAGTGAGTATTATACTATACCCTAATACCCTCTAGCGGGCGGCGGGTCGAGTGGCGGTAGATTTCCCGCGGCAGCTGGCTGAGGGCAGCGGAATCAAACGCGCCAAATGAAGCGCAAAATCGAGTAACACTCTCGGACGTAATGGCCAGGGAGGGCTCCGAAGCAGAAAACTAGCTGGGATTTTTAGCAGCCAAATAAAATCCAGAACAATTATCGGTGTATAACACACATACTTGTCCCAAGTTGTAATCTAACCCACGACCCGCGGCGTGAAAGCCAATTGCTAAGCAACTGTACCACCCATGCAATCGCTTGTATCTAACATTATTTACCCGATATTCATAATAATTTTATTCTGTTCTGGTGTATATTAGGATTCCTGGTCTGGGAGTTGACGTAGAAAATCAATTTGTTGTACTTAGCAATAAACTTCTGCGCTTCTCCCAATAGTAGAAAATAAACAAACTGGAAAATGCCTCGTTAACTAATCGCAATTTTCTGCTCGCTTATTGGAAAACTAACAACGCCAACAACATTTCTTAAGAAGGTTTACTTCTTTCGTCATATAGAGTATAAAATATGAATATTGTTGTGAATAAATAACATATTTAATATAAGGAGTTTACAATGTTCATTGATCTAATATTTACAAGATTAAATCTATCTATATTTAATATAAATAATATTAAATGTTAAATACGTGGATAATATTATGACCTGCAATATTATTACTACCCCAACGCACCAGATTTTCTGTTTATATCATGTATTGTAGCTGTTTGCTAACCCTAATAAAATAAAATAAAACATTTAATATTATTGTTGGCAACACTAAAGGAAGTCATTCCTTGAGGTTGTTGGCAACACTAAAATAAGTGTCATTCTGTGAGGTATAAATGAAGCTGCAAGAAGCGTTTCATGGTCTTCGTCGTCTTCGTCTCTTCTGGCCGTCAACAAGAAGTATACGCGATAGTGCTGCCCAATCGGTATCATAAATTAAATCGTTAGTGGTGTTTCATTAATGATATTAAACAGTGTTATTGTTGTGCAAAGTGAAACTACGGTGATTTGGTAAAAGTATTTATATTTCTACCTTTTTAGCTCGACAAAGTATAGCTAACATTATTATTTATACGGGTTTTATTAATTACACGTATGCACATACATACTAATCTTTATTAACTTACCAAACGATGAACATCAAGAATTGAAACCTATACAAGTAATAGCAAGTTTAATCAGCGTAATTCTAGGCTGTACCCGACCTGTGGGGCATTTCCGATTTCCAGTATTCTGTGGTAATTGTGTCTAAAATATAACATGAAGGTAAAATAAAAAATAGGCCGTCATGGCACAAGATGTGCCCATTAGATGTGAAACATTCACAATAAGTTAATATAAGAATTTATAATTAACAAAAAATAATAGAAATTCAAATATAGCGTAAAATAATGATAGACTACAGCCTTTAAAAATGGTACAAGGTGGAAAAAAAAATTATAGTAGGATGAAACGTACATTACGTAACTCTGGTAAATGTTCTCAAAAATGCAAACATGAAGAACGTAATAATTATAAATTAGTATCTACATTCAATAGTAAAATTTACATGTATATTATGAGATTTTCTAAGAAGTAAATTTAATTAGAATTTAATAAATAAAGTTTTTTAGTGAAAAAAATTGCAGCAGTCAAATGTTTTCGATAAAATTATATACATATTGGTTAGAATTTGTCATTGGCAATCGAAGAAATGTAGAAATTACACTCTCTCAAGGATCTTCTTTGAGTCTTTTAATTCTGCAAGTTCATGAGCTTTGTTGGAATTGTTGCTAAATTGCCAACTAATATTCTGTTACCTTCACAAATATTAAGTGATAGACAATAACCTTAAGACAATGTTTGTACAAAAAACATCTCTGAGTAGTTTTTTGTACAAGGTAAATAAAACAATATGTTGCAAACTAGACAAACCTTGGCAGACAGCCAGTGGTGGGCGCCATACTGAATCGTCCAGCGACTGCATAGCCTGACGTACATGCCATGCAGTCTCTGATTATAACAAGCTTCGAGTCATTAATTAATTTATAGAAATTATTAGCTAATTAAAAAAATATTTTATAAGCTTAATTAAGTACAACCGAAACTTTGTGAAACCGGTTGATAACACTTCAGTGATATTTTCCTTATTTTACACAGCATGCTGCATAACATACATACAGCGCGGTGTTTAACAATTTTTCCGCTTTACACTATATGACACACATGAGCGAAGATAATATGGAACAATAATTATTACACTATATGTACCGTACACTGTACCGTCGGTACAGTACCGTAACCGTACTGTATTTTATACACAGTTTAATAGAACTTGGTCCAGAGGGCTCTGCTGTGATGAACTGCCCGTTCATCTCAAGCCAGGGCACGCGTACGCGACCCCGGACTCCTCGTGCTACCACTGCCATATTCCCTCCTTCCCTCCGTGGCAGTGGTATCCCCTAACCCTACATCATCCATTCTTAATGTTCCTCTCCCCCCAATATTTTTCCTACAACCATACACCCGACCAGGCAACTGGTTGGATGGGGCTGCAGCGGCCTTGAGGTCCAAAGGACCTCTCAAATGTCTGGTGCAGAAAGCAACGGGAAACTACTGCACTATTCTCCCAAGAAAACCATGAACAGTGTCCATAATAGATGTGAGATGTTATGCGATCCGACTGACGCTCGGCGCCATTGCAATTCCGGGTTGCAAGGTGAGAAGTGTGTTACCGGCCACTTATCTGTGAACCACCAGGCGGTAAGTGGACACTATGCTACTGGTCAAGGTGCGTGCATTAAACAAACCTCATTACGTAAACATCTTCGCATGGGGACTTGGAATGCCAGAGGACTTCTTAAACAGGGGAGGTTAGAAGTTGTAGAGAAGGAGATGGACAGGTGCAATATTGACATCTTGGGGCTCAGTGAAGTACATTTACGAGGCAGCGGTCATTTTACTACCGATAGCGGCAATACTATGTATTATATTGGTGCTGACGATCACAGTGGTAATGGAGTTGCTTTTATTATACCTAAAAAACTACAGAATAGCGTCAAAGGACATACAGCTCCAAACGATAGAATGATAGCCATTAAACTTGATGCTAGCCCTGTACCAATTAATATCATTCAAGTATATGCGCCTACTTCACAGTCCGAAGAGGAAGTGTCAGATCGATTCTATGCTAATCTCGATACCTTGTTAAGCACTATACCATCCAGGGAAGTAACTGTCGTGCAAGGTGACTGGAATGCAAAGATTGGCTGCACTGAGGGAGATCCACTAAATGGCACAGTAGTTGGTAACTTTGGCCTAGGTAATAGAAACGCGAGGGGCGAAAAATTTCTTCAATACTGCATAGAAAATCAGCTCTCAGTTATGAATACCTGGTTTAAACAACACCCTAGAAGCCTTTACACTTGGACTTCTCCTTCAGGCCATAAAAACCAAATTGATTTTATTACAATCAAATCCAGATGGCGATCATCTGTAACTAATGCCAAAGCTCTCCCTGGAGCAGACTGTGGTAGTGATCATCAACTACTAATAACTGACTTCAGATTACGGCTTAAAAGTGCGCGATCGAAACCCAAGAATACCATCTTGCTTAACGACTCGGCCCTAGACCACTTCCATAAGGCTGTTTATAGTAAGATTAAAACACTAACGTTTGATCCTTTTGACTCTATTGAAGCTGATTGGAATGCACTTAAAAAGGTGATTCTAGACACTGCAAAAGAGAGCAGGGATCTTGTAAGAACTGTAAGAAGGAAGGAAGATTGGATAAGTACTGAATCTTGGGCGCTTATTGATGAAAGGAAGGCACTTAAGTGTAAAGGTCTTGTGACCGAAAGTCAGATAACTCGCTATAACCAATTGCATGCTGATGTCCAAAGATCTACGCGACGGGATAAAGATAAGCACATAAACAAAATATGTGAGGAAATTGAGGAACATTCTGACAAGGCACAGACGAAGGACCTCTTCATGAAAGTGAAACAACTGACTGGTACTTTCAAACCGAGGAGTTGCGTGGTTGATGACAGTAGAGGTAACACCTTGACTGAGATGGAACATGTTTTAGAGAGATGGAGAAGCTACTGTTATGAACTATATACGGATGAAGAAGGACAGTCCTTAGAAAGGAGATGGGATCACCACGCTGAAGAACCCGACATATTGCTTGCAGAAGTACAGGATGCTATTAGAAAATTGAAGCATAAGGCTGTTGGTCCTGACGGTGTATCGGCTGCCATGCTTCAAAACTTAGGGGAAAAGGGAACAAAGATCATTCACCAGATCTGTAGAAAGATATGGAAAACGGGGCAATGGCCCAGGGACTGGACTCAGTCTGCTGTTATCCCCTTGCACAAAAAAGGTTCCACTAGAAAATGTGAAAACTATCGCATCCTGTCACTCATGGCCCACGCAAGTAAAATTTTCCTGCGTATTATTAACTTACGACTGTCATCGTTTATTGACCATCAAATACCAAGTGAACAATCCGGATTTGTAGTTGGAAAGGGAACTCGCGAACAACTATTAAATGTACGTGTTCTCATTGAAAAGTGTCGTGAGTTTAACAAGTTTTGTGCTTTGTTGATTACGCGAAAGCTTTTGACTGCGTGCAATTGAAAGCAATGTTTAATGTGCTATTGGAAATGGGTGTTCCTCCACATCTTACTTTCCTGATACAGAATTTGTACCTTGATGGCTCTTGCTTGAACGAGGCGTGCGTCAGGGTTGCATATTATCACCAAAACTGTTTAACTTGTATGGCGAACACATTATGAGAAAGCGAACACATTATGTAAAAGCTTTGGATGAATGGAAAGGCGGCATTACACTAGGCGGACACAAGATTACGAACTTGAGGTATGCAGATGACACTACCTTAGTTGCGTCAAGTGAAGTGGACATGGCTATTCTTCTGAAGAAAATTGAGAAGAAAGTGCCAAGCTCGGTCTTAAGATCAACCGTTCAAAAACCAAAGTAATGGTGGTAGATATAGCAAATATACTCCCAATCAGCGACGCACTCGATGGCTATCAAAAAGTCACTGAATTTGTGTACCTTGGGTCCTTGATTACATGTGAAGGAAGAAATCCGCCGTAGATCCGGTATGGCTAGGAGTGCTATGGCTAACCTCGAATAAATATGGAGAAGTAGAAGTGTTCGTCGGGCGACTAAGGTTCGTTTGGTTCGAGCCTTAGTTTTCTCGATATTTTTGTACGGCGCCGAAGCATGGTGCGTGAAAAGTCGCGACAGCAGCAGAATCGATGCTTTCGAGATGTGGTGTTGGCGGAGAATGCTGCGGATACCATGGACTGCCATGAGGACAAACAATTCCATCCTTAAAGAACTGAACATCAATAAACGACTCTCACGCATATGTCAAGAACGTGCCCTCAGCTTCTTCGGTCACATTATGCGTTCTTCGCGACATGATCTGGAGAGGCTCATTATCTTGGGTCGAATAGATGGCAAACGTGCTCGTGGCAGGGCGCCTACAAGATGGTCTGATGCTGTAAAGGGGGCAGTGGGCGGTAGCATGTATCGGGCTGTCCATGAGTCGCATGATCGCACTGGTTGGCGATATATTGTTCGTGGTCACGATCCTCAGCATTGAGGGAACGAGGAAAGAAGAAGAATAGAACTTAATCAAACAGAAAATAACACGATAGAAATCACTTCATCTTATGGAACAAAGGAGAAAAGAAAAAAAAAGTAAACAAATTACAGTGTTACTGTTACAGACGGTATACTATTAATACTACTATTTCTGTACTATTAAATACCCCGTAACGGATTTATGCCTACATGTGTCTATTTATCTTCTCCTTTAAACTAGCAATTCTTGTATATATATATATATATATATATATATATGTTTATATATATCGGCTCCAGCGATTTTCATGAAATTTTGTATGTGCGTAGATTCGGGGGCGAAAAATCGATCTAGCTAGCTTTCATTTTTAGAAAATGTCATTTTATCCCTGTTTTCAGGGAATGAAAAATATCATTCGAATATGACAGTAAATTTTGCCGCAAAAAAAATGTTATAATAGCTCGGTCGGTAATTGGGCGGCCCCAAAAAAGGCGGCCGCGGGTCGTACCACGATCATTTACACACTTATTTTTTTACTTTTTTTTCAATTATCTGGAATTGAAAAAAAAGTAAAAAAATAAGTGCTTTCTTTATCTTTTATTTTTGTCGATTTGTTATTTTGTTACTTTTCCCTTTTTTTTTAAAGTTTTTGTGAAAAACACCAGTTCATATTTTCTTATTATTACTACAGTAAAATCGAAAAATATTATGCATATTTCATTACTTAGTGGTTTGTATCTAAATGTAATTTCCAAAATACACGATTTACCAAAAAAAAAAAAAACAAACCGAGCAAAGCTCGGTCCTCCAGGTACTATAAACTGACACAAGTATGGCCAATGAAAACTTGTAAGGCTGCGCTATAAAATTAAGAGTTCAATTTCTGTTGAGGTCTGGGTTTCCGAGTATATGTAACACTAGCGACCCGCCCCGGATTCGCACGTGTGTATTATACCTACGTATAAACCATCCTCTTGAATCACTCTGTCTAGAAAAAAGGAACAAGATCGTTGAGTAGTTTTAAAGATCTAAGCATACATAGGGACAGACAGACAGCGGGACGACTTTTTTATACTATGTAGTGATGCGAAAGGTCGCAGTTACCTACTAAGCTAGTGAATCCCTTATATAATATTTTGCACATTTTTGTTTAGGCTTATTTATTATATTTATTTTTTATTAACAGTACTTTTGATATGATACCTCAAATCGTTTTTCAGTAAGCTCCCCTCTAATTGACGTTGACTTGAAATAAAAATATTCCTTTCATGAGATAAAAATATACACAAGTAGAGCCACTAAAACATGAAATTTTAAAACTAGCGCAAGCGACCATTGTATTTTACATTTTTGCCTAAAAATGTGGTTTCTACCCGGTTCTTGTTTTTGTAAATGTATCGCTCTTATTAAATATAAATTTTATGCAAGTTCTCAATTACGCGCTCCAGTGAACTGCGAGCATCGTGAAAGGGAAATATGAAATTGGTTGCTTGAATAAAATTCATCTACGTCTACGTTCGGTTAAAAATTTACGTATCGATGTTATACACCTTTTTTCTATTCAATAACAAATACATCAACTTTCTCCATGGCGTTTTTTAGAGAAGTCTCTTTAAATGGATATCATAGTGATGTTATAAATCATAGGCCTTTTATCTCAATTGGTAAAGCGTCCAGACGGGTTATACAATAGACACTGGTTCGATACACTCTGCGCCGAGAGATTTTTTTATTTATCTACAGAACCCACGTTTTCAGTTTCGTTTTGAGTGCAGAAACTAGCACTAAAAATAAAAATTAATCCTAAACATTTCACGTGAAGTATTTTTTTTTAATTCAATGGAATAGTTGTGACTGAAGATCATTTGCGAAAATCCGTAACGTACCGAAAATCGGTTATTTGAAGCATGCGTCGTTTTCTGTGAACAGTACTTACCAAGGCTACGTTCTCTGATACATTATTTAGGTATGATTCGAATATTATAACACGATAATTACAAAGCGATCGATATTGTTTTTGATAGGCAAATAAATATATGCGTGCGACATTTTTTTAAATTTTAAAATTAAATTGGGATAGGAAAATCCAATACGGACCGCACGATTTAGCTGGATGTACCTCACTGTGGACGAGGGATAAACAAGCTTGCCAAACTAAGCGTGAAATCGATCTCCGCAACGAAAACGAAACACTTTGAGAAAATCTCAAACTATAAAGGGACAAACAATTTTAATCGGAATAGCTTTCGCGGAATATGAGCGGTTCACGTAACAGAATACTATCGTAGCAAGCTATGAAAACATCTGTACAGGAACACAATGAACCTATTTAAAAAAAAAAGTTGTGTTTGTCGACACTCAATGAAAGTTATTCATAATGTTTGCAGCATATAATATATATGCAAACACTAGTTGGTGTATTTCTTTGATTTCGATTAATTACTTTAGTATCGTATTTATCTACTTACTAAATCTATATACGGATATGCTAATTCGTTTACGAAGTACTATGGCTATTTACAAAATACAGCACCATAGCAATATGAGAGCGAGCTTTGTTCTTACATGTTTTCACTTGCAAATAATTTTGCGAAACCACCGAAAGAGTTGTATGGACGGAGCTAGGACCCGTGAGTACCGTGGACGCTTCAGAATTTCCTAGCTGTACTACTATTTTTTACATTCCCTAGGCAGTATGTGGCCTAGCACTATCATAGAATAGTGTTCTTTCTATTGTAGATCATCTGACTGCTTTCTCGAAGTTTTGTTTTTAAACTATACAATTGTCGACGTTACCTTTTGTTTCACGTTTACACGACATTTCGTACTCCATGCTGAGCTTCATTGTAAAGTTACTACTGTTTCTTCTGAAATTTTTGTAGCCAGTTAGGTCAAAGATTGGTTTGATTTTGTTCCATACGCGCAGACATGTGCTAATACAAGCGATGACTTAATCATACAAATTGTTCTCACTTAACTGTAATAATACCTATCATTTAGTCATCAGCCCTAATTTTCAAATATGTTCTGATATTGCTTTTTAAATTTTATATTGCTTTTTTATGTGAAAAAGTGGCAAACGAGCTGGCGGTTCACCTGATGTTAAGTGATAAACACCGCCCATGGACATTTGCAACAACCGTAGGGTTGCAGATGCGTTGTCCTTAACCTTGTAATAAAATGGGACCCGGCTACCTCGTCTCACCGGACGAAATGCAGAAGTGTAACACTTCTACACGCCGGCCTTCTTTGCGGTCATGGAACTTACCCGAATGGACCTGCCCATTCGTGCAACAGCATACACTGTTGCGTGATCCTACCACAAAAGAGTTTTTGTAGTGCCAATCTTTACAATTAAGATGAAACAGACATTGGAAGAAAAGTTGTTCGCCGTCGCGGATCTATAGTGTCTTTTAAATAATAAAAAAGTTAAAGTACGTTATGATTGATATGTACGTGTCGAAACCAGCCGTTTAGCTAAGTCGTTAAAGCGTCTGGGCGCTGGTTAAATTACCGTGACGGCGAAAAAATTGCCGGGGGCCGTGCGCTCGCTTTCAATTCAATATACTCGAGCAACCTGAGTTCGATCCCCGGCGCCGGCACCACTGAAATTGTCATTTTTAAGTGCTGACTTATCACGTGCTCAGCGGTGAAGGAAAACGTTGTGAGGAAACCTGCATATTTTCGCATTGATAACAAAAAAGTATACATATATATATTTCAAAGAAATATGAAGATCGCCAATCCGCAGTGGAGTCGCTGGTGCACTATTTTCTTATACCCTCTGCACAGAGGAGGCCTTTGCCCACCACTGGGACATTTCGAGGTTGTTACTTTACTTCAAGCCTTACCTAAACTGGAACGAACTAAAAATTCCGGAAACCAAATTATTTCCTTACCATTTCGTAAGTTAAGTGAGATCTAACCTCACAAGTTAACGTTTATATAATGTTAAAAGTTTCTTATAATAATACTACTCTATTTTTAAGCGAGATGGTAGTTGAATGAGGAGATAGTTCACCTAACTTAGTACGATCGCTGTCCATGGACGCTCTTAAACATAACTCAGCCAAACCATTCACGACACGAAACGCAATGATCCAAATACTACTTCTCCACGTCGATTATCTGCTTGTTAATACAATGCAGTCATCAATGTAATAAAAATATGAATATCTCACTTACTAATATAAAGAGTACTAGTAAAAAAAATCAAATTTACCATCCGACGTATCCCACGAACAGATAACGAAATAGTTGTGTGTAACAATGTGATATAAGTAAAGAAGGATTGAAACACAATGTCATTACCTGGAAAGGGGATTGCCGTTCATTTCATACCTGGGCACGTTGAAGCAACAACACTTCCATTTCTCTCGCTTTATGAACATTGCTATTTCTTGCACAGGCTCGTGTTCTCTTATTGAATTGTTTCTTGTTACATAAGATTTTGTTAATACATTTATATGTTTAAGTTTTGTACACATTATTTATTATTTCTTTCTTTTTCTTTTTATGTATGAAGGCTATGAAGAATATTAAGAGCCGTTATAGGTCTGTGTCTGGGCGCTCACTTTTGGTTCAATATACTTAAGCAAATTTATTACAAATTCTGGTAACAAATCCTGGTTATCACGTGATCAGCCGTGAATGAAATCATCGCGAGGAAAGCTGCGTTTTTAGAAATAATAACAAGAAGGGACATATTTCGAAAGTATGTGAAGTATAATAATCCGCTGTTAGATCGAAGAAAAAGCCTGGATGCCTTCCCTTGCTTAGAATTTTCCTTGATATGTAGTAATGTAGGTATGTACTTACAAAACACTTTTTCTAATTTAGGCGTATTATCTTCGTCTAAGTCTATTTGTGTCTCTAAAAATCCTGTCTTTTTAGCTTCAAGTATGTTATATGATTCTTTCTACTTATCACAGAGCTAATACATTTCAAATCATGTTAATTGGTGCGTTAGTATTCGTAGTCTTCGGTAAATGGTTTTCCATTTTAGTCCACTACTACATCCTTAGCAAGCATGTTCCATATTTCGAAATATGTACTCGTACACAATTAAACACAGCTCAATGGGCAGTCACATTACATGCCAACTGATGACTGACATAGAATAAAATTTCTCGACTGGCGACGACTAGTAGCATTGGAAGTCGCGGGCAACTAGTGGATGCAAATGGCGAAGTGTCGTTCGTTGTGGCATTTTAAGCGGCAGGCCTCTGCTCAAATTCTTTGGCTCATGATCATCAAGATGATGTAGACACTCCACTTGCATCAGAATCGTGGGTGGTAATCGCAACCAGACAAAATTTATGAAAATCTACTAATATGCATATAAATATAATCTATAAAATGTAGATGAAATAATTAAGTCTTTAAGGCATGATAAATATATTTAAAATCTTTCAAAAGACTGCTCAAATTAAAGGTTTCCTTATAACGTACAATAAAAACAGTGGATAATGCACGTGAAACAATTTGTTTCGTTGCGAAGTCGTTCCACTGTATCTGGCCCTATTTATCGGTGGCATAATGGAGTGAGCAGACGTCGAAATGTGATTTTTATCTAAGGAGCAAATTTTGCACAATAAGACAATAAGCAGTGCTATACTGGTCTGTGTGGTAACTATTATGTAACAAATTTACCTAGTTCCAACGCTGTATGTCTGTCATGAACTTACCAGGAGTTTGCTGTTGTAGACATGTCACAGATATGAACCAGTGATTAAGGCAGGTGTTGGTCCCACCTAGGTGAGGTCGCACAACATCTGAATTATTTTGGAAGCGGTTTTGCTATATTTTACAACAGGCCCCCTGTCTGACGTCAACGATTCTTGGAAATGGATTTCTTCGTCAATCGAAACGAACACCCAGATCCGGAACAATTTTCCGTGGGTCACATAAATACTAGTGTCGGAATCGAACCCACGACTCCCCAACGCTGAAGCGATTTGCTTAGCAATGACGCCACCAAGTAATGGATTACTATTCCATACGAATATTATTCCCAGCCTTCTTCTCCTTAGGGATGCCCTATCGTGTAAGTTTAAGTTTAATCTCACAGCTACAACATTATGTATTATTAAATATTTAAATATATATCAAGTTGAAAACGAAACAATCTGCTAATAGTACACGTTTCCTTGGAATAGAAAGAAGTAAAAAAAAATGTAAAACAAACGACATGTACGCGACACACTTGCTTTTAATATAAACTAACAAAGCGGGCGTCAGGTTTTCCATCAAAACAATCTCTTAGAGTCGGCAACATATAATTTATTTCCTCGCCATACCCCGGGAGACGTACGAAGCAATAACACTCCCGTTTGTAATAAAATAATAATTGAGTCGCAGCTGCTAACGCATTTCTTTATCAAAACATATTACGAGGATTTCGAAGAACTCCCTTTACAACTTACTGGAAATTTAATACAAAGCCTTCACTCCATACAGTTCCATTTTCTTTAGATGTGTAGAATATGGTAGTCGTTTCGTCGTTTATTGACAAATATGTACCGACTATATTCAATATCTGTGAAACTTGGCACCTGTATACATTCAAGGTTTAGCAAATCCTGTTCCAAGAAATATCTTCAAACGTATTATTATCATCTTAGATCATGCTGGTTTATATAATATAAATCTTACCCCGTTCCAACTTTTGGCCTTATAACTACAACTTACTTTGAACAAGCGACGTAAACTATTCCAATCGTCGCTTGACGAAACTTAATAAATTGATTTGTGGGTGACACGCCAAAGCACAATTAGAATCACAAAATACCACCATAACCACAATCCAAAACTAAATACAATAAATCGCATCAATCTGCATGCCTTCAATTCAAGCAGCTTCTCAGCAGATATCTTTATTTACCGATATCATCACCTTTTCCTTGGCAACGTTCTTCTAAATAATAAATGGGTTAATTCATAAGCTTAAAACTTCAATGACAAGTTGAAAGACATTTTACTATTATTACGCTTACTTTCTGTGTAACTCCCCTCACGGGACCTATCACGTCGGGATGAGGGCTAATGTGGCCCGGCAGTGGCCACAATTAAAAAGTTCCGCCGTCCCTGCGACACGCGGCCCTCGCGGTGTCGTTACATCGCCACATTTACGCGACAAATTATAACATATTTCACCCACACCTTTAAAGGGCTCTCAAACGCACGGTTTCAATTTACTGCCTTCACCTTTCGTGTCCACTAAATTTAAAGTTACAGCTCATGTCATATACGCTCTTTAGGTAAAATACAAAATCTTGTGTCGTGGGTGTGAAAACAACAAGCTGTTTAAATTAATTATGATCCATACCAGTACGTGTCACTGGTATCGTATCACCGATCTCGCGAAATTCCGAACAGCAGCAACCATGTTTCAAAAAGCTAGGTATTTAGGATTTTATTTTATTTTTATTAAAAATAAAAAAGCACATTGATTAGAACCAACTAGCTCAGAATGTCGGTTTCGCAGAAAATTTGTACTTACGACTTCAATTTAGAAAAGAAAAACGGCCATGCAAAAGTAACCAACATAGTTCTCACGCATCAGTGTTCACTGTTGCACGAATGGGCAGGTCCGTCCGGGTGAGTACCACGACCTCACAGAAGACCGGCGTAAAGTAGAAATGTCCATGGGTGGCGGTTCTTCTTCTCTTAACGTCAAGTGTACCGCCAGCTCGTTTGCCTTTTTGTTAAAAAATTATTTTGGTCTTGGTTCTTTCCATAACGTTTACCATTAGTCTTTAATAAGTCATGCCCTTTTCTGATCGTTCAGATGAAGACCGAGCTATGTGGCCTGCGTATCATTGCAATGGACGCCGTAGGCTGATTATCATTATGATAATGGTGACGACAACTTTGTCTTGCAACATTAAATAATAGACAATAACCCAATAAATGAAACTTTTAATGTGCAAATTCAAAGAAGCAGGAAGTTTTTTTATCAACTCTGCAGGCGATTCACTGATGTTAAGAGAAATTGAACTTGACATTTCAATCACTCTATTCAAAGCCTATCCTTTTTTACTGAAAGTGAACTATATTAAATTCAACATTACTTATTAATCCCCTGAACAAAAATTAAAAGAAAATTTATGAGAAATATTCTTACAACACATTACCGAAACATTTATTCAAGCGAACTCATTACAAAGTTAGGCATTACATCAAACGCCGCTCGCTGTAGATGTGTTCATTAATTTATCCAAAGTGTTTTGTATACGAGTGTACCCTAAACTTGTGAAATGCTAATAAATGTCTGCAATAATGGCGTGAATTTCAAACTTATTTATTACGTCGAAACTACAGCTCCTTTTCGACCTCTAAGATACAACTTCAACACTATAAATATTATTATGTGTCATAAATTATCTTAAGTATGTGTTGTTACTTTTAAATGAAAAAAAATTTAACACTTTGAACTTAATATATATGCCTATGAGTTACTATGTTGCCAGGATGGAATAATGTCAACCTTGAACAAACGTTAACTAACCTGCCCGCTAAACCAACGCTGATCCTTCACACAATTTGTGTACATTTAGTGTAGTACAAGTAGTCTATATAGGTGGAAGTTACGAAATCGTAATACTGATGGATACGGTGACTTTTAAAGTTAATTGTTAAAGTTAAATAGAGTCCTTTTTGTTTCAGGTGCTTCTGGAGATTCTTATCGTTAGTGACGACGGTACGCTGTGTTCAGGATAGGCAAAGTTCAGCTCATAGATATCAGAAAAGTAACTAACCTCCAAAATGTTAATTTCATTAATATATAAGTAATAAATATTTCGGGTCATATTCCCATATCATAGGTCCCAAGCTAATGCAATGAAATGCTAGTATTGTGGAAACTAGGTAGGTAACTGATAAAGATACTCAAACGTACTTTTATTTTTTAAATAAATACATATTATAGATAATTATATAAAAAACCCAGACACTGGAAAAACACTGTGTTCGTCACACAATATTTTCCCGTTGTGGGGATCGAACCCATACCCTCTGGCGCAAAAGACTGCGCCAATATCAACTACGTCAATTGGGTCATATAGATTTTTTACTATTTATTAGATAATAATTTAATATTTTACTATATATATTTAATTTCATTGCATGTTACAATTTTCTTTGTATTACCATAGATATCGATCAATGTTTGGTGACACAGTTACCCCGGGCCACAGTTCGTCAGTAACACCCTGTTCTTTATTTGCCCAAGCAAGTGTTTGCATAACCTACAAATGTTTGGTGCGGATCTGTGTGTTTGGCATACGTTTATTTTGTGTCTATGAAACACTTTTGAAGAAATTGTAAATTATTAATTTAACCCTAAATCTTGGTAGTTCAATTACTATTATTTAACTGCTTTAAGATTTATTTCAATGTAACTAATATTCCTTTCAAAAGTGTATTACGTGAATTTTGATTGAAAATTTGATTGACCATACAATCAGCGTAGCGAAATATATTAATATCCATTAATTAACACTTTACGTTTTTTTGTATATTACTAATTGCTATAAAAATAGATTCTGAGCAGTAAAGTAGTAAAAGTAAAATAACAACCTATAAATGTACCACAATTGGGCAAAGGTAATAAGGGCGTAGTCCACCACGCGTCCCCGCTGCGAATTGGCGGACTTCACTTTTTTGTTATTATTTCGAAACTACGCAGCTTTCCTCACGATGTTTTCACTCACAGTTGAAAGAAAGAAGAAGAAAGAAAATCTCTTTATTTGACATCACTTAACAAAAAATACAATTCAATATTCAAAACATAAACAGAAAAATTGTGACATCAAATAGGAACTCCATTTCAGCATAATGCTGCAGTTCTATTTGTTCTACAGCGCTGATTTTCAAATGGAGCCTAAAGTTGACTTTACGGACGAAAATACTACAAATATTAATATTTTTATTTACTAGATGAGAAGAAAAAAATATAACAATACAAAGTAATAATAGTAATGATAACAATTAATTACGTTCATTTGCAAGTTGGCTGTAAAGTAAAAATATAACATTGTAAACTACATATATTATGTTCAGATATAAAATACAATAAACATAGTAAAATAAGCATAATTATATATAGACGTAAGTAATCAAGGCAGAGTGAGACACGGAATGTCATTGGTTGAGGCAATATAAAAGCCGCTAAGATGGAATTATTGAAAGAATTTGTTTGTACATAAATTATTTATAAATTAGAGGATGTTTGGTCATTTAGTAAATGTAATTTAAGTCTTCTTTTAAACAGGCTTACTGTATCTTGAAAAGATCAGTTGAGCGCGTGATAAGTCAGCACTTAAAACTGATAATTTCATTGGTGCCGGCACCGGGGATCGAACTCAGGTTGCTCGAGTATATTGAATTAAAAGCGAGCGTCGGGACAACGAGCTACCATGGGTTCTGAAAACACAACACACAGTTCTGAAAACAAATGAAAATGCTTTTATCTCCTTTCGCCGTAAAAACTGGCTTTACCCGTCGTATTGCTTTGAAAGGTCATTTTGTATGTTCATCGTGATCATCGATCTTAGGTAGTTTGTAAAACAGTTTAAAAGCAATTCCTTGGGCTAACAAAGTCGAAATTGGATCGGCTCACAAATTGTTTGTTTAGAGCGGTAAGAAAGAAGCGAGCCGCGCGTTTACTTAACCTCGTGCTTAGATACTTAACTGTTATGTAACACTGTATACTCTTTCAAACGCGTGCTTCTAGATTGATCAAACTGTTATTTGCTAGCAACATGTGTAACGATTTAACTCCATGAAATGACTATTTAATAGAAACCGAGATTAGAAGGGTTATTTTTATTAAATTGGATCTTAAGATTCTTCTGTTTTTTAAGAGAGAGGGAGAAAGAGAGATTTGATTATTTGATGAATTGGTTTAGGTATCATTTATGATGGTACAATTATAATTGTTTTAGTTCCACAAGTATAGCCACTTACAAACAGATCCAGATATAAATTAAAGTCAATATTAAAATGATACATGTGATCAAATCTTTTCATAAAAAATTATACACAATATAATTTTTTATGAAAAGCATTTACGATAAGTAATTGATAATGTAAATACGACTTGAAGACACGAAAAAATTTCATCAAAATCGGTCCAGCCGTTTAGGAGCAGCTCAGTCACATACACAACCACAGACGAATTATATATGTAAATATGACTGTTATTATTAATGTATTTAAATAAACAAAAATCAATAGCGCTTCAACGGATAGTACCAACCGTATGCGCTCACAGATCGCGCTAGAACAGAAAACGTTCGCAATCAAAGCGAACGCACGCCTCCATGGACGCTTTGTTTTTGCTTACCGAAATTTCAACGAACAATAAAAACGAAAAAAGATCTTTATGTACGCTCTGATCCTTGCTAAGCCAAGTTAAGCGTGCTGCAGATAGCAGTAACTCTGTATGCTTTCTATTTTTGTTCACTGTTGTTTCACGGTTAAATTTAGTAATTTCGTGTGTTTACGATTTTTAGGGTTCCGTACCCAAAGGATAAAATGGGAAAATAAAATAAATTAGTTACTTACTACTTGATATTACGATATTCAATTGCAACAAATTATTAACCTTGTTCTCATAATTTTTTCGTGTTCGATTAGATAACTTTCCTGTACTATCTGAAGAAGTAGGCATAGATATGTTTATTCGACCGATTGATTTGATTGATTAATTGATTTACCGCTTCTATCAATTAGTTCCAGTAATCGTAAAAAATTGTAGAAAAAGGACTAAAAGTTTTTCGCCGCTGGCTGTAGGAATCGAACTCATGTCTTCTGGATTCGCGGATTATTTATTTCTACTTCATAGTTTGCCAATCCGCAGTGGGGTCGCTTGGTGGACAACGCCTTAATTCCATACTATACATATCATTACACTATCGAGTTTTTTGTATTTATTGTACTTTGTTATATTGTTTGTATATGTATGTTTTTTTTATTTGAGAAATTAACCACTTTCTTTAGGTCGGTCTTATTAGGCTGTTGATGTACTTTGGCTGCGCGGATAGAAGAAAAGAATAATTTATATGACTTACAGATAGTTAATACACAAAGGTCTTTGGAACTTTAAGTTGTGTTTGTAAATTTAATCTAAAACGCAGTATAATTTTATATTACAGTAGTGTTACAGTTTAAAAAAAGAAAGATAAAAAGTTTGTACAGTTGCTTTAAAAAGAAAACTCATGACATCAATGTAAAGTGGCTTGTTTTATTTATTTATTAGTTTCACTTTTCTTGTCAAAAGCATTCCATTTCAGTCTTTCCCGGGAGTAGCAAATTCCTAACCCAATTGTTATGAAATACCTGTCACAAATAACTGCTTAAATAAAATTTTATGCAAACGTATTCTGCGTTCGCAAGATGTCGGAATCACAGTTCCGCCACAAAGAGGCATTCACAAACTTCGAGCCCATAAGAAGGGAAGTTTTGAATGGATGGCCTTTATTGCCACCTCACCCTTGTATTCAGATTACCACCTTTGCTATAAGCTTGTAGTTATACCTACATATATTCAATGTATCTAGGATCCCATATTCTATTAATTTATATATGTACATTGTTGTATGCTTAATTCTTAGATTCGACTTGTATGCCTTTAATTTGACATTTTTGGAACCCTCACGATAAAATAATAATAAGCCCTGGGACGGAAGTTGTAAACAATTATGCAAATAAATATTATAAGCTTTAGTGTTGTATCTAAAAATAAAATATGGAGAAAATAATAATAAAATATAATTAAACCGGATACCATTTACTGGATACTGCAAAAATTCAATATATAAATTAGAGTAGCCTGGGGACTATAAGAAATTCCGTAGATAGCTTTAGCTAAATGGCCATATATTTTAATGTTTCATTTTATATCTCAATTGTATTGTTACAAAGACAGTAATATATATTTGAAAAGACTAATTTTAAAAGAAATAAAAATCAAGGGTCCATTTAAGCGGAGAATTGCTCTTGTGATGAACCTTTTGTTATTTTGAAATAAGTGAATGAAAAAACATTTATTCCGTTAAAAGTCCCTTATTTTAAAAGCCGATAGCTCCGTTGGGGCATTAACTTTTAAGAGATTGACCCGATTTTACGCGTAGTTTAACACACTTGTTTTCTCCTGTCCGCTGGCTGACACCGAATTGTATTTTGTATTTCACTTTGTTTGTGTTAACTGGAAATACCTCTACAGACATAAACAAATATTTTTATAAAAATATATTTGTCTCTTAGAACAACAAATCAATTTTTTTTAATTAACGAAAAACAAAACTGCCTTCAATATATCTAGCACTGTATTCATTCTATAGCTGATTTTCAGGAGTTCCCTAGGTTATTTTCAGTGATTTTCAGGAGTCTCCGGAGCCCAAAATCCAATATCGACGATATTAATATGGGAGCACATGGGAAGCACCAGCTTTCAAATAAAACAAGAGTCATTATCACTAATCGGTTCACTCCTGTGAAAGTTCTCGAGGTAACGAACATAAAAAAATACCGATGAAGCTATTTACAGTTGAGATCTTTAATCTCAACTTCCAGAATAAGTAATGTTTAATTTGGTTATGAATAGAAAAATGACACGATTGACTAATTAATGCTTAACATTTTATAATAATGCAGAAATGTTTTTTTTTTTTTCTTTGACCTGCAGTGTAACGTCATTCTTATGACGTTGACTTCTCACCGTAAGGCCTCAATTACCGGGTGCTCCATGTGCCGAAGCACGTGTCATGAAGATTCACCTCCACACCTCGTATTGCAAATATCCATGGGCAGGCGGTGCGTTAATCACTTAACATCAAGTGAACCGCCAGCTGTTTGGCACTTTCTTACATAAAAAAAAGTTGATTGTTATGCGATATACGATATTATTAACGAAGTGAGAATTTTAGTCGGTGCGACAGGCAATGGTGGAGGGCAGCATTAAACTAATGGGCTTCTGGCTAACCCACGAGTTCTTCGTTCGATGAAGCTTTAATTGCCTACAGACTGAAAGCAAAAACTTCAGTTAAAAAAACTAAAGTACTTAAGTGTAGCTACCGTAAGTGATCAAATACGCAATGGTGTTGGTAGTCAGTCGAGAACTAATAATGTAATAATGTTACAAATTTTGCAAACATAAACAACAAATTAAAACTTCGATTGTCAACGCTAAAGCAGCGCTGGTTAGTTTTGTAAGACGCCGAAGACAACACAATAGCCTGTCGACAACAAAGCGAAACTTGGAGACAGAGCAGAGGAGAGTTTACTATTACTGCTCTTCGTACATATCACCGCTGTGGTGTTTCGAGAATCTCAGATCTTATTTCAGCAAATTGCAAATTAATAACGCGCTGTGAAATATTATTGAAAGTCTAAGATGTTTGAGTAATTATAGATAAATTATTCGCGTTCGATTTTAAACACATTAAACAGAGGTGTTTGCCCGAAATTCACTGCGTCACTTATCATTTACGCAGGTTTTGGCTTATTTTATGTGAAAAATACTCAAACAAGAAGGCGGTTCATCTGATGTTAAGTGATTACTGCCGCACATTGAAATCTCCAACACCTGAGCATCTACACGATGACGCACAGCACATGACCTTAACAACCTTTAAACAATTGAGCCGCAGTTATTGTTCGTGTGTCTTAATGAAATTTTTTGTGTGTCTTCAGTTCGAAGGTTTATTAACAATTTTTTTAAGTTATCGGATTTAAGTCGTGTGTACAGGACAACGTCTGCCCGGTACGCTAGTCACTACATAGTATAAAACAAAGTCTTCCCGCTGTCTGTCTGTCCCTATGTATGCCTTGATCTTTAATATTACACAACGTATCTTGATGCGGTTTTTTTCACTAGATAAATTCAAAAGAAAGGTTTATATGTATAATACATTAAACCCGTGCGAAGCCAGGGCGGTTCGATAGTAGTATATAAAATTAAGACGATTTACGGTCTATGTCGCAAAGGCAATGGTAAACTAATATTTAGTGGGAGTAGTGAGGCACTGACTAGTGATGTATGTTTTCAGGTTCCAAAACAATAATAGAATGGCATTTATAAAATTAAACCGCTGTACAGATTTGGACTATAATCAAATGTTTCCAGTAATTCTGACTCAGCTTACGATTATGACTGCGTTGTAAAAAGTCAGAATTATCAGCGCTCACAAGGTATTATTTGTTTTTGTACGCCGATTTGTGAGGAAAATATAATCTGCTCAAGACGTTAACATTTCCATATTAGAGCCCAACCAGCTTACATTGTAAGGTTTTTCATCATTTTATCGAAATATTTATAGAATAATTTAGCTCAAGCCAAAGCTGTTTCCATGTATATATTTCTTTTTTTTATCATGCTCTATATATATAGCCTCGTAATTGGACCGTTGAATAAAAGCGGGAAGAATATCATAACGTCCATTAAATATGGAGGATCCACCATTGTTGACATAAAATAGACCGTTTCGCGTTCACACCTTATGTGCATAAACGGGCTATTTTATAATTTTGACGGAGAACTCATTTCTTGTTGTATTTGCTTCAAATGACGATCATAAAAACATTGCGTTATGCTGGACGTTAAGGCAAAACGTAGCGATGAAAATTTTTCAAAAACTCTTATATTGTCGCTTTAATAGGGGTTTTTCATGCAGCGAAGGGATACAATCTACATTCTTTTGCATACTGTACTTTTGTTTTTTAATCGTGGTCTTGTTATGGTTTACCTGCCGACCCTGCTGAAGGAAAGTGGCCCATAGACTACATCATAATGGTGATATTCACACTAACTTGATGACCTGAGTTTTTACTTTTTTTTTCCATAACTTCACACTGTTTTACACGTACGTTTTTTTTTTATTTCAGCCTTTGTTAACTGAATGCTCAGTTTTTCAGTACGACAAGTACTATTGTGAATCCTGTGAATTCCTGTAAGTGACATTGTGTTTAACTCGTTGCTCTAAAATTTCTGTTTACTTCAGATTAAAATGGATTAAAATGAAATCCTAAGATGGTGCTAAACATTATTACCGGCACATTATTCAAAGTACATGTGGTAAGTCAAGTAATGCCAGAGTGCTTTCGCTTGCAGTTTCCGATGTCATCATCTATGTCACGCATGAAACGTTCTCGGACGATATCTTATCGATCATACTCAAGCGATGCATAAATATTCAGATGTGTGCAACAAAATATCAGAATCAACCATCGGAATCTCGTAAATATAAAATTATTTGCGCGACAGCGCGAAACTAAAAGTACTCATGTCCCACTGCTGGGCAAAAGCCTCGCCGACACTGTGGATTGGCGGACTTCACATAAATGTTCGAAATATTTTTTGTTATTATTTCGAAAATATGCAGGTTACCACACGATGTTTTCCTTCACCTCTGAGCTCGTGATAAGTCATCAATTAAAATTAACAATTTCATTGGTGCCGGCAGCGGTGATGGAGCTCGCGTTGCTCGAGTATATTGAATTAAGGGTGAGCACCCGGACACTGAGCTATCACGGTTACATGTACAGTGTTGGTATTCCAATGTTTCTCTTTGACAGGGCCACGCAATACGGTGATAGGGCCAAGCAGCAGGCTCGGCTGTTGCACGAATGGGCAGGTCCGTCCGGGTAAGTACCACGACCTCACAAAAGACCAGCGTAAAGTGGAAGTATGACAAATACTTTCGCGTTTCGTCTGGTGAGTGAGGTAGCCGGAGCCCAGTTTTCAAAAGGTCGTCAACGCATCTGTAACCCTCGGGTGTGGCAGATGTCCATGGGCGGCGGTATTCACTTACCATCAGGTGAACCGTCTGCTCGTTTGGCAACTTTTCACATAAAAAATAACCTTTGCTGCTGCACGAATGTGTCCCGGTATGTACCACGACCTCACAGAAGACCGGCGTGAAGTGGAAGTGTTATACATCTGCATTTCGTCTGGTGAGTGAGGTAGCCAGGGCCTACTTTATCAACACCGTGTCTACAATCCAACGGCTGTTGCAAATGTCCATAAGCGGCGGTTATCACTTAACAAGAATTATGCTTTTTTATGTAAAGTAAGTGTAAGCCTGTGGCCTTGCCACATTTGCTAGGCCACAGGCTTTTGCAGAGTGTTATGAACGGAGAACCCGATGGGAGTGAAAGCCTCACACTTTAATGCATTTCGCGTTTCATCCGCTTTTATATCCACATATCTCATCCAGAGAATTTCAAATTACTTACTCTGATTATTCTTTTTACAAAGCAACGGGTACTAGGTCACAATTATTATTTTATTGCGCATGGAATCTTATTGTGTTCTCAAAACAAAGCCAACTGGATTAATGAATTTATTATATTACGAAATAAAATAGACTACATAATTGTTTTTCCACGTTTTATATGTCACGTAACGTATCATTGGAAGGAAAGACATGTTTATTTACTAGTTCTCATCAGGCGACGACACGAGAACGTGAATTGTTGCAAAATTCATTACTGCATATTATAGCTTAACATAACAAACTAGATATAATTATTACAGCGAGCGCGTGTTGGACATGGACAAGTTTTTTTTTTTTTTCATATTCGGGACTCCGTTTTAGGCTTGTAGCATTGCCAGGTAATATTCGGCAAACCTTATTTTGAATTCTTGTTTGCTTTCCCATTTTCGAAATTCTGATTTAAGCCCGTCATCTGCTAGTTCTTCACTGAAATGTCAAATATAAAGTGGACACTATGTTGTCTTTGAAACTTATATAAAAGTTCTTATATAAATGTAAGGAAATGTTAGAGATTCACTTAATGGTAATAACGAAGTTTCACAAAGGAATGTAAATTCTACAATACATAGTGACAAATATAAATACTGCGGATGCCTTTTCGTTTCCCCCTTTCACATCTTTCATTTTATACCTCTTATATAGGCTTCGATTTCAACACTGGACAGGTATTTCAGTGACCGAAGATAATTGTTCCTTATCTGGGTGCCTGTTCCCAAGGTTGGTAGATGTCAGGCACGCCGTAAAGATCCTAGTCAACGTTATGACTTTTATGTCGTGATTTCACCTGCCCTAGGTGAAACAAGATTAAGAATATTCCTTGAGGACTCATTGTTTGTGAGTAATAATTATCTCCATCTAATGAACCAAGATTAAAACTTCTTAGCGCTTAACCCTTAAATAATGCGAGTAAGTGCTGAAAGACTTGCAGATGGGACACGCAATTACTTGGTTCTCTGACTGTTCTATACAAAACCCAGCCAATAATTTAGACTTGATATAACGGAGAGTGTGACGATACACTAAAGATCGACGTATCGAGTGTCGGACGCTTAGCAGAAGTAAACTCGCTGCGGGCAGTTGGCGAGCGGCCAACTTTGTTCTCTACGTAAGCACCGTTTGAGGCTGCGTGGCAGCAATTTGCTAACTAAGGCGCGCTGTTACTTCAATGATTGAACAGTGTTTGTGGGATTTTAACAGAAGTCTTTACAAGATTTGTTACGCTCTGCCTTAACTATACTGCGACAGACCGAATACATAAATATTGCGAAGCCGCCCACGATTATTATTTAATATTTCACAGTTATTGTTTCACACTTCATGGGAGTTAACGGACCCTGAAGCAATAAATTAAGAAAATTAAACAAAAGAATTAAATAATACATTAACGAAACATTTATTCGAAAGAACTCATTACAAAGTTAGGCACTACAACAAACGCCGCCCGCCTTAGATGTGTTCATTAATTTATCCAAAGTGTTTTGTTTACGAGTATACCCTAAACTTGCGGAAAACAATTTGAAATTTATTTACACATGATCTTTAGAGTTACTTTCATACGACTTGAATAGGATAACATACAAAAATATTATTATTTTTGTTTCATGAACGTTTTCAATAAATTAAATAAAGAAAATTCACCGCAGTTTTAAAACAAATTTGGGCAAAACTTTCTATTTAATGTTCTTACCCAAAGCTACTACAGTAAAAAAATACAAATTTCCGGATATGCACTAAGGAATATCGCCGTACATATTTAAAAAAAGAACTTTGTATTAGAAAAAGTAAATGTATTAAAAATATAAAATACCAACGAATAAGATGCAAATATTTCTTGTTATTGTAATTATAGCAGGTTTTAAATAAATTCAAATTCAAAATATCTAGCGCGTTTACATAATAATTTCTTGTATTTACGCGATTACACATTATAAATGAAACTAATTTTACGGATTTATCGCGTTTATTTTTAATTTTAATTCCCGACGTTTCGAACCCTTTACAGCGTTCATGGTCACGGGACAGACTGAGGTGTTAGACGTCTGATTGTCATAGTTAACCCGGGGTACCGTCAGTTTTTGAATTATTAATTTTGTGTCCGATCTATGCAGAGGGAGCTAATTGTATCTTGTCTTGCAGTAGTGGTTCGTTTGGGCCTAGATTTAATTTTATTGATGACAGGATCCCAAGCTGATGGTAGTACCCAACCTTCTTCTCTATTGAAATTAGGGTGTTTTTTAATTTCAATAGCCTCGCGAATCATCCTTGGGAGGAATCGGTGTTCTTTTGCAAGGATCTGTGGTTTTGTCAAACCTGATGTAGTGGTTGGGCCTATTCAAAATGTGCTCACAAACTGCAGACTTGTTCAATCTATTGTGTTTTATGTCAGCTATATGTTCTTTCACGCGGGTTTTTATTGCTCTTTTCGTTTGACCTATGTAAGAGAGCCACATTCACAGTCAAGTTTGTACACTCCTGGATCTTGCAGAGGGATATTACACTTGACAGATGGTAAAAACTGACTAATCTTCTTCAGCGGCTTGTAGAATGTATTAATTGAAGCCTGCTTTAAGATATAGCCAATCTTGTCGGTGACTCCTCTGACGTATGGTAGAACAGCAGGTACTCGCTCCACTGTGGCTGGTTTCACTCGGTCACTGTGACGTAGGCGCGGTGCTCGAAGCTTGTTGTCATGCAGAACTTGCTTGACATGTTGAAGCTCAGCGGCCAGGTGTTGTTTGTCACAGATCCCTTGTGCTCTCTGAAACAAAGATTTACCCACGGTAGCTAACTGGGATGGATGGTGGTGAGAATCACCGTTTAGGTATCTATTTGTATGGGTTGCCTTCCTATACACAGTGTGACTTACAGTGTTATTTGGATTGCGGATGACCAAAACATCTAAGAAAGCTAAAGAGTTATTATGCTCTAATTCCATAGTGAATTGTATTTTGGAATTTACTGAGTTAAGGTGGTTTAGAAATGCATTAACTTTACTTGTTGGTAAAATGGTGAAGGTGTCATCTACATACCTCTTGTAAAACCTTGGATAAATGGGAGCTGTGCGAAGGGCCTTCTCCTCAAAGTCTTCCATAAATATGTCAGCGACAATGGGAGATACTGGGCAGCCCATTGCTACACCATCTATCTGTATGTAAAATTCCTCCTTCCAAAGCAAGTAGCCGGATGTTAGGCAATGTTTAAGTAGTAATGCATACTCTTCCGGCATGTTATTCTCTTTTAGCTTTCTTGTTACAATTGAGATGCAGTCTTCTAATGGTAGGCATGTAAATAAAGACTGTACATCAAAACTGACCATTGTTTCATTGTCAGCAAGACATAGTTGTTTTATCTCACTAACAAAATGGTAAGAATCCTTTGTGTATGCCCTTGTGTGTCCTCTCAGCGGTGAGAGAATTCGTACTAGATGTTGAGCCAGTCTGTAAGTTGGTGAGTCGATCTGGCTTACAATAGGGCGTAATGGTATGTCTGGTTTGTGTATTTTAGGCAACCCATACAATTTTGGGGGTTTTTAGCACATGAAGGTGTCATCGATTTCACGTCTAGATTTAATTTTTCGGAGTATTTTTTAATGAGATCGCTAGTTAATTTAAGCGTTTTAGTGGTTGGGTCTGTTTTGACCTTTTTATACGTGCTTACATCCGACAACAGTTCTTGTATTTTCAAATTATAATCCGACGTTTTCATAACCACCGTAGCATTTCCTTTATCTGCGCGGAGAACAGTTAAATCTTTGTTGTTGCGTAAGCTGTTTAACGCGTTAAATTCATCTTTAGGGAGGTTAGACTTCGGTACCGAACTTCGACGTAATATAAGGACGAAATATCTTGTCGTATACCTTCTAAATCTTCCTTACCGATGTTATTTTTATATAAACAGTCCTCGACACTACAGATTATTTCTTCGTACGGGATTTTTCGTGGCGTTATTGCGAAATTTAAACCTTTCGATAACACCTTCATAGTAGATTCATCCAGTGTTTGTTGTGACAGATTATAGACCGCGCGATGTCTATTCTCTGTGTCTGTGGTCAACGGTTGCGTTTCGTTCATGCGTTGCGAAGATCGTTTGGCATTTGATCTATATGTCATTAATTCTGCCATAGATAATTCATCCAGTCAGCTTAAAACAATTTTAACGGCATTTGATTACCAAAACTGCATGTATACATTAAATCAGCGCGAAACAACTAAATATAAGCAATGCAAAAATAAACTTATTGAAAAATATCATAAATTAGTCAACAAATCAAATGCCAAACGATTAACGCGTTAAACAGCTTACGCAACAACAAAGATTTAACTGTTCTCCGCGCAGATAAAGGAAATGCTACGGTGGTTATGAAAACGTCGGATTATAATTTGAAAATACAAGAACTGTTGTCGGATGTAAGCACGTATAAAAAGGTCAAAACAGACCCAACCACTAAAACGCTTAAATTAACTAGCGATCTCATTAAAAAATACTACCCGAAAAATTAAATCTAGACGTGAAATCGATGACACCTTCATGTGCTAAACCCCCAAAATTGTATGGGTTGCCTAAAATACACAAACCAGACATACCATTACGCCCTATTGTAAGCCAGATCGACTCACCAACTTACAGACTGGCTCAACATCTAGTACGAATTCTCTCACCGCTGAGAGGACACACAAGGGCATACACAAAGGATTCTTACCATTTTGTTAGTGAGATAAAACAACTATGTCTTGCTGACAATGAAACAATGGTCAGTTTTGATGTACAGTCTTTATTTACATGCCTACCATTAGAAGACTGCATCTCAATTGTAACAAGAAAGCTAAAAGAGAATAACATGCCGGAAGAGTATGCATTACTACTTAAACATTGCCTAACATCCGGCTACTTGCTTTGGAAGGAGGAATTTTACATACAGATAGATGGTGTAGCAATGGGCTGCCCAGTATCTCCCATTGTCGCTGACATATTTATGGAAGACTTTGAGGAGAAGGCCCTTCGCACAGCTCCCATTTATCCAAGGTTTTACAAGAGGTATGTAGATGACACCTTCACCATTTTACCAACAAGTAAAGTTAATGCATTTCTAAACCACCTTAACTCAGTAAATTCCAAAATACAATTCACTATGGAATTAGAGCATAATAACTCTTTAGCTTTCTTAGATGTTTTGGTCATCCGCAATCCAAATAACACTGTAAGTCACACTGTGTATAGGAAGGCAACCCATACAAATAGATACCTAAACGGTGATTCTCACCACCATCCATCCCAGTTAGCTACCGTGGGTAAATCTTTGTTTCAGAGAGCACAAGGGATCTGTGACAAACACCTGGCCGCTGAGCTTCAACATGTCAAGCAAGTTCTGCATGACAACAAGCTTCGAGCACCGCGCCTACGTCACAGTGACCGAGTGAAACCAGCCACAGTGGAGCGAGTACCTGCTGTTCTACCATACGTCAGAGGAGTCACCGACAAGATTGGCTATATCTTAAAGCAGGCTTCAATTAATACATTCTACAAGCCGCTGAAGAAGATTAGTCAGTTTTTACCATCTGTCAAGTGTAATATCCCTCTGCAAGATCCAGGAGTGTACAAACTTGACTGTGAATGTGGGCTCTCTTACATAGGTCAAACGAAAAGAGCAATAAAAACCCGCGTGAAAGAACATATAGCTGACATAAAACACAATAGATTGAACAAGTCTGCAGTTTGTGAGCACATTTTGAATAGGCCCAACCACTACATCAGGTTTGACAAACCACAGATCCTTGCAAAAGAACACCGATTCCTCCCAAGGATGATTCGCGAGGCTATTGAAATTAAAAAACACCCCTAATTTCAATAGAGAAGAAGGTTGGGTACTACCATCAGCTTGGGATCCTGTCATCAATAAAATTAAATCTAGGCCCAAACGAACCACTACTGCAAGACAAGATACAATTAGCTCCCTCTGCATAGATCGGACACAAAATTAATAATTCAAAAACTGACGGTAGCCCGGATTAACTATGACAATCAGACGTCTAACACCTCAGTCTGTCCCGTGACCATGAACGCTGTAAAGGGTTCGAAACGTCGGGAATTAAAATTAAAAATAAACGCGATAAATCCGTAAAATTAGTTTCATTTATAATCTAGCGCGTTCTTATGAAACGTCGAATTTTAAATAAATATTAATATATAAGTTCGTAAGGTACCACAACAAAAAACAACGTAAATGTAAATACGGGTTTCATTACGTTAAATTATAAATTTAATTACACGACGCTTCGAACACTTCACAGCATCCGTGGCAGGGTTTTGAATTTAAAATTTAATTGATTGATTTAAAAATAACAAGTGGTGAGGTCATCGGGTGCTTAGCTTAGTCGCCGAAGCGTCTGGGCGCACTAACCGGAAGACGTAGAGCTTGTCGAATCGCACAGCGCCGAAAGTTTGGACCATTTACCAAAACATTAAATTGTATCAGCCGATGACTTCTATGATGCACACTAGATGGTGCCAGGCATTGCTAAAAATGCAATGAAATCAACGTAGATGTTAAGATTTTCGCGGCGTGACGTCATTGACTTAGTTTAGTTGGTAGAGCGGCTGTGCTCGAAACCAGAAGACGCAGATTCAAATCCCTCAGAAAGCTTTTGTTCAAATATCTACAAAAATCCACAATCAAAGATAAGTACGAAATCAACGTAGGGTTTTGACAAAAATTAGCAAATTACGATTAAAAAGTCTCTAGCCACGAATTGTCTATCTAAATAATAAATAATAAATAATAAATAAATATTTTTAAGACACATTTTTACACAACGTTCTCTAGTCCCAAACTAAGCAAAGCTTGTACTATGGGTACTAGATAACTGATAAACATACTTAAAAATACTTTTCTTTTGTAAATAAATACATATTATAGATATATAAACACCCAGACACTATAAAAACACTCTGTTCAATAAACAAAAAAATCTGACAATAAACTCTCAATTTCGTGAGACTGTGAAAATTTGAATTAAATAGAGACAGGTATCATAATATCCACAAAATTCGCCGAAGCCTCCATCGTTCATATAAATGCAGGCCGTTTCCAATTTACGTCTAATGTCCCGAAAACGAGCCACGACAATTTATAATTTTTACAGGGAGCCTCAATTCATGTTTTATTCCGTCCATACGTTGGCCATTTGGCTATGATAATAATTTCATGCATCGCATAATGCCTGACGTTTAACCAATAAACGACGACCGAGGCGGATGACGTAGTTTTTATCGCTTATATTATATTGTTAAGAGGTATATTTTGTACGCATGAGACATTTTATACTAATTCATGATTTATTCGTTTTTCTTATTGCATTCTAGTTACCATACCCCTGAGGGAAATTTATAAAGCAATCTTTAATTATAAACACCATTTTAACGATGAACATGCAAAAACCCGAAATATAACTGGAAAAGAAAAATATGCGATTTCGTATTCAATCTAATAAGTAAATAATATACTTCGATATGTACACAGTCCTCTGTTGCCTTTCGAGTACAAAGTGACTGTATTAACAATAAATGGTACATCAAATGTGACTTAAAAAATTACGATTGATAAGCACTAAAAGACAAAAGAAAACATTCCAAAAATGTTAACACTTAATTATTATCCCCAACGCAGAAAATATACCAGTACCGTTTTATATGTAAACACACCAATCATTAAACTAAAATAGGTAAAATCATCAAGATCCAATCAGTGTTTGTAAAAATTGACCATAAACATTATTTGAACATACCCTGCAATGTCGCTAAGCGAAGTGAAAATATTAAGTCGTGTGGACCGGAACACCCCGATCCGAAGCACCCAGCTTTTCACTTAACATTATCTACGCGAGGCAGTTCATTACTATCGTTGTAAAGTGAACGCATCTTAAACAACTTCGCAAGTTTAAAGACGTGGACCTTAATGAAGAAGAGTTCAGTCGTATATATGTTCAAACTCACTATATTGCTAGTTTCGGCAGTGCTGCCATGCTGTGATAAAAAATTAACCAAATGAAATTCCTTAAAGAATTGAGAAAAGAAAAAAAATTATTGAATGATTCGATAGAAACGTAGAACAGTTTCAGTCTTTTTGATTAAAAACGTACAAAAGTATAAACATTTTAATTAATTTATTTATGCTTTATTGCACAATCTTAAAAAAAAGGATTACTGAAGAAGGTTGTACAGGGATAGAGTTTATAAATATTCTGGTAAATGGTTTATTATGGTATAAATGGTGAATGGTATAAACTGGTATAAAGAATACGCGGTATAAATAAATGGTATGGTTATGGTTAGACGGTGGCGAGTCGCGTACTGCTTCAAATTAGGCATCAAACGTACATATGTACGTTAGTGTAATGTGCCTATGATGCACAAAGTGACAATGTCGCTGTTCGGTTGTCGGCGAACTTAATGCCATTTGGGCATTCTCTCCCAGTCAACCCGGGGCGTGGAGATGTTGTTGTAGATGCAATAAGCTAAAAATAAGGTAATAAATAATTTAAAAAATGTAAGTACCTACATAATATAAAAACATTGTTAAAATACAAGCTAAAATGCTGCGTAGTAAAATTTATGGACCCAAGTTCTATATTCACTATAACTTATAGTGTGAAAAAAGTGCAAATATCAGAAATTTACATTATTATGCTACTCAAAGTGCTACCAAAAGCGTAAGTGACGTGGTTTGTGATTTCGCATCATTTACAGAAAGTTAACGTGAACATAATATGGCTTGCTTTAATAAATTAATCGTTGTATCGTCCATGAACTACTTTCGTTATTTGGAAAAATACTATCTGTTTTGCACGAACATATCTGAAAAAGAATATGAGGATATATCTGAAGACCTTAAATCACATTTGGTTATTGTATTATACCGAAGTAAAAAACAAAAAATGTGGAAAAATATAATACCCCACTTCAAAAATTCGCCACATTAAGTTAATTTTAAGTACTGGCTTGCTCACGTGCTCAGCGGTGAAGGAAAACATCGTAGGAAAAGTACATATTTTCTTTTATTTGTTATAATAACAAAAAAAATTAGATACATGAAATCCGCCAATCCGCAATGGAGTCGCGTGGTGAACCATAATACACTCCGTACAGAGGAGGCCTTAACCCAGCAGTGAGACATATATAGGCTGTTCCTTTTTAGTTTAACACACAAATGTTAAGTGGAAATTATTATTTCTTTTATTGTCACAGAAAATGTTCCTATTACTTATATAATAAATTATTTATCTCGTCTCAAACTTAGTGTTTCCGGATACCAAAAACTCGTAGCCGATTTTATTTCATACTATAAATGATTCATTGGAATTCTGCTGAGCGCCGCGTCACGTATAAAGATGCACGTCGAGCCAGATTTTGGAATAACGGCTGCTTACTTCGCAACGCATACAAAATCACGTTATGACCGCAATCGCTGTAGGGCTGCCTTAAACTAGGAATGCCGCCAGCAACTGCAGTGCACTTTGCAAATACGACACCTGCTACGCACACACTTTGCTATTACGGCTTTAAGATTTTGCATTGTTACCTTCACTGCAATTCATACAAGATTTAATAGCTTTTTTTATGTCCTAATTGTAAAACTTAATTCCTAATTTTACACAACATAAAGTCCATGTCAAGTCTAGGCCAACTGCAGCCTCCAGGTTTGAGTTGGAGTTCAATTTATGCCTTCATCCAACCGAAACCATTCCAACCCTCCCGGTAAACGCAACCCGGTATCAACAATTTTGTTATTAAACCTCGCTCACGCAACGTTCGAGTTAGAAGACATAAATACGTGAAACCGACCGGGGATCCCACACATACAACAGGCAGTACCTAATAGAAAAAGAAACATCTACTTCAAAAAACATCACTAAAAATTAATACAGTCAAGGGTCATCAGGGGCACGGTCCGCGATAGACAGTAAGTGACATCCCTATTGAGTAAAATAACGAACGTAGGAGGACATGTGCGGCTTACCCAACGCGGAGAGCCGTATAAAGGTCATTCTGTGCTCGGTTAATCTACTACGGACTGAAAGTAAAAAAAAAAAATAGAGCAATGGCGATATCTCTCGTTAAAATATTCATTGTTGAATGTTACTTGTAAGGTGTTGTATGCGAATCCCGCAGGACTGAAAGTTTTTGTTCATTTATCTAAAAAGAAATATCATTTAAAGCAAATTAAATAAGGATCAGTTAATGTTTTAGACGTGTGTTACTTTAATTGAAATACTGTTTAAATCAGTACATTCATTACGTTTACTACAGACGAAGTATTGGACCCTGGTGTGTTTTTATTATTAGACGAAATAGTTTTTATATTAAGGGCATATTGAGAATTGTGAAAGAACAAATAAGAAACATATTCCCATGAATTAAGAAACAAATAAAGTTTTTAAGTCGGTAAAAAATAATCATACGTAGCCTATTAATTTCTTATTTTTACGTGAATATTACAGATTGTTAAATAAAACTATAACTAGACTGGCACGTGTCCATGAACGCTGGAAAGGAATCGAAACGTCGATAATTAAAAAAAATTATTAAACGCAAGAAATCCGTAAAATAGTTTCATTAAACTTTACATAGCCTTGCTAAATAGTTGATTTCTGTCTGACTTATTTGTGTTTTCAATACAAACAGAAACCGTTAAACGTTAAAATATCGTGTTCGTACCACTTTGAAATAATATAGCTTGTTGCGTACAAAGTATATTACTCAATATTTAAATATTATCTTTTTTTCTTCTTACGTTTAGGAATCTAAAAACAGCATAATTTGGAAGTAAAAAAATTTCATAATATTCACTTAACCCTCCTTCTTTTTTTTTTCTTACTGGCAAGCACTCAAAATTTGAACCCAACGTCCGTTATTGCAACGACACCCGCAATTCATTTGACCAATTGACCTCCCACTTACGTTCTAACTGCGAACAAGATTACGTGCGCGATCGGCTAACGTTAATACGTTTTGGCCAACCCCATATCTTTTTCCCTTGCTCCAAATTCAATACTAAGTCAGTTCCTCTACCGAACCTGTGGATAAAAGGAAGTCGTGGACGTATCAGGCCAGAAGATTATCTACACCGGGCCCGGGTCGACGACGGCAACTGAGGACAGTCCAGGTCAGTGCTTGCCAGCCATTATATTTCTTAACATAGCTAAAACTACATACTTGTAACTCGTAACTATTTTCAATGAAATTATTATTTGGCCTTAAAAATATTTCGCGTCGCCGTATGTCCTTGCAGGATAAAAAAATTATCCATACTAATATTATAAATGCGAATCTCTGTTTGTCTGTCTCGCTTTCACTCCAAAACTACTGAACCGTTTTAAATTAAATTCGGTACACAGATAGTCTAGAGCCTGAGAAAAGACATAGGCTATTTGTTAATTGTTGTTAAGGGTTTAAACGCGATCGAAGCCGCGGGCGAAAAGCTCGCAAAGTATCCTTATATTTTAAATTTTTGTCTCTGGCTATCACTGTATTAATATTTTCTCTCTTAAGTTTCAATATCAGTAACTGATAAATTCTTTCGAATACTAAAACCCCTAATGAAATTGATAGAGATAGCTAATCAATGCCATTGCAAACAATAGAGATAAAGTCATCAAATCAGAGCATCTAGCGTTTCCCACATTTCTAGAATGCTACAACATACTAAAAAACGCAAATAAAGGAAACTTTTCTAAATCAAAACGCAACGCACGCCCCGGCGGACGCTTTGTATTCGCTTACCGAAATTTTTACGAACAATGAAACAAAACAAATCTTTTTGTACGTTTTGATCCTTGCTAAGCCAAGTCAAGCGGTTTGCAGATAGCAGTAATTCAAATCGTTGCACGCTTCGGGTCGGATCCAGCTTTTTATGTTTTTTCCCCCCGATTGTTTCGCGTTGAATTATTACATGTGTACCGTTTCTGTTACGATTTTTCTAGGTTGATTGGTGTTACGACGAATAGTTCTCGCAACGAAAGCGGTTCTGGTTGTGGAAAAATATCGGTTTGGATGGTACAAACTATTGATTGACCTTTTTGTTCTCATACGTATTATAGATTGGGGGTACGACCGTTAATGATGGCTAGATCATGGCTTGGATCTCATGGGAACAACGACACCCTGAACCACAGGAGCACAAATTGCAGAGACTACGGGGCTACCGGACGATCTCCGGCGAGACAGCGTGCTTACTGGCCGGAGGCATGCTCTGGAGCATAGAATCCTGAATTCTCGTGCTAGACCCATTTGCCAACAAATAAAACATAGAAATCCTATGGGCCTCTTACGGATCAAAAAAATCATCGCTACATAGTATAAAACAAAGTCGTCCCGCTGTCTGTCTGTCTGTCCCTATGGTCGCTTAGATCTTTAAAACTACGCTACGGATCTTGATGCGATTTGAATTGTAGCAAATGACAAAAAACATGAGTAGTCTTCCAGCAGACCCTTGAGAACACGAAGCCATAATAATGTGGGGTTAGTTGAAGGTGTTATTAAAGATTTTACCAGAGTAATGATAAAAATATACAAGTATATAGTGTAGTTTTTTTTTACTGGATATTGTGATACTAGAGGAAGTTTTATATGTGTTAGAAAATGTGGTTCCGTGTCCATATTCTCAACAATATGTATAATACACTGCACCAGTGCGAAGCCGGGGCGGGTCGCTAGTGACATATTTATTATATATTATATAATAATCTCAATAAGTGTTGTCTGTCACGTACACGTATTTACATAAAACGCACGACCGATAAGGGTATCCTTTTGTGAAGAATTACCTGCCGAGGAAGATATACGAAGCTGTTGAAATAATGAAACATCCAAATTTAAATAGAGAAGATTTTTGTGTCCTTGTCATCAGCTTGTGTTCCAATTCGCACCCTGCGTAGAACAACGTGACATCTGCAAAATTGTAATTGTTCAGGACGGCCGATTCAAATTATATTTTTTTTATATTGGCTATAATTATCTTATAAATAGCAGTTGCCATTCCAATTTTTGGGGTTTGTAATATGTATGATTGTATACCTAATGTATATAAACAAACAGTATACTTTTTGAATACAATAACATAATATTAAGAAATATATTATTCCTAATATTATGAATAACATAATATTAGGAAATAAGAGGTTTCATGTGTAATAGTGAAGTTTTCCTACGGAAAATGGCAAAAACTAATGGGTCACAAGATCACATATACACCTTTATAAAACGTTGTTCAACGGAACATGCCAAAAAATAATAGGTCACACGTTCATTTATAACGTTGTTCTACTAAAAATCAGAAATTGTGTATGACATAAACGCATGTAGCACTGTTTTCAACGAAATATCCATAAAAATGTGAGTGACTGTGCAATAATTATCAATTGACTCTAATAGAGTATATTACACTCGTCTATTACATTAGTAAGGTTAGTCTAGTCAGTACAAAAAAACAGTGTCTAAACGTACATATGTCTTTGTATTGCGGAGCACAAATCTGATAGAACGTTGTTCTATTCTGAATCTCAATATCTAGAAGTCAGAAGAAAAAATTAAAATGTTTTCTGAATACCTACACAATAATTAAGATTATCCGACGATAAAATCAAATTCATTCTATGTGACCACAGAACGTTATTCTACGCACGGTGCGAATTATCAATAATATTAAGATAGACCTGAGCGCGCCAGAACTGCAAGACTTCATCATATCGTTATCGTTTACTGCGTGGATCGGAAAAAAATTATGGTTTTCTAGCTGACGGTAGCCCAAATTTACAGTAACGCAAGTTCTGCAGCCGGGATCTTGAATCCGCGCTAAAAACGTAGTTTTCGAATGTGTAATATTTACGTAAAAAATAGATTTTATTACACTAATTTTAGGGTACTAAAATTTCATTAATTTAAGAGACATAATTATTGGAATCCCGAGGCGAAAAGAAGTCAGGCGAGCCGAGATTATTATTAAAAAAAAGAACCATTAGAAATTATTTGGGCAAAAAAATATTAAGCAATCGGGTGCTCAATAGATCTTTGCAAACAAGCGTAATTTATGTACTAAGACCGTTCACCGTGAAGGTAGGAGGAAATCATAAGATCCATAAAAAAATATATCACGTAATATTATGTGATATCTTGGGTCTGTTGAAAGCTGCGTCACGTTCATAGACGCGATGTTTGCTTACTACGCAACGAATGCAAAATGAGATTATGGCTGCAATCGCTGGAGCGCCGCTGACGGCACGGCACGCTGCCAGCACTTGTTTGCATCTGACACCTGTTTCGCACAAATTTTGCATTTATAAAATCCTTCCGCACACTAACCCCTCTCGTAAAGTAAGGGAGATAAACTTAACAACAATGTACAAATCTTTATAACATTGCGATATTATCTAGGCCTAAGAAGTCTAACTGATCTTAGCTGTGACATATATGTGACATTACCTCAATCCTCAAGAGAGCAGTTTGATTTTCCCTTTTTATATTCGTTTAAATAAGAGATAATTTAAAGACCTAAGGACATAGGAAGTGACTTGGTCATACATGAATACAATCAGCCGTCATATAATAACAATGAAAATGAAATATATACTAAACAAAATGTCACAATTGTATCAGATAACATAGGGCAAGGTTTTGGTTCGCTAATTTCAAAACATATAAATGATGTATACAATATATGTTCACCGGGTGCCAGTTTCCAGAAAAATATAAATACAATCTTGACATTGAATGTAAATGAAAATAGTACTATTGTACTACTACATGGGGATAGTTCATCTGTTAGGAAACAGGAAATTATTAATAATATGGAAATATTACTGGGCCTATATTACAAGACTAAGTGTAAATTTATAATATGCGCATTTCCATATTCCTCTTTCCTTACAGAGGAACAAAATAAAAACATATATAGTCTTAACATGACTATATATAATACAACTCACCGTCATAGTGAGGCCTTCTTTTATTTTGACATAAATAGTTTTATTAAGTCTAGTTTTAAGGTGACAAAAAATACTTGGTATTTTCCATTATATTATAAGAAAATAATTGCTACTATATGTATAGCATATAATATACAAAACCCAGTTGTACATTGTACAACTAAGAACATTTTACTTAGCAATAATTTAACAAAAAACAATGTTAGTTTAAACAAAACATTGAGACAACACCTAAGCCACTTAATTAAAATATTGTACACCAAAATATACAAGGCATAGGTGGCAAAGAACCTGAAATTGAGCTGTTTCTTAGAAGATTTAACATCCATGTCATCTACTTCACAGAGACACGGTTACATAAGCATTTTAATATTATAGATATAGAGAACTATAAATTGTTAAGTTCGTTCGTAAGAGCAAATGCTATTCGCGGTGGCTCTCTTGTGTTAGTAAGAACTGATATAGTCTGTAAAATCGACAGGATATAGTAGCACATTCTGTCGAACGTTCTATAGAATTATCCTGTGTTGAGAGTCAACAGTATATTATAGTATGCGTGTATCGACCCCCCTCAGGTGATTTCGATCTGTTTGAGTGTGTAATGGATCATGTCCTTAAAAAAGTCTGTTCAAGTAGTAAATCAGTAGTAGTTTGTGGAGATTTTAATGTGGATTTATTACAAGTGACACATCTTAGTAAACGACTTTTAAATTTATTTAGTTTAAGTTAAACCAGTTCATTTAAACTTATATAATTATAACTTAAATATCTTTTAATTAGCCGTATGAAATATTATGAACCAACCCGTGTCACTAACTCATCTCATCCTCCACATGTATAGATAATGTTTTCTACCACGATAATGTATACGATAAATATGTTATAAATTATCTGAGCTCTGACCACTTTGGTTTAAAATTTTCAATAAATGAAAAAGTTATTACAAGCAAACATAAGTTCAAGTATAGACCAGTCACTACTAATAGAATAAATTCTTTTAAAGACAAAGTGGCACATCATATGTTAAATAAAGATATAGAAGTCAATAACCCTAATGATTCTTAAAAATCAATGGTTGACTTTCTCATATCTTCTTATAATGATACATTTAAATCGCGCACAATTGTTAAAAATTCAAAATTAAAATTTAGTGACTCAGCAACAGTGGGTATATATAAAAGTAGGGATTCACTGTATGAATTATATAATATGAGGCAGTCGAATCATGACCCTAACTTTCATAAAAGGGTACAAATGTTCTCAAAAATATTTAAAAAAGTCTGTATTCAGGCAAAATCTATTCATAAATAGAATAATAATACAAACAATAAAATTAAAGCCACATGGGATTCAGGCGAAATCTATCATTACCCGTATATCTGGAAGACTAGGCATTCAGGGAACCGATAAAATTGGTTATAGGTAATACTCCCATAACATCAGATAATGAAATTGCAAGTAGTTTCGAAAGCTATTTTTCAGAAATTGCAGTTAATGTCACATGTACATTAAAATCATCTCCCATAGATGCAATTAACGTTTTAAGAAATAATGTTACCTATTATCCACACACATTTAAATTTAATCACGTAGATAGTTATGATATTATAAAAGTTTTGAATTCTATTAATCTTAAGAATACAGGGGCATGTCCATAAAATTAATGACCACAATAATGCCATATATTGCACCATATTTAGCTAATATTTTTAACAACTGCATAGATTCTGGAATATTTCCAGATCTTATGAAATTTAGTAAGATAATCCCCGTCTTCAAAAGTGGGGATAAAAATGATCCAGGAAACCACAGACTTTTTTCCATATTGCCTTCTCTGAGTAAAATTTTTGAAAAACTAATTTTAAATCAGCTCTTAGTACATTTTAATATGAACAAAATTTTTCACAATGAGCAATATGGATTCACTAAAGGCAGATCGACAACAGATGCGGGTATCGCACTTGTCAAACATATTTATAACGCCTGGGAAGGGTCGCAAGATGCAATAGGTGTTTTTTTTTGCGACCTTTCAAAAGCTTTCGACTGCGTGGATCACAAAACCCTCCTTCTAAAGCTTGATTATTATGGCATTCGTGACATCGCCCTCAATCTCATTGCTTCTTACCTTAATAATAGAATTCAAAAAGTATCTATAAATGATGTAAATTCCGCAGGGTCCCCCATGAAAATGGGTGTCCCACAAGGATCAATCTTGGGCCCATTATTATTCTTAGTGTATATAAATGATCTCCCCTTTTATGCCAGTGAGTTATGTGATGTTGTACTGTTTGCTGACGACACATCGCTTATTTTTAAGGTTGACCGAAATGTATCGAATTATGACGAAGTGAATAGTGCACTTTCGCGTATCCTCCACTGGTTTACCATTAATAATATGGTGTTAAATGCTAAAAAAACTAAATGCCTTCTTTTTGCCCTTCCCAACGTGAGAAGGCAAAGTTTTAGCTAAAAATTGAATAGCGTAACCCTTAATCCTGTTGAGTCCGCTGTGTTCTTGGGAATCACAGTAGATTCAAAGCTCCAATGGAGTCCCCATCTATCATCTCTTGCGAATAGGTTAAGCTCCGCTGTTTTTGCAATTAGGAAGGTTAGGCAGCTATCAGACATCGACACTGCCAGACTTGTTTACTTCAGTTATTTTCACAGCATCTTGTCGTACGGCATTTTGTTGTGGGGTAGTGCATCTGATATAAATTCAATATTTATTCTTCAAAAAAGAGCTGTCCGAGCAATTTATAACATCGGAGCCCGGAATACACTCAGAGATCTTTTTAAAGAGATTAATATACTCACTGTTGCGTCTCAATATATTTATTGTAATATTTTGTATGTTAAACATAATATTAGTAATTATCTAAAGAATAGTGACAGACATAAACTAAATACTAGAAATAAGGACAAACTAACTACGCCATTGTTTCGCCTACAAAAAGTAAACAGGTCGTTCATGGGGCAAAGTGTGCGCATGTATAATTAAATCCCACAGTCGATATTAAGTCTGCCACTTGATGAATTTAAACGAAAAATTAAAAGTAAACTTATGGCTAAAGCCTATTATACTATTGCCGAATATCTTGACGACGCCAATGTGTGGGGTTAATACTGTTGATACTTACGTAGGCTAAAACAAGACTATTATACCTGTACTATTATATTGTAACGTGATTTTTTAAAAAAAGAGCAACTGTTGAGTTTCTTGCCGGTTTCTTCTCAACAGAAACTGCTTTCCGAACCGGTGGTAACTTACGAACGTGTTAATTTCTTGTAAAATTTTGACGTTTCATAAGAACGCGCAAGCGTCTATGTGAATAAAGATGTTTTATTATTATTATATTAAAAAAAAGATAAAAAAAGTAAAAAAAAAAGTAAAGTAACAGCCTATACATGTCCCACTGCTGGGCAAAGGCCCTCTCTATAGAGAGGGTATCAGGGCATAGTCCACCACGCGCCCCCACTGCGGGTTGGCGGACTTCACATATCTTCGAAATATATTTTTTTTGTTATTATTTCGAAAATATGCAGGTTTCCTCACGATGTTTTCCTTCACCGCGGAGCACGTGATAAGTCAGCACTTAAAGTTAAAAACTTCATTGGTGCCGGCACCGGGGATCGAACTCAGGTTGCTCGAGTATATTGAATTAAAGGCGAGCGCCCGGACACTGAGCTATCACTGAGCTATTAATTTTAAAACATGTAGAAAAAGTACGAAAAGATTTTCGCCGCTGTGGGAATCGAACCAACGTCTTCGGCATTCGCGGCCTGACGCTCTAGCCACTGAGCTAAACGGCTGATAGCCACAGCTAGTCACAATCTAGGTGCCAGAGGTTCACAAATATTATTGTTACAATCCTTTGTCTTTAGTGCTAGTGCATTATTTATTTATATTTTTAGCCCAGAGAGAAAAGACTAAAAATTTATAAGGCAAATGATTAAAAATATTAATAATTCTAATCCGAAGTCTTAATCTGACACAGTTTCATGTGAATAGTTAATTGATTTTGTACTTGTGAAATCGATCGATTGTTTTTCAAGCTTTCATTATTTGGGGAAATGTTCTTTATTTTAAAAGCCAATAGCTCTATTGGGGCATTAACTTTTAGGAGATTGACCCGATTTAACGCGTAGTTTAACACACTTGTTTCCTGTTGCCCGTCGGGGCGCGCTGCTTTGTATTTTTTATCCTACTTTATTCAAACGTTAAGTATCTAAAACTATAAAAATTTAAAAAAAAAATGCATAATACATGTTTCATAAAATACATGATATATCATTAAGATAATATTTAATCATGGATGATTGGCCAAAAAATAAATGTAGTTACACTTAGAGGTTGGCAAGGCGAGCCAATCCTAGTAATCTGTTGACATCTATAAAAGAGATTCTTTATGTATCGCTACGTAGTCTATTACACAACCACCTTTAAAAAACAATAATGGATCGAACAAACATCTATTCAAATTAAATTATGTTTTATTGTTGTAGGGCTTTAATCACTTCCTTATGTATAATATGCCTATACTTGTTTTTAAAAAAACAATATAAGTATGTAGATATTGACAGTAAGTTACTTATTACGTGTAGCATTAAACTTTTGGAAGAAAATTTATAAAAAAATATGAATCATTGCATAATATCTGCAACACGTAAGTTCTGCTCTCCCAACTTGCTAGCCAGGAGCCGGCAGTTGGAAATTGCGTTAGCCCATTTATGTCTCATTGCCTCAAGGCCTCCTCTGTACAGAGAGTAGCAGATCATAGTCCACCACGCAACCCTACTGTGGAATATAAGTCGGAAGAAGGCCGCCACTTCTTCAGACTTATATTCGAAATATACATTTTTTTGTTATTTCCAAAAAAAAAAAGATTTAAATTTGTATGTGTTTTGTAAAAAACAAACGATAATAAGTCTGCAGATTTTTCTTCCGGCTCTTCTCTAGACAGTAAAAAAATTAAAGTAAAGAAACAGCCTTTAAACGTCCCGCTGCTGGGCTGGACGCTGAAGGCTGGTGAGGAGGCCTTGTCCTCTGCACAGAGGGTATTGGGACATAGTCAACCATGCGACCCCCCTGCAGATTGGCGTACTTTACATATCTTCAAAATATTTTTATTGTTATTCTGTTAATGTTCAGGTTTACTCATGATGTTTTCCTTCACCGTTGAACACGTGATAGCACTTAAAATTAAATATTTAATTGATCCTAGGGGTCTAACTCAGGTTGCTTGAGAATTGAATTAAAAGCTAGCGCCCGGACCTAGGGCCTATTTTATTTAAAAATATTTTGTCATTTCTTGGCAAAATTTAGTACACATATGTAAGTCACATATATTTTTAATTATTATCTTATTTCTTAACTTGGTAATGTTTTGGGGTCTTTGTGCAAAGCATCGGCCACTTTGCTTATTTTGAACAGTATGTTAAATAACATCATATTTGATATTGTATACACTGAATATTTTATATAAGTGTGAAACGAATAGCCAATTTCGAAAAAAACATGTTTTAAACCTGTGACGTTACATTCCAGCTACATTCCCTAACAAAAAGATTTATTAAAAAAAATCAAAACCGTGTTAGCTATACTTTGTTTATCGAGCTAAGAAGGTAGAAATATAAATACTTTTACCAAATCACCGTAGTTTTACTTTGCACAACAATAACACTGTTATAATCACTTATTTCCACTTTTAGACTAAAAAATCACAACTCTAACGAATTAATTTGTGGTACCGATTGGGCAGCACTATCGCGTACACTTCGTGAAGACAGCCAAAGAAGACAACCACGAAGACTTCTTTTAGTGTTGCCAACAACCTCAAGGAATAACTTCCTTTAGTGTTGCCAACAACCGTATTTATTGTTTAACGTGGTCGCGGCTTCTGCGCAATTTCAGCCCATTTGTTAATTAGTGGCGTAAAAGCGTAACGTCGATTAACCCATTTCCTTAATTGCAGTCACCATGAGACGGCAAAATTCTGAAGAACATCGGAATTAAAAAGTAACTGACAAGCCATTGTTCTTTATTCACCTTGCTCCATAAAACTAATTATTTCCAGAATTAACTTAGCGGCAGTAGCGATCATTATTTATCTATATTAAAATCCGATCAACGATCAAAGTGTTAATTCTAAACCCTAACTGGTACAAACGTAAATTTCGAATTTAAACTTCATTATAGAACGCCTCAGCAGCGCTGGTTGTAAAACGCAGCGGCAAGACAATAGCTTCCGAACAACAAAGTTCCCCTAAAGTTGGAGTCGAAGCAGATATTTATGTATTCGTTCTACTCGTCGCCATGGCAGTTCGAAAACTTGAGCTGTCGAGCAATTCGCAAATTTAATAACGTGTTGCGAAATATCGATTGGAAGTCTAATGCTTATTCAAAATATGTTATCAGTTAAATATTTTTTCCAAAGAGGACAGTCCTTTGTCGTAAGAGACAGCGCTCACCTAGCATGCAGGGATTCCGACCCGCGTGTTCATTTAAAATGCGTAAAAAATTTTGAAATATTTTTACAACAAAATGAATCGTGATTGATCGTCAGATGCTTTTCTTCCGTCCAACCTGTCGCGCTTACTAGTCAGGAACGTCCTGACTACTAAGCGAGACAGGTTATAGTCGGTAGAGGAGTAAACAATTTCGTCCTTTGTAGTAAACCAACGGACTTCCGTTGGTTTACTACAGTCTAGTTTGCATTGAGTGTGCATCGAGTGTACATAATATAAACATATCATCAATATAGATTGAAAACAGAAATGAACCCGGATCGATCGGAGAGGAACACTCATTTATACTAGTGACGCAGATGACAATATACTATTCGTGAGTCTTTTTTCCCAATATTAGAATTGCAACTCGACAAGGCAGTACTGATAATACAGCAGAAGCGGAGACGTGGGGCGAAAGGTGTGTCATGATTACGTTAGTAAATTATACGTATCCACAGACGAAAATAACGAGCATCGCAAAACGGCTGCAATATAAGGCCAATTCTTAATTGGTTGGTTACGCAATTGATTACGAAAACGTAAAGGTCCTTCGAAAACTACTCATGATACGCGCTTTTAGTCTTTACATAACTAGTACCTTAATGCACATAGATTGTGTATTGATTGCGTCATTCACACGTATCAAACTTGTGTTTGCTACACCCAAACTTACATAAAATAACTCCTCAGGGGTGAGATCCGATTAAACAAATAAGGCCAAATAAACACAGTAAATCATAACGGAGGGAATTTGTTTAGGTTCTTAAAACATTATAAAATTAGTTGCAAATAAAATTGTGGATTTTGAAATGACAGATTATTAGCATATCCATCCTTGGAAAGTCCCAGCCCTGTATTGTTTTCATGTATATAGCAATAAATTTTCTGTATCAGAAGGAATGACAGTTTAATGAAAATGGGGCAGGTATCATGACGTCCCATAAAACTCGCAGGACCGTCATCGTTTATATAAATATAGGTCGTTTCACATTTAAACCTAATGTGCCGAAAACAGGCCACGACAATTTACAATTTTTATGGAGAATTCATTTCGTGTTTTATTCTGACCAAGCGTTGGTAATTTGCACATGATGATAGCAATTTAATGCATCGTATTATACCCAAATATAACGCAAAAATTACGGTCTCCCAGCCGTGTAACGCAAAATTCGAGGGAAACTCTCAACCTGTCTTCACAAAATGATTTTAACATGAGTTAAATAGATGAGTTACAAAGAATAATAAGATTGACTTCTGTGGTATGGCCACGCAACCTAGTGATTGTTTATATATCTATAATATGTATTCATTTACAAAAGAAAATTACATTTAATTAAGTATATCGGTTACCTAGTGTCCATAGTACAAGTTTTGCTTAGTTTGGAACTAGATAATGTTATCTATATCTATACTATTATATAAAGAGGAAAGATTTGATTGTTTGTATGTATTGAATAGGCTCCGAAACTACTGAACCGATTTAAAAAAAATCTTTCACTGTTGAGAAGCTACATTATCCCTGCTTGATATAGGCTATATTATATTTTCAAAAAAATTAGGGATCCTTACTAAAACTCCAATAATGTTACTCAAGGTGAGACTACAGTTTTTGCAGGGGCTTGAAGAGCAAAATAATATAAATATAAGGGAATCGAGCTCTGCGCTTTCAAACGCCGACGAGATTAGAGAGAAAGACAACAAATTTCAACGACTAGAGTTCGTTATCGAGTTTTAGCTCACAGTAACAGATCAGCTTTTTTGCATTATGCTCAACAGTCTTCTGTCCAATTCGAAGCCATGAATAAGATCTGCTCAGTGTTCTGCCTAAAAATGGGTCGATGAACCAAATGGTATATGCTGTGCTTCTGAAAAAGTTAATCTCCCCAATATTGAGGAGCCGCCACAGTCAATAAAAAATCTTTTGATAAATCATTCACCATCTGAACATTTTTAACCAACATCCGAAAGTACAATAGCCTCTTACAAATGACTTTGTTTGACGCGAACTTTTAAAATGGAGGGACAAGTATACAAGTCATCATCATCTTCCTGCCCCTATCCCACCTAGGTGGTGTCGGAACATGAATCATGTTGTACGCGTTTTGGCCATATTTTTACAACCAGCCGCCTGCCTGACGTTAAACCTCCTTTGGAAACAAACACCCAGATTAAATTTCAACTGTGTAACTATCACGGTTCATGAGATACAGCCTGTTGACAGAGGGACAAACTGACAGCGGAGTTCTAAAAAGGCCCCAGAGATATAGTGTTACACAGTAGACACGGCCAACTTAAAATGTTAGACCGGTAGAGTTACACCGATTGCATGATCCACTACAATATCCCTTAATCGTCGTAATGGGAGAAGACAGTTATTATTTGACTATTCCTCAGCAATGTACAGTGCGTAACAAAACTGTGTCATGCGTGCAATTGTATGCATTTAGTTTGATGGTTAGAGCTACCTGTTTTAAGCCATTGCATTATTACTGAGACTTATTAGGGTTCCGTACCCAAAGGGTAAAACGGCACCCTATTACTAAGACTCCGCTGTCCGTCTGTATGTCCATATGTCACCAGGTTGTATCTCATGAATCGTGATAGTTAGACAGTTGAAATTTTCACAAACGATGTATTTCTGTTGCCGCTATAACAACAAATACTAAAAAAAATGTAAATAAGTGGGGCTCCCATAATAGACATGATTTTTTTGCCGTTTTTATAAATAATGTTGACAGTGTGTTTTTGACAATATGTAAGTGTAATACTCCTATACTTCCATATTGAATAAGGATATTAAAACATGATTTTTTTTTTAATGGTGATAGAGTGATAGAATGGCAAACAAGCTGGCGGTTCACCTGATGTTAAGTAATAACCACCGCCCATGGACATTTGTAACACCTGTAGGGTTGCAAATGAGTTGCCATAATTAAATAAAGTGGTCCCCGGCTACCACTCTCACCAGACGAAACGTAGAAGTATAACACTTCTATTTTACGCCGGTCTTCTGTGAGGTCGGTACGGAACCCATCGTGTGCGAGTCTGACTCGCACTTGGTCGGTTTTTATTCAATATATCGTCGATATCACCAGAGACTGAGGGCTGGTGAAACATTCATCTTAGAGGCGCTTTAAATCAAGACATTGGCTCATCAAATATCGGTCAACAAAAAAAAACCAAAGATGCGATGATTTATGACCGAAGCTATTTACGTGTAACCCCGAATGCCCCGTAATTAAAGCGGAGCCATTATCTGGTCAGCGGTCTTTCGGTCTTCATGACGTAATTTACAGGGTATTTCATTAAAAGATGAAGAAATTCATAAAATTATTCACCAAAGACGAATTATTCGGAATATTTTATGTGTATGATAATTTTTAGTTTTAAAAATTTTGTTACATACCCGTGCGAAGCCGTGGCGGGCCGCTAGTATAAAAATATGTTTTGAAATATTTATTTATTTAATCTAATCTAATCACCCTTCCTCCGCGATTACTAACAATTATTTGAGTTGATTAGTTAGCGTTGATCAGCGCCCTTAAAACCAAGCTGCCTGTTGGAATGTTATTTCTTAAGGCGTTTCTTACAATTAAAAAGAACCTTTGGTTAATTTTAGTTTAGATACACATGACAAGGTATTGTTCTATAGTTTTGCAGGTGATATGAAAGTTGCCTTTTTCTATTACAAAAACCCACGCAACCTTCTTCCACTAAATGCGTTATACTTATTATATTTCCGAAAGGCCAATCAAAGCAGTAATCACATAACACTATGTCAAAAATGATCAGCTGTTAATCTCTTGTTAAACTGCCTTGGGTTTCTGGAAGGTTTGTTCAAGAAAAATTAGCTAATCACTGTATAACCAATGATAATGAATGAATTGAATGATTTACTTCAACCAACTCTTTCTATTGTATAGCTGTCCCTTTTTAAACAAAACTTAAATTAACGTCACTATCCAGTCCTGTCACCGTGTGATTGCCAACGTAAAAATCCGAGCTATAATAAAATTTAATTTATATAAATACATGCAAAATGTCAAAAAAAAACTTTACAGAACGTGAAAAAAATGAACTTTTATCCATAATAAACAAGTAAGTATTATGAAAAGAAAGAATCCATATTATTTATTAACTTTTGAATTGCATTTTGTATTTTTTTCTAATCACATGACATGTTCGCATAATAATCTTTCTATATTATAAAGAGGAAAGATTTGATTGTTTGTATGTAATGAATTGGCTCCGAAACTACTGAACCGATATGAAAAATTCTTTCACTGTTAGGAAGCTACATTATCCCCGGTTGATATAGGCTATATGATATTTTAAAAAAAATAGGGATCCTTACTAAAACTTCAATAATGTAACCAAAAGTGTACAAAAATTACCTAAAATATTCTTTACATCGCGCGTGCGCTGCGAAAACTATTGATGATAGAATAAAATAATGTACTATGACTTTTCAGAACACATCATGATTTACAAAAAGTGTCGCGATAGCATATGTCTAACTATTATAGTTATGCCACAATATGTGTTTTTTTATTTTAAAAGTTTGATTGAAATGCTGCCGCTAGAAAAGGCTCTTTATTTGTATCTTAGTGTTAATCCTTATAAAAATAATTTACTTCATATTTAAGACTGTTTCAATATCTTTATATAACTTTTTGAATTATTAAATTCGGACATTCCATTCGAAAGATATCAGAAGTTTAAAAATGTTAGTATTTTGTAATTTAACTATCCAAACAGCTTAGTGACTGACTTGCAGTTCTTATAATTTTTAATCACATTTTACTGGTATTTCCCGTTCAACAGTTAGCAAGTAATTAAGTACAAAGGCAGTTTAATTTTTTTTATCTTTTTAAAATGGCCAAAAGATCAAGATCTCATATTTCTAGAAATAGTTCCCAGGCGAGGGCTGTTGTTGGGGTTCGAGTAGAGTGTTTGCAGCGGCTTGAAGAGCAATATATTAGAAATACATAAACTCACACCAGGGAATCGAGCTCTAAGCGTTCCCAACGCCTACAAGATCAGAGAAAAAGACAACAAACGTCAACGACTACAGTTCGTAATCGAGTTTTAGCTCACAGTAACTGATCAGCTTTCATACATTATAGTCAACAGTATTCCGTCCAAATCGGAGCCATGAAAAAGATTTGCTCTAAGTGTTCTGCCAAAAAATGAGCCGATGAACCAAATGGTATGTGCTGTGCTTCTGGGAAAGTTAGTCTCCCCAATATTGAGGAGCCGCCACAGCCAATAAAAAATCTTTTGAAAAATAATCATTCACCATCTGGACATTTTTAACCAACATCCGAAAGTACAATAGCCTCTATAAAATGACTTCGTTTGGCGCGATAGAAATTATGGAACAAAATTCCCTCCGCGGCCGAAACGTGGTGAGCGCTGGAGCCACAGACAAGGTCCGACGCTGGGGGCTGGGAGGCTTGCTGCTTATTCGCACTGGCTATACTGGCTTCCCCGGCCCTGGTCAGTGAACTCGGCGGAGTTCATTGGTCGTAAAAATGTGGCCGAGTAGGAAAGGGCGCTGAATGTTCTTCCAGCGCGCCTTACCTTCAGGAGAGGAAAGTTGCTCTCCGGGCTGCTGAGGCGGCCAGCGCTGGCAGGGTCGGAAGTGAGCGAAAGCGTTCTCGTGGCCCTGCCTATATGCGCCTAGGTGGAACATCGTGGGGGTTTTAGTCGGTGCGAGTCCGACATAACCCGCTCTTGCCCCCGCGACGGTGGGTATGCGTAGGCATTTCCCCCACGTTAACAAAAAAAAGGTGGGGTTGACACAACATGAACCATGTTGTTAGCGGTTTTGGCTACATTTTTACAACCAGCCGCGTGCCTGACGTCAACCCTCCTTGGGTAATAAACACCCAGATCAAATTTTAATTGTCTTACTATCACGGTCCATGAGATGTCCCAGCCTGATGACAGACGGACAGACAGACAGCGGAGTCGTAGTAGGTCCCGTTTTACCCTTTGGGTACGGAATCCTGAAAAGGCCTCAGCGATATCATGTAAATCTTAGTTCCTAAGACTAATTTCAGATTTAATTACAAAACAACATGTTATTCCCTTGCGAAGCTGGGGCGGGCCGCTAGTAAATAAATAGGTAATAGAACACATGAATGTCCTAACAAAGTATTAGGGAATTATGTTTATTTTTAATAAAAACTAAGATTTTTGATAAATAACATTTTTAACCAACGATTGATCGTCCAAATTGACAGATTACTTAATAAAACTTTTGACAGCTCGTTGACCACCGAAAAACGCTTTCAGAAACTCGATTTTCTGTTGATTGTCCGTTAATCAGTGACTAATTGCAAATCAAAATCAATGTTGTTTAAGACGTTCTAGCAACTCAGATCATGTTAAACAACGATTGACAAGAGATTTATCGTAAATTAAAATTGATTGCGCTTTCGGAAACTGGGTGTTATGTGTTTAAATGTCGATAAAAACAGACACAAGGAAGTGACATAAGAACAGTTTATTTTTATTTAAAAAAACTTGCGTAATTGAATCTGATCTGGAGCGGACCTTTTATGTAGTTGTTTAATTTCATGTTTTCTTTACTTTTTGTTATCGAAAATCGTTAGTTACAGCTCGCATTCGGTGCCTTCTCATAACAATCTGCTTGACAATCGGCTTCTTGACATAGTAAAAATATTGAATTGCGACCGCGAAATAATTTTAATATGCCGCCGTTCCAAGGACGTGAGTTGCTTGTGCTGTCGGCCAGTGGATACAACTCCTTGACGTATATCCCCCGTCTCCCTCCCAAGGCAAACATCGCTTGCGTGAAATTGCTTTTGAAATGTGTTTATCTTTAAGTATTTTAGCGGTTTGTCTTAGCTGAAAATAACTCATAACTGTCTGAAAAGGAAAGGCCCCTCCAGTCTATTGACATGATTGTTATTGAAGGGAGATCAATCAGGCATTTTTCACTTAGTGGTAAAAACAAAACTTTTAATCTGAGACCTAGTTAGTACTTAATATTTATTATTTGAATTTGAATATCTTATAGATCTGGTCTCACAGATTTGATCCCTCTGTTAATTTATTTTATTATTATATTTATTTTATTGACTGCCATTGAACTTAGCCACACAGGTAAGGATCTTAGGTTATTTATTTTATTTCACTTTTATTTCTACGGAAAAACAACAGGTTATTCAACATAAATAAGAAAAAAAAATTACAAGACAGCCAATTACAGGTTTTTACTGATAGAAGCTAAATAAATGAAACTAATTTTACGGATTTATCGCGTTTATTTTTAATTTTAATTCCCGACGTTTCGAACCCTTTACAGCGTTCATGGTCACGGGACAGACTGAGGTGTTAGACGTCTGATTGTCATAGTTAACCCGGGCTACCGTCAGTTGATTCTCATTTATAATGTGTAATCGCGTAAATACAAGAAATTAGAAGCTAAATAAATTGGTGTTTTGTCATTCCAGACTTTTAGCACCATGATTCCGAACGTCTAACTTTACTGGCACTCACGTTAATTACGTACGTACGAAAGTAACTGGTATATTACAAAGTCCACACTGTCCTTATTCCATTCAAGATTAAAATAATGTACATGTAGTAATGCTTTTCCAAATCGGGCTTCGTCCAATATTCATTTCCTTCCTGTCCAATCTATTCTTCTTTGGAATAGATACACTTACTTTCGATATTAGGAGGACTAACAATCTTTATGCATTTAAGTTAAATTATTTGACGACTCCGTGGCGCAGTTGCCAAGGTATTGGCTTCGGCGTCAGGGGTCGTGGGTTCTTTTCCCACACGGGACAACTATTTGTGTGACCCACAGATAGTTGTTTCGCATCTGGATGTTTCTCCGTGTGAAATTTATGTTTGTAAAACGTCCTTCCAACACAGGATAATGTTATCCTAAAGTAAGGGAAATGTTTTTTTTAATAAAAAAAGAAAAGACAGAAAAAAAAGAAAATTAAAGTACGGAAACTGCTTCTGTATAAGTTAGCAGATCAATCTCATCATCATTTGTTAATCGTTTTTATATTTAATTTTTTTTATTATTATATGTAATGCATTGACTAATCACGTGCTTAGCGATAAAGGAAAACAGTGTGAGGAAACCTGCATATTTTTAAAATAATAACAAAAAAAATATTTCGAAGATATGTGAAGTCCGCCAATCCGCAATGGCGCCAAGTGGTGGACTATGCCCTGTACAGATGAGGCGTTTTGAAGCAGCAATTCTTAACTGCCCTAACTGTAGATTAAGTAGGAGGATACTCAGGTACTGAGGTAGCTCAGTTTTACATATTTAATAGTATATCTGAAATGTGCATAGCACCGCAACACGTTCCTAGATGCACGTTTCACCAAATTCTGGCATAACGGTTGCTTACTTCGCAACGAATACAAAATTCAGTATGACCGCAATCGCAGCGATGGCTTAAACAACGAACACCGCCAGAATTCGGCGAGCACGTGTTTGCATCTGACACCTGTTTCGCATACATTTTCTATCTCGACAATCCCTTCACACATTTACGACCTTAATTTTTTATGTACATGAAGAATGCAATCATTTCCATTGATCTGCAAATGACGATTTACAAAAAACGAACCAAACTCATCGACTGAAATTAAACGAAACGATACGGTTAACACAACTGGTACATGGGCCTTGCAGTTTTTACGAAGTAATTACGATAAGATCAGATTATTAAATTGACATCGGATATGGTTGTACGGTTGTAAGAGCCGTGATAGCACAGAGTCTAGGCGCTCGCTTTTAATTCATTACCATCGATCAACCTGAATTAAAATCACGTGTCTCTTCCTTTTAAATACTCGGCGGTGAAGTAAAACGTCGTAGTAAACCTGCATAAATCTTCGAAATATAACAAAACAGAATATTTCGAAGACAGACTACACAGTCTGCCAATCCGCAGTATTCTCGCGTTGTGGACTACCTCCTTATACCCTCTGTACACAGGAGGCCTTTGCCCAGCAGCGGGACTTATATAGGCTGTAACTTTACTTGGCTTTATTGATATATCAATAACTAACCGAACGAGTTCACTACACCTGGCGAGGCTCAAGTTAATAAACAAGCTCAGCCGACAGCTCAGTAATTCCACTCCTTGCTCCGCACAATGCCAGTCCCAAGAAGCTACCGTGCATTGTCCCGACAACAAAGGCAGCTGCATTGCACCGTTCACTGTAATTGATAACTTCCAATAGCGAGCATTATGTTTCCGGCTTGCTGTTCACTAGACGAATAATGTTGTTCTGGGACTTGATCTCTTTCTACACAACGTGATGAGATATGTAATATCGAAACATGTTGAACATTTCCATAAACTGGGAAAGCGAGAATAAAAAAGTCCACATAGAAAAATTAAACGTTATTCAAGAAATCTTGTAACTGTGGTACAACATTAGGTGAACCAGCTCGCTTAAAATTTCACATAAAGCTGTCGTTTATGTTTAGATTAATAAGTGCATATTTTGAATTATTTTTATATATTCTACCTAGGGAAAAGCAACCTTCGGAGGAGGCACTTGTGTGTTCAAACTTTATTTTCGTACTGTATGCACTCGACCCTTGTGGCAGAATCAATATATAGGTATCAATGAAAACTACGGCAACTCCAATGCACTCGCTTAAATGATTTTAACGAACGCAGCAAGCAGTCGGATATACTTACTGCTATCGTACATTCGGTGGAAGCCATTCAAAGTAATGAGTCTACCGATAACGTTTCAATGCGTTTCAGAACTATGTACTGATCAACGCTGTCGGTCTTCTATGCATATGTTGAGCGTGCGATTAATGACTCACTTATGTTAATGAGGGGAAGTGATTTATAAAAAGATTATAATGGTAAAAGGACTGTATCCTGAAAGATAGAACCAGCACTCAACGCAACGTTGCTGATTCACGGTGTTTAACTTCAATCTCTTTATCTCATAGAAGAGAAGTGCTTGATGCTAAGTTTGTGAGTAAACTTTTAAATAACAAAATTGTTAGCCCACAACTATTGAATTTGCTTAAATTTCGAGTACCTATAAGAATCCCTCGCAAACCTATTACATCACTTTGTCCACCACTAAGAAGAACAGTGCTGGGAAGTAATTCCCCTTATATTAAATTCTGCAAAATAATTAATCTTTTTAGCGACCAAATAGATTTTCATGTTGAGTCAATAGCCAAAGTTTCTAAAATAATGTATACCTCACTCTTTAAAATTTGAATATATATATTTACCCTATGTAATAAATATACCGAGCATGCCATAATTTAATTTAATTTATTTTACAGCTGTTTATTTTAAGCCACATTTTTATTTATTTTTTTACTATTTCATTATTTATAGTTTTAATTTTATATTTATTGTTATGGTGTTTCTTTTCTTTTTTATTATTAAGATTATAGTGTAAACAGTTGTCGATAGGACTTTTAAAAATAAAATAAAAATTAAAATCTATAGAGATAAATAAAATTGGAGTGTCCGTTTGTAATATTAAAATAACCGCTTTTACCGACTAATTAAGCTCATATCATATATATTTATACATCTATTTGCTACTTTTCCTGATTAATTAAAGTTATAATCTTTCATAAATACTTAAGCTTTTCATTCAGAGGAGAAGAAACAAGGGGTTAGTGAACATCAACATCTACCCATACATTCCGTCGTTTTAACTTACTAGGCATAAACACCATTTGAAATCAAATCTCGGCGTGTGATTTTTCAGCGTTCCGAATAGGGGAACCTTTGCAAGAGTATTTCTCGCACTTGACTGCAATTTATGTGTCATTCGCTTTCATGTTCACGTACTTTTACGAAACCCAAGAATTTCAAATTACTTCCTCGCATTTTTCTTTTGACAAAGCAAAGGGATGGCAGTTGAAGTTTCATAGTTTGTATTGTAATTGTATCTTTAACTAACTACCCTACTGTCAATTGTCCAGGGTAGAAATACATTATAAGGGTATAAAATTGAACCAAGCACTCAACTAAAAGACTTTGAGAATTGACGAGAGTACGGACAAAAAGTTGCAATATACTTTGTAAAATTTACCAAACTAGATAAAACTATTAAAGCGAGCCAGTACACGTATGTTGCTAACAGATGATAGTAATTGTTCAAAGGATAATATCAGTGCTTACTCTGCCGTGCATTGTGTATTACAATGAGCCACTGTTGGTGTAAACATGTATTCCCACATACTAGTTTATCACTAACGGCACCTTAAATTGATTTCACATGATGACATTACTAGATACATACTCTATATAAGAATATGAACACATTTACTAAAAGGGGATTTACTTTCCACTACCCTGATAGCTTTTAATGTTTCAAATTCTGTGGTTAAATATTTTGTTTTTGGATGAGAGATAGAGCCTTTAAACATTTTTTTATAAAAAGGTGGTAAAAAATTTGAAAATTCATTAGATGCTAGGTGACAACCACCGGCCATGGACATGCACATGAAAATTATTTTTGTAAAACATTGTAAGGACAACACAGTATAAAGTTATCCTAAAGTAAAGGAAATGTTTTTAAATAAAAATGAAAATATGAAATGAATTACTCTGATGGCAGTGTCAATTGAATACGCACTTACGTCAAATGCATAGCAATAGCGTTTGCTCTTTAAAGAGTGGTACACAGCGTGACAAATAGCGGTAAGAAATATGTAAGCACACAATAAGCTCTTGATGGCCGCTCTTTGGATCTCTAAATAAGGTGCTGTCCACCCAAATCCATTTATTAACGTCTACTTAGGAACTGCGATTTCATGGGCATGTGAGAAAACTTTACACTGCGAGCAAAGTTACTTCGAAGTTAAAATTTTCCTGTGCTTACTTATATTTACTTTATATCAAAGCTGTTTCACAACTTTCGTATTCATTGTAATTTTGAAGTAAAAATTTTACATCTTCACATTTAAAAAATCATGCTTGTTTGAATATTAACTTATATTACTGTTCATAATATTCCTTAATTAGTGTCAAATTTTACATAGTTAATTTTTTTTGCCGGTTGGATAAATTGAAACACAACATACGAACAAAAAAGAATTAACGTAATAGTGAGTTTGTGGACAACATTTCCCGACTACCCGTGGAAGACATTACAGTTGATACCTATTCTCAAAGGTGGAATAACTACGTTTTAATTATCAAATCCAATATCTTCTAGTTCTATAAAGCATCTCTCCTAGAGTTGCATCAAATTCACCTGTTTTGTTGGTCCCCGGTTTCCTACCCTGACGAATTATCTAGTAAGTGTACTAGGTAATATGACAAGTACTCATGCTGGCTGTAACGTAATTTTTATTCTATTACAAGTTCCCGCGATAGCATTGTGCACTGAACGTCCATGGAGTCGGCTCGTTAATCATTTTGACGCGGGTGATAAGCGTGGACAAGTAATGAACGCTGAAGCAAAAGGTTTCGCACATTATTTTCTTTTCTATCGAAATATAGGTAGTCACCATCAACGATATTCACGATCTGACTTGCAACGGAATAGTACATACGCGTAAACAGTTGACTTGCAACTGATCAAATACATTTTATATAACGTTGTTGATGGCCTTGTATTCAATTTTTGTGAGGCTAAGGCAATTTTGGAAATATACATAAATACATTATAGAATATACCATACAATATTAAACAGGGCATCCCCGCATTTGAACAGTATCATTGCACGCCGTTCAACACTAAATTCAAGAAGCCATTGTCCCGACACAAAGGCTTATGTGCTGCTTCGCATGAGCTTTAATTGAAAACTTCTAACAGCGAACAATTTGTTCGGACGGCGTTTTGTATTGTAGTACGCTATCGTACTTGCGAAATTCTTGCATATTTTGGGGCGCAATAAAGACATCGCATGTGATAGCATTGCGTTTTCTATAATTTGTGTTGAGTATTCAAGCTCCACAGCATTAATTGAAACGTAAACTACACAGGATAGCTACACAAATGTTTCAAGTCGACTCTGTTCGTGACTAGCATGAGGCACCAAAACAAATTTCATAAAACTTCTCAAAACACCAACTCCTTAGAAGCACGACTGCAAAGGGGTGGAATCAACAACACCAGTAGTTTATCTTCTGAAAATTTATCTTCTTTAAGTCAAAAACTGATGATCTGAAGGCTTACCTGAAGTTACATGTTTTGATACAACAACAAGAACGTCAGGACGATAGTATCATCACGCTGGGCAAAAGTCATTAGTAGCGAAATAAAGTTAGTGAAGTCAGTTAGTGCAAACAGACAAATAGGCGAAATGGGCTGGTGCAAAACTGTCGCAACGGTTCGCGATTATCGCGACGCAATGAGCCGGCGAGCAGTTGGGCGCCGAGCCAGAGGGCGACGGTGGCGACGCCGCATTGGGAAGCTAATCAGCCGGTGCTCAGCCATAATTAGTTGCCACGTTTCGGCGATTCGGCGGGGGTTCTCTCTGCAATTACCGCAACGGTGGCAATAAGGGCCTCCTTTTCGACTAGTCCTGGTTCATAGTTAAATTTGTTATTTACTAACTAAACTTGCATAGACATTTATTTATACTTGGATGATTGTTTTACAATACATATTTTTAAGAACAGTTGCAGATGCGTTTTTTAATGTTAAATGACACATCTGCAACCCAATGTTAAAATTTATTTGGAATATGTGTTTTACATACATACATTGCCAAACATGTGACCCGAATGGCGTAGTGGGTAGTGTACCTACATCCTGTGCCAAAGGGTGTGGGTTCGATTCCCACTACTGGAAAAATATTGTGTGATGAACACAGTGTTTTTCTACTGTCTGGGTGTTTATATATGTATAATATGTATTTATTTACAAAAGAAAAGTGTTTAATTATGTCTATCAGTTTTCTAGTGCCCATAGTACAAGCGTTGCTTAGTTTGGGACTAGAGAACGTTGTGTAAATAATGTGTCCTTAAATATTTATATTTATTTACATGATAAATCTGGATTTAAAATATTAATATAAAATGCCTGGCCAACGCAGTCAAATTTACGCGAACAACGTCATATTTTTCTTTTTGAATAAAATGATAAAATACTTGAAGGTTACGGATTCAGTTGCATTAAATGAACTCATTTTCCCTGAAACAATTGCGTAATATGATATAATTAGAAAGATTAGAATTTAGCTTTTGAAAGATTCCAATAGTTTGTCGAGTGGCCTTTATGTGGGACACAATACTCGCAACGGCATTGTGAAAAGCGAACAACGAAATAACCGAACTATTGGCATTCTCTTCGTGTTTAATGTTAACGCCATTTAAAACGTGTGCTTTCACGTAATAAATAAAATTTAATTGTTCTTAATTCCACGTGGTAACGATATCAGACAATCCGACTTCATATTATCCACTTCAAAATAATTAATTTTAATTTAAAATTTCAGTGCTAGTCTGTGCAATTATGATGATACGAGCTTAGACCGCTTAGCTTAATGAATAGACCATTTAGACGCGTAATTTGTAAGGCACAAGTTCAAATCCTGGCAATGGCAAAAAAACCACAATTTCATCCACACATTTTAATATCTAATATTTTTTATGTTGTCATAAGATTTTTATGTTGGCTATTTGTGATTTGTAATTCAATTTTACGAAATTATGTTTCGTTAATTCTTGAGCATTGTCCTATATTACATGAGTCCATAAACTGTAAATAAGCACCTGACATGTGGGCTGTGTAAAACTATCTATTATGTTTACGTAGGAGTATGCGACCTTTTCATTGGCAAGGCTAAAGTCTTCCACCGGCATTCCGATTTCACCCTTAAGAGAACGCTGTCCCTATAAATGATTGGTCTTATTCCAATACAGCAGAATGGAGGATGGAATAGATCAGTTGAGTTACATGAATTCCTGGAATGGGCAATCAATTATTGTAGTGGCAGGTGTGAGCGGAAGCGACCTTTTACTCATGTAAAAAGATGACAAGCGAGGTAACTGTTCACCTGAGGTTAAGTGATATGCTGCCCATGGACATTTAACACCTTTAAAGTTACAAATGCGTTGCCACGTTTTAATAAAGTGTGCCCCGGTTACCTCACTCACCGGACGAAACGCAGAAGTATAACACTTCCACGTCACGCCGGTCTTACGTGAGGTCGCGGTAATTCCCCGGACGAACCTGCCCATTCGTTCACCATCGTGGAAAGCTGCCACCATTGTAAATGTTATTGTGGTAGGGCCACACCGTTCTACTTTTTACATTCGTATGTATAGCATACACGAAACCAGATTTCAAATCAATTCAGAGAACAAGGCGTTTCCTTTAGACATTTGTAACAAAAAGTCTGCTCGTAAATTTAATTGGAACGCATAGAGCGCGATACTGTGCGTAAACAAACCGAAATCAAAGGCTATTTATTTAGGACCGCTATGAATGTGCGGCGAATTAAATGGATTTCATTAAGACGTCCGTGCAAGTTCGCTTGTCCGACCCTCGGTCTTTAACGTAAACATTGAGCTATTCGCTACGGACACAGCAAAACGGACAGTTTGAATTTAAAGTATACCTACTTCAAATGTCTTACTTTTAGTGTGTACCTTCATAGGACTCTTAAGTATAAGCGATACATATATTACGTTTTTTCTTATGAGACCCAATCGCCTGATTTTTTTTATGTAAAAGATGTCAAGCGAGCAGGTTAAAAACCTTTAAAATATATGCCTCCCGTTATCTCACTCACCAGATGAAACGCGAAAGTTTAATACTTCCATGCTGCCTCGTCTTCCACGAGGCCCGTGGGGTGAGGTGACTTCCCGGACGAGCCTGCCCATTCGTACAACGCTACCACTACGTAGATAAGTCATAGTCAAACGTCTACAGTGCGCGCAGCTTGAACAGACCATAAAATAATATTTTCTAATCGCTCGATGTAAGATACTCAATCTAAAGCAAATAAAGAAATAAAATTTATAACTATTACGCCAAATTTTTAAGGAACCCTGTCATGGAACTATCACTTTATTTAATCCCGGTGCAGAATAAAAGCCACCTTTTATATAACAAATAAGCGTTATGAGGAACATGTAAATTTTCATTCATCTACGTGACATTCATCTCAACTGTTGTTGTCTTGTCTCAATGGATGGATTTATACGGACTGATTTTCAAAAGCTGATACTATACAAGCCAATATCACAAAACAGGCGGTTTCAATCCCTTTCAATGATGATTCTATTAGCAGCTCATCATCCTCCTGCACTTATCTCACTTAGACGGGGTCAGCACAACGTGTGAATCATGTTGTAAGCTGTTTTGGCTATGTTTTTTCTCTCTGACGTCAACTCTCCATTGGAAAAAAATACACCCAGATGCGGAACAATTATCGTGGGTCACACAAATACTTGTCCCGTGTGGGAATCGAGCCCACGACCCCTGACACCGCAGGTAATAGCTTATCAACGGCGTCACCAACTTCTATTGGCAACTAAAATGACGAAAATTGTTGTGAATTTAAACTTTTTAATGTTAAGCAAAATGTACATGATTTCAACAATAAAGGAAGCTGGAGCGGCCACTGAGCTGTGAACACATCCAGTGATCCGAATAGCATCGGATAAAAGTCCCGCTGCACCTAAATTTGCGGAGCGATGCGTGTTGTTGTTTGTAATATGGATGGAAAAAAAAAACAAAAAGCGATTAGTGGACCGTGTTCCGCTTTATTGCGGACTATCGGGGTTTTGCTCCCTTTGTTCGCCCTCTATCGGAGCCAGTGTTCGGTTAATTTTTGGATACGCAAATACTTTCATTAAAGTTGAACGTTCATATCTACGAGTAGGAGTTGGTTTACAGTGAAGCAGATCCCTTTGTGTATTGTTATTCTAAGTAAGGTTGTAAGGTTTTTATCAACTATAACCCTATGGTTGTCATCGTCAATACTTCCTTAGATGGGTCTTCGGAAAAGAACGCAACAGTGTTTTTTTTGCACTAAATGTGCACCTATTGCCGAATTTCCGTGACCCCAGTGTCAGCTTTTTTAGAACAGGCAGCACCTGCTGCCTGTAGGTACCTACCTAAGAACATTGAAAAGCCACAACAGAAATTATTGTCATGCAGTCAGTACGCCAGCAGTAGTTGCACTCTATAGACCTATATGTGACCGTGCATTCAGTAGAGGAAAAGAATAAAACTATTATCATATTTTAGACCGCCTCACAGATGCTTACAAATTGGCAAAGATTTCGCCCAAAAAATGATTCACTAGAATATTGTAATAAAGACACATCCTAATCTCGATAAATAACATGGATGTTACCGGCTTTTAAACTGTCATAGATTTATAATACCTATATCAAGACCTTAAGGTATTTTGAACTCATGCATTATTTATTTTATGTGAAGACTGCAATGACATTAACATATTTATTAACCTTAAAAACGCCCGAAATATAAAACTTAGTTATGAACATTGGCAAGGCACACAAAGTCGTATCTTTTCGAGCTATGGTGACGGTTCCACATCACGATAGTGTTTGAAATATCACTCGAATTTAACGCTGTGTCCGTTCGTGGGCACCATAAGGGCTTCTCAAACTTAGGAAAAATTGTGAATAGCTCTCAACAAATATATCTGTCATGCTTATGGCTTTAGGTGACGAAACTAGCAATAAAATTTTTAGGTGTCCCTTAAGTGAGGGATCGATGGTGAAAACAGGCAAAAGATTTTCAATCCTGATATAAATGTTCAATTGTGTTATCAGGATTGGAATTTATAGGATTCCAATCCTGATTATGATTAATTTTAAGTCTTTGAATTTTTAACAGGCATTTCATTTGTCCGCTTGTCTTATATGATTTAACGATAGTTACGATTACGGTACTGGTTATACAATTCAGGAAATCATGAAAAAATTTAATTCTGATGGAAGCAGTTAATCTTATTAAGTTTCCTCACTAATTACCTCACATAAAACCTCACATAAAGCCTAATTCAATTCATTAACAAGCTGCGGCAATCACAATACGGCGTACATTTCGATCTTAAAGCGTAATAAACTAACTTTGGCAAAGGGTAGACGTTTCTCGAAGATCACCGGCACCTAAATTAACATTACACAAAGTTTTATTTAATGTTTAATGTAATCCTTGGATTAACTCTTATAGCGGCATTACTTTCTTGAAATATGACCGTCATACTCCGCCTTCTTAATTACAGAAACCGCATTGCGCGTACCAAAAATTATATTCTAGCCCTTGGGGGTGATAAGAGGTTTTTATCTTGATTCTTTATAGAGGATATTTGCAGATTTGTTAGCTTTCGCATAAAGTAAACCCCTTCTGCAAGACCTCTAATAAAACAAAGACACTTTTAGGGGCATAAATTGCAACGTGAATTTTTTTTTTTTTTTTTAAATTTGCACCACCGTTTTTTTTTTTTTCACGAGTTTTACCAGTTTTAATATTTTTCTATAAACACTGCTTATCAATACTTTTAATACGTAAAATATTTGATATTACACTGCAAAAGACCTTTAGATAGATATATTGCCTTCTTTATTTTAAGAAAGATTTGAAATTTTTGCCTCATAAGAAATTAAAACGTAACTGTTATGCCATCTTACATGGCCATGTACGAAATTATTATATGCTTTATTGAACACCATAAACATATATGAGAAATGTTACATAAATAACTTATAAGGTAGCAACAATAAGGCGGTCTTATCGCTAAAAAGCGATCTCTTCCAGACAACCTTGTGGCTAAAAGTACAATATTTTGGACAACGGTAGATGGTGCAAATGATAAACTAAACGAATATTTATATTTTTTAAAATAGTAATATACTAATTTATACCAATTAATTATATACAATAGACATACATAAAATTAAATATATACTGTACAATAACTTACAAAAAAATACGGAGAGAGAAAAATATAAAATAAATATACAAATGTCAGTGACAATCAGTGTCAACACAGTGACAGATAGTAATTTTTAACATTAGTTTTAAACTTTCTTAACGTTTTTGAGCGCTGGATTTGTGGAGGAAGCGCGTTCCATAAGCATATGGCTTTGACTGTAATAGAATTCTTAAAATACAGTACAGAATAGAAACAATATGCAGATTCCGGCGAAGGCGAATGGGTAACCACTTGGGCTTTGTACGATATTCGGAGACATGGTCATACTTGCGAAGACCAAAAATAAATCTGTATTTATGAAATATAAAATATTATATCCACACATATAAAATACAAAAATACACATAAATATAAAATATTATATACTTATGAATATAAAATATATGTATATATATGTATTTATATATATTTTATTTTAGTAATGATATCATATTTATAATTATTGCATATACGTGTATTTTAATTGATGTATGTACACAATTAACTACCATCTGTAACCAATTTCCAGTCACAGGTCTGCTGGAAGAAATTTCTTATGAAATAAGCAGGGCCTTTGTACAAATTATTTCATCTATTTACATCTCTGCCATAACTCTGTGTACATAAATTATAAAATAAATAAATAAATAAATCTGATAGCTAAGTTTTGAATTCGCTCAAGCTTGTTAAGTTGGTCCTCGGTTAAATCAAGATAGCTTGCGTCCGCATAATCGAGAATGGAAAGAAGTAAGGATGTAAGACAGAAAAGAACGTAATCGGCGCAGAGAAGAAGTCTTCCTGCTCACTTCTTTTGACTGGTGAGACCACGAGAAAGTAGAGTCGAAGGGAACGCCAAGGTTTTTAACAGTCTTGCTGTATGACACCACAACACCATTTAAAGTTATCGAGGGAAGGTTGTCCCAATCAACTCTTGAAATCATGCCAGCTCCGCCAACAATGATGGCCTGGGACTTGCAAGGATTAATCTTAAGTCCATAGCTCTTACTCCACTCGCTGATAGCTGCCAGGTCACCATTGATGGCGGTAATAGCAGTGGGCAAGTTTTCAAGGTTATACGGACTTATGATGCCTTTTAATCCATTATTTCAAGGCAAACAAATCTCTCTCCATATATGTAAATGTCCTCTGAAATACTTTCGGCAGAATCGCATCGAAGATACGAATATTTTATTTCAAGCTATATCGTAACCACGGTGAGAGAAGACTTGATTCTACGTACACCTACGAATGGACATTAAGGCCTTTTGCGAAATCTCAATATGCACCCGTCGAAAAGATAATTGACCTTTCGAAGAGATGCCGAAATCCAATATTTGCTCGAAGCAACAGGCGGTGCCTCTGGGCGTGTGACAAGTGGATGTCTAAAGCGCTGTCCGTCCACGCCGTGGCACAAGCGAGAAATGTGCCATTCCTATTAGCCCCGTGACATTCATCGACGTGCAGACTTTGAACACGCTTCGGTCCCAACACTGTTCCGTTGAAGCGCTTATGTCGTTAATGTTATAGCCTCTCTGTTAACAAGGATTTAGTCTTAATGAAATAGTTAAAAAAAAATATATGCATTAATTTAAAAAATTCAGTTCTAAATTAATAGTAACGATTAAGATCATTCCAAGTGCAATGAGTTGTATGTACCCCGCTGTTGGGTCTCACCGCCTGTTTAAATGAACAAAAGTATTTAACGACCACTTTGTAATATTCATTGGATAATATTTCATATTTATTGTAGCCGCGTAAATATTTCATTCGGGTAAAGTTTTCACGGTGATAATATTTCAAAATAGGGAATTAAGAATATTGATAACGTTTAACATTATATCTGGACCCGGTTCAAGACTTTAAATTGTGTCGATGATTACGATACAACTAGTTTTTCTGTACGATAACTTCAATTCCTTTTGATAATGTGGATAACTTACATAAAAAATTAGTTAGGCAGAATATATGATGGATTGCACTTATTGCTAAAAGCATCTTTTGGTTATAACGCAATGTACAATTTGTTTGGAACAGCCCTATTGTATGGCCCCTATATAAATTAATCTTCCCAGCAATAATATTGGTATCATCATAAAGGTAATTAAACTAACTATGCGGTAAATTAAATATGAAATTGAACTATGAAATCTAAAGATATTCAAAAGAGAAATCAAAGTGAATATACTTGTATCAAATTCTGTAAACAAATCCAAATTTGACAAAAAAAAGCAGGTATAGTAACAGCATATACATGTCCCACTGCAGGGGCAAAGGGCTTCTCTACACAGAGGGTATCAGGGCATAGTCCAGCACGCGGCCCCACTGCGGATTGGCGGACTTGACATATCTTGGAAATATATATTTTTTTTATTACTATTTCGAAATTATGCAAGTTTCTTCACTATGTTTTCCTTCACAGCGGAGTACGTGATAAGTCAGCACTTAAAGTTAAGAACTTCATTGGTGCTGGCACCGGGGATCGAACTCATGTTGTTCGAGTATATTGAATTAAAGGCGAGCGCCCAACACTGAGCTATCACGGCTCTGACAAAAGGAAGAGTTAAATAATCTACTTGCACGAAGTACACAGGCAATAGGGCCACGCAATAGTCTTCCTGTTACACGAATGGGCCGATCCGTCCGGGTAAATACGACGTCATGGACGACCGGCGTCAAGCGGAAGTGTTCTGTGGAGTCTGTGTTTAGTCTGGAGCCCGCTTTATTTGGCAACGCTACTGCAACCCTACGGGCGTTGCAAATATTCACCACCTTCTCCAATAAAAAAATAGTTTCCTCTATAATTATTCCGGTCTTTTCAAATATCTTAATTATCGCGATATCTCCTTAAGGTGTGACAAGAAGATTTATTTTTTGACGATAATTGTACGGTTGGTGATTTGCAATAAACACACCAAATCAGCCATACAACTGCGTTATTAAAGCGGTAGTAATTTCTTTTTATTTTTCAATTGTTGCGAATGCATCTGCAAAATCTTTGGTGAACCATGTGCTTGCCAGGTTTTTACATTAAAAAAACATAACAATATACTTGTGTCTCATAATCATAAAAATGATTTCATTGTCGATATAAAACATTTCTTCTATCCAGGTTTTTTTCACTATAGCTATATTAAACTGATGAAAATACAGGGATAGATTAAGTTACATGATCATTTAGTTACCGAATGAGATGATTATGTTTTGCGTCTAAAATAAATCGGATTTCTTCGTTTACTTTAAGACGCTCTTTAAATAATTGCAAGTATTAGAAAACCTTGGAATCGAAACAAATGTTATTTGCAATGCTATGCGTGAAAAGCAATTTTACTAACCCTGACAACGCAGAATTCAACAAGGTGCTCCTCTAATTAGATTCCGGGCTGCAAGCGAGCGTCCAACTTTAGCAATGAAACGCGTGTGTGTCTGGGAAACTGAAAACTAATTCGTGTGGTTGTCGATGGGTTGAGGTTGTTAAATTAAACTGTATTACAGTCTACTTTCAGACACTAAAGGTGTGATCGGTAAAAAGTTCCAACTGTGTAATTGTTGTTAGGAATAAAAAATAGTATAGTTTATTGTTGTATTATCATGACGGGTTTATCAACGCTTAGGTTATATTAGTGCACAGTAGGAGTTTTGTAAAACTGCTCTCACATTTGAATTAATTTTGAAAATATGTATTATTTCATATGGCAGTTTTATTGAAATTTACAACATCCGCCCCAGCTATCTCACACACCAGATGAAACGCAAAAGTATAACGCGTCCACTCCACGCCGGTCTTCTATGAGAGCTGCCCATTCGTGCAACAGATAAGACAGTTTTTCCATTTGTTTCTTAATACACTATTCCACAATATTAACTTTTCTCCGTTATAAGCACGCCGAAAAGTAGGTTACCCCGAAAATACATTTCGTGTATGTGCGCAGGCACATCAGATAAACCAAATTGCTTTTTCAGACGTAACTGTAAATGTTTACATTATCTTGGAACCTGAAATTTAGTGGGACGCCACGGAATGGCGCACGATAAAAATTGCCTGTCTTGGTCCGGAATGAAGTCCATGTTTACGTTTCCCACACGTGGCGTTAGATTAATTCCGCAATAGTTATTTTGGTAAACGAAAGAATTTATGAATAGAATTGCTAAAAAAAAAGATGTACCTAATGCATCATTTATATTTTTCTTTCAGTAGTACAAATGGAAGCATTGCTATGACAGCTCTTTACTGAATTAAATTGGTATTACTACTAGCTGGATCCAGTCAACGCTATTTTATAAATTATGGGGTCCCCTCATAATTTATAAAATTAAATCCAACAACAACAGCACTCTCAACTCAAGACATCAAAAGCCTTTTGCTTGGATCGAGATAAAATAAATAATTAAGTAATTGACGGCAACCTCGGCCAACTCTTATATTAGGACGCGAAACAACTCAGTCTATCCTGCATCTATGAACGGTGGATTTGGAGTTAGGGTTCGAAACTTTGGGGAAAAACCAACAAAAAAACACGGTGAAATGAGTAAAATAGTCTACTCAAATCATCTAAATTGTCATTGAAATTGTGTTATATTCATAAGGCAAGCAGGAGGCGAGAAATTCTCAACTAAATATAGATGAGAAGTAAAGTAAAGCTATTAATGGAAACAATTTGAATAAACTTGAGCACATTAAGCGAACGGTCGCACCGCGCTCCAATTAATTATTTCTTATGTCTTGACGCACCCCTGCCCGAGTCCCGTGAATGCAGTGATTAATTATCTCATGGACGGCATTACTCGTAATGACGGGGTGGCTGAAACCACTGCCGGCTTAATTCTTAAGAAGCATCGGTTCACTCTGCGTATTTCCTAACTCTTAACCGTTCTCCGTCTCTTCAAATAAACACATTCTGAGCCTTCTATTTTACACACTGTTCCATATATAAACTCATATATTTTCCATAATCAATCATTCACCCACCATTTGGTGTCTCAATTCAATACCGCGGTCATTAATTTCACAGAAGTTGTTATTAAACATTTAAACCCCGAATGAATCGTATTATCACGAATAAATTAAAACGGCGAAGGTATCCGGACCACAAACATCGTCGTAACAGACACAAAAGGTGAACCGAGCGGCGCCCCGCGAAACAATAGCAGAAAAAGTACAATGAAACATATTACCGGCCGAGCGGTGACTCGACTTTCCATCTGTGTAATATGCATGACTCGTTGTTTTCGGGGGACCGAAAGATTAGAAAATGCCTCTTATTCTTGATTAAAATATGTGAAACGGGAACAGCCACCGCTTCTGATTGTAATTCCATTCTTTTTTTTTTTTCATCTTTCCATTAACGCTGCTTCACTCAAAAACTGGCTAGTATTGACTGCCAACCGCTGATCATGATTAGTCAAATATCTTGAGTTATAAACACTTTGTAAGCCTATTAACTCTTGCTTTGAAGTCACTATACTTAGCGAATTCTTCTCCGAGTATGATACTAAGTACGGAAAAACTGATTTGGAGGGTAAAACTGGTGCTGGCAAATTCACCCGACATAAGAATTATAATTATCGACAAATATTGTTTGCATGTTTTGGATGTTTATGAATTTTAAAACGCCTTAGCGCTGTCTTACTATTAATATTCATTTTACAAGTCAAAATCGATGATATCTAATTCTAATATCAATTTTGAGTTTGAAGGTTAGAACAGTATAGAGTTATCTACTGTTTTATCTAAATCTAAAATGCTTACTGTTATAAAAAGTCTACATTTTTTTTTTTTTCAATAAGCATCTATAATTACTGATAGACAGTACGTATATAATATTAATACATTCTTCATTCACCGTTAGTAAATCAAGGCCTTTTTGTTTAAAAAAGAATTACGTCCTGCATTTCAGCAACGAGGAATTCTGATAAGCTTAATTGCAACGAGTAAATAGCCTAGTGCATTACGCTGCTAGCAGGCGAAATATAAAGCATCTTGAGATAAGGGCTTATTTCCACGTCCGATCACCGTGAGCCGGGGCGAGCGTCGACGGCGCTCGTTCATCATTCAGACATGACGATGGACGGAACGACACGATAAGCGCCCAGTGGACCCGCGAGGAATTAACGTGACGTCATCTCGAATGACAACAAAAAACGCACGTTATTAATTTTATCTTCTGCGTGTTTTTGTTCTCTGCGAGATATTTTTTCATATCCCTTTAGTTCTTCTGGTTGCTATTTTTGAGAAAACAATTTTTTCAGTCAAGCCTTGATTGACTTTGAAAACTTTCTTATGTTGTTTATTTATATTTTCCACCGAGTTCATAAATTAAAAAAAAATCTCAATTTAACTGTATTTTTTTATATTTGTTACTTCAGAACTTTCAACTACATATAATGCGTAGCAAAATTCATTTATTAAACATTTGAAGGTGAAATACAATAAAGGTGCAATAATAGTCATAACGTATCAATTACTTAGTTTTAAAATGGTTTCGCGATTTAAGACATCATTAATGCTAAATTTACGTGGTGGCGCGGGCTTTTGATGTAAACCGAAGTATAATTAACCGTCTTTGGCGCCGTTACAACAATGCAGGGCCATCCGCAGAACAGCGTACCACTGCTTGTTTCAAGTAACTCACCGCAAAACTTCAACCTAACATGACCGTAGCCACCAAACTGAACGAAACAGATTACTTCTATGTTATCTACTAATTTAAGTCCTCAAATCCGCCGCGGGGTTGACTATGCCCAGCAGTGGGACGTATATAGATTGTTTCTCACTTTTTATCTACTAATTTTGTCTGATACCGGATAAAACACCATCGCGTCTGATTGCTAGCAAGCTTTATAGCAAAAAAAAGAACTTATACAGTTTCGTAACCAAGTAGTACTTTCTCGTAATGGCGTTAGACATTCACAAACCGAATTTAATTGAGGATGATCACTCCCCATCCCGCGGACGTTGCTATATGAAGCTTATTTCCCACCAGGACTTCACAAGTGAAACTGTATTCACGTGTCGTAATTGAATTTAGTGGATGGGTATTTCTTTTAGTCGAGCAGCCTCCTCGGACACAAGAGCGACTTGTGCGCCCGTAAACGACGTTATTATTTCAGACGAAGAGCGCGCGAGACACGGTACAGTTACAAAGTAATGCCGTTTTATTACCTTTCTAGTGTTCCGTACGCAATCGTTATTACATTTTTCAGTACAACGATGCTCTCCTCGCTAATTTAAGCAAAGGAGACGTTGTCATATCTTTTCTTCACTATAGAAATGACTCAAATTGATTTTACAGTAATGTCTACAGAATAAAAATAGCAATTGCTAAGTTACTTATTTATTTATAATGCATTGCTTCACTTTAAACTAACGGCTACAATGGGCGACCTTAATCCCTTGTGGCACTCCACCGGTCAACCCTTGTCATTGTGAAAAGTAGATGACAGGTGCTAACCAAAGAATAAATAAAGAAATAAATATTCTCAGGATATATTTTCAACGTACTCTAGTCCCAAACTAAGCAAAGCTTGTACTATGGGTACTAAAAGAGTGACAAATGTACATAAATATACTTTTTGTCATGTGCAAAGGCAAAACATTTTTAGTAACAAAAAAAATTGACTTATCCTCTTGACTTATGAGAAATTTTTCTACATATTTTAATTATCCCTTTCATTACACGTTTTCTTTTTCATTTTGAGGGGTTCCCTGATGTATCCAAGGTTCAAAACGGCAAAAAAATTATGGTGCCATACGTGACCTAAATAAAACCTAATGTAATAAGAATTTTTATAATTTGACGTACTTCTGTGGTAACAAACATAAAAACATATACAAGTGAGTGACCTTCTACCCTACGGTGATCGCCGGCTTATAATTATGGCTTTATGGAGGGGGTTATAGACACATCCATCGTCCATGGCTAACAACCGCAGGTGCTGTTTTCTAAACTTAACCTCGGCGTCAACTGCACATAATAATCGTTGTTGTTTACCCAACCGCAGATGCTGTTTAAGCGGGCTACTAGAGAATTTGTTTTAAAAAATTCATCGATGTATTCATATTATTCGTAAATTTCCAATTTTTCCAATACAAAATGTACTGAATAAATTGGGAGCTTTATATTCACATGTTAATAAATGGCTGAAGTGCAATGAAAGATGCTATTAAACAAAAGAAATAAGAGTAAGTAATTAAACAGTTTTAGCCAAACAAAGTCTGTTAGATATCTTTTTCCGCTAGACGACCCGAATGGCGTTGTGGGTAGTGTACCTGCCTTCTGCGCCAGAGGGTGTGGGTTCGATCCCCACTACTGGAAACATATTGTGTGACGAACATAGTATTTTTCTAGTGTCTGGGTGTTAATATATGTATAATATGTATTTATTTACAAAAGAAAAGTATGTTTAAGTATGTTTATCAGTTTTCTAGTACCCATAGTACAAGCTTTGCTTAGTTTGGGACTAGAGAATGTTGTGTAAAAATGTGTCCTAAAATATTGATTATTTATTTATTTATTATTATTAAAATGCTGGAAAACCCATACTTGTTGTCTGTACGAGTAGCGCGTACTATAGATCTTTGGAACAAAAGCCGAATAGTGAGCCACTCGCCCTCCACGACTATTGTATCATAAATACAATTAATTTTTAAACAAGCTTCGCCCGAACTTGTGTCTGTTCTAAGGGAGTTGCTTTATTCCGATGGCCGCAATAAAATTCTCGTGAAACTAAAGTGCCTATTACGATCACGCGAAAAGATTCGCTCGTCGTAATGTCGCCGCATTACCAGAGTAAGTAGTTTTACGGATATTATGGCTCCCATCAGTCCATTTTAACAGGCTCCATATGCACTTACTGTGATATGTATAAAATATGCTGATATAATGAAAATACATTTGCGTGCGTTATAAACAATTCTCAATAAAGCAGATAACAGATTCGCTGTTATTAAATATTTTTACCAGGCCAAGCAGTGATGAAAACTTTTTATCTTGTAAATAGGGAAGAGTATGAATTTTTTAAACATTCATTTGATGGATACTCGAAGTCACAAAGTCCATTTCTAACCCAAATCGGGTGTTCCGAATTGAACGGAACGGTCAGATGCGATGCTAACGCGACGGATCTCGAATGAAGCCGCGTTTAAACCCGAAACGATGTTACATTAAATACACAGCGCAATCCGCAACCACAACTTAACTCCGGCTGACTGTAAGCCGCGCGCTCATAATTTGGCACCGCTGGCGACCGGCCAAGTCTTGCTTAATAAGCAATGTGTTCGCATATTAACCCCATACATCGCCTTCATAATGCACACGCTCGCTATAATAACGCTGAGTTATGAAAACTGCTCGAGTTCCTGTCCATTTAACGGGGAGACACGATACACGCCCCGGAGGCTTACAATACAGCCGTTTCAGTGCACCATATTGTGCTACGGCAATCCGGATTTAATTGCCATTCAGCTAGAGTTTGGGGTAAAAGTTCAAGTTGTAATGCACTTACAACTGGATCCTTAACGCGAAGAAAAGAAAAAAGAAAACAGAATTTTTAATTAGTAGAAGTAATATTTATCGAGAAAATCCACATACCACACTAGGTGTGTATACACATACTTACAGCCCAAGTAAGTTAGTTTTAACACTTACCACCTGATGGTAAGTGTTAACCGCCGCCCATGGGTATCACATGCTCTTGCAACACCAGAGGAGTCACAAATGGGTTGCCGGCCTTTGAGGAAGGAATAGGCTCTATCCTTGATGGTCCCTAAGTCGTATCGGTCCAGAAATACCGCTGGCGACAACTGATCCCACAACTTGGTTGTGCGTGTCAGATAGTTACGTGATCGAGGTACTAACGATGGCATTTATTTGGCAGTTTGACACATCGTATGGTGGAGAAATTCAGCAGCGGGTATTGATCCAAACAACTCCTCAGAGCGTTCCCCGTGATAGATTGCATAAAAAAGGCAAAGATATTAAACATCTCATTCTCTCACCAGCTTAATCCTATAAATATATGTTGGTAGAGTAATTTCAAATCAAAACAATTCCAAAGAAATTTAACTTGAAATATAGAAATTCCAATTTAGTTTTGAGTATGCAACGTGAATGCGGACGAGGAGTCGTTGTGAGGACAGACGTCATCACGGCTCTATTTCACGGGTATTCATCACATCGTGTAAAGTTTGAGCATGAGAGCACTCTTTTGAACCTTTACTACCCACCCACTAACCAAACAGAAGTAGGTGCGTAGTGAGATAACCGGGCCAGTTTATTAAAAGGTCTGCGTCTGCAAACACATTTGTTACAATTAATGTCCGCCAGCTTTTTCCGATATTTTTTATTCTTGTATTTTTTTAAAAACATCGCTTGGTGCTTGGTTTTTTTTCGGTTATCATTGCTATAGCAAATTTTTATCATTTACTTTATACCTAATTTGGGACTGGATGAAGTATAAAAAAAAAGTTCCAGATCTTTTTCTTCTACAATATAATTAATGCGCTTTTTTAATCAATATTATATTTTGAAGATTTTTATGGCTATCATCACTACCCATTGCAACTTTGCAACACCAAAGGAATTACAAATGCGTAGCCCACTTGTGACGTAAAAATAAGCTATCTTCTTGAAGATCCCTAAGTCGAATCGGTCCGGAATTAATGATAATAATTGTGTGGAAAACAGAGAAGAGAACAGTTAGACGAGAATCCTGACGATCAATAATAAAATGAAAAAAAAATTGTAAATGAAAAATGCACAAATTGAAAGAAATGCACGGCCAAAAAATTCGCTGAATTACAGCTATCGTGCCCCACTGCCCCATACGTTGATCAACATATGCTAACCAATATAGAATGAGCCAAATGGCGTTAATGAAAGAAAATAATTATTCTAATACAAGTTCGCAGAACAAGAACTCGCGCTCCGTACGGGGCAAATTCCTAGGGCTTCTAGCAAGTAATCCGAGACAAGGATAAACGACATCGCTTCATTCATTTCTGCTGGCGTAGTTGGATGTTGCAGCGAGTGTGCTTAGTCACGCGCCGCTCGTAAATTCACACAACAATTTATTTCTTACAGCGTATGCACCGCGCGATGGGCTGACATTGTTCGGAACCCACCTACGGCTATATGGTTACCGCTGGAAATCTAGTAAGATTTATTATTGAAATTTGGAATCCGATGGTGTATTTCTGAACGGTCGTTTACAATTGACGGCAGTGTACAAACCTTGGGTATAACCGTCTATGGTGATCCATTACTTGTAAGTAAGCGTTAAAAGACCATCTTTATTTTATTTATTTTTATTTTACTTTTTCAAAACAGGATCATTTTCCCTAAAACAAACTCACCTAATAACTGTTTTCATGCTTAAATAAAACACATACTTACGCTTTCAAACATTGGAAAGAAAAAAGTAAAGTAACAGCCTATACATGTCCCACTGCTGGGCAAAGGCCTCCTCTATACAGAGGGTATCAGGGCATAGTCCACCACGCTGCCCTACTGCGGATTGGCGGACTTCATATATCTTCGAAATACATTTTTTTTTTTGTTATTATTTCGAAAATATGCAGGTTTCCTCACGATGTTTTCCTTCACCGCGGAGCACGTGACAATTCAGCACTTAAAGTTAAAAACTTTATTGGTGCCGGCACCGGGGATCGAACTCAGGTTGCTCGAGTATATATTGAATTAAAGGCGAGCGCCCGGACACTGAGCTATCACGGCTCCGCAATCGGCAAACATTGTCCGCACTTTTAATCACGGTACTGGTGAAGAACCAGTCAAGCTTTACCGGGTTTCCAGCACAACCGTCCCACCGCCATCACGAATTCACCAACCTCGGCTTCCCTATCTTCTTACCAACCTTCGCTTCAGTCTCGATCTCCAGTCTCAGCCATCGCAAGGCGCCGCTTTTGTACAAGCGACGCACAAGGTTAATAAAGCAGCGCGTCGCATATTAAGCTCGGCTTGGCCGCCATCCAGCTGCGGCGAATTATGCGAGCGGGGCGCGCGCTCAGTCAGCCGGAATTATCGCGGCGTGGCGAAACGGAAAACGCCGTGCGGTTAATCCGGAGCGGAAAACTCGCGGACCCCACTTTAACGGGTGCCGGGAAGGTTTTTGATAAAGCGGCCTCACGTACGAACGAATGATTAAGTATGTTTGCTTGTTACGTCACCCAGAATTATGGGCGAACAAACATTATCACACAGTGAGACTGCACCTATTGACCGGAGCGAGTGCAAAATTATCCGCATATCTCACCAGTTTCAGTAAGCATTTGAATCATTACAACAATTATCAGCGGTACACGTAATGTTAAGTGATAGCCGCCCAGGAACATTAACAACACCCGTCGGGATGCAGATGTGTAACACCTCCACTTCACGCCGGTCTTCTGTGTGGTCGTGGTACGTTTTCGGACGGATCTGCCCATTCGTGCAACAGCGAAAACTGTTTCTTGGTCCTGTCAGTTAGATAAATGGCAAGGCTTTTTACGGATACAAGACTTGAGGAAAGTATTATTTCTCGTCGCCTTATCCCACCTAGGTGGATAACATGTGGATCGGAGATTATTGGCAATGTTTTTGCACCCGGCCGCCTGTCTGAAGTCAACTCTCCTTGAGAACAAACACCCAGATCTAGAAAAATTGTCTTTGCGTCAAATGCTTGTCCCGTGTAGAAATCGAAAGGCGCCCATGGCTCAGCGACTGCGACTGCTTATTAAAAGTAACGTTAAGTACAGAAAATCTTTACCAAATCAATTTCTCGGAAAATATTTATTTTAAGAAGTCGGTAAAAAATCATTTGGTATTAAAGATTTTTTTTAAATACAGCATGTCTCATTCTCATAAAGATTTATGTCTTATTTATATGTAAATCGTCTGCCATAAAGTCTACATAGCGAAGTTAGTTTTCGTTGCTAATTTTATTCTGCAGCATTATTTCTGCAGAATTTTAACAAAAAATCATCATTCGTTCGCACGAAAATTCATCTCGTTATTCCTTCTTATTTAAATGGTCCGTGCAAAAACACGGAGGCCATAGTTGCGGTGTCGATAAATGTGAAATTATTCGCCGCCCACACCGCGGCGTGGGTTTTAAGCGCATCAGTGCACACGAAATCGGGCAAAAAATGCATTAAGCTCTTTTCATATTAAATATATTAACGATCATCTGATTGTAATGTGATTAAGCTTTTGATTCTTTTTTTAAAGATAATTATAACGTAAATTTGCATGAAATAAGACGACATTGTAAATCAAATAGTGATAACACTTTTTTGTTTGCCTGTGTTTCTAGTGCGTTAAAGATAAAACCGGCATTTAAATAATAAAAATAATAAATATTTTAGGACACATTTTTACACAACTTTCTCTCATAACTTAGCAACGCTTGTACTATGGTTACTAGATAACTGATATGCGTTTCTTTTCTTTTGTAAATAAATACATATTATACAAATATAGACAGCCAGGCACTGGAAACACACTATGTTTATCACACAATTTTTTTCCAGTAGAGGGGATCGAACCCACACCTTCTGGCGCAAGAATCAGGATCACTACCCACTACACCAATCGGGTCGTCAAATGCAGAAAAAACCGGCCAGGTGCGAAGGGTTCCATACCATTATCTATAAAAACGGTAAAAACACCATGTTTTTTTTTTTTATGGGAATCCCACAGAAATATTTTTGTTCTGTTTTTTAGTATTTGTTGTTACAGCAGCAACAGAAATACATCATCTGTGAAAATTTTAACTGGCTAATTAGCACGGTTCATGAGATACAGCATGGTGACAGACAGACAGACAGAAAGACAGACAGACAGCGGAGTCTTAGTAATAATGTCCTGTTTTACCCTTTGGGCACGGAACCCTAAACATCGAGATATAGTATTAAATGTTGCATTAAGTTTTTATAGAGCTAATCTTTGCACGATGAAGCATTAAAATTTGTAGAAAAATTGTCCGGAATACGCGGATTCGATTCCCACGACAGTGAAAAGCTTTTCGTTCATTTTTCTATAAATTTTAAGGGCACAGTAAAGTCCAAATGTAATAGCAGTCTTCGCTGTTGTACTAATGTGCAGGTCCGTCCGGGAAAGAACCGCGACCAAGAGCGGCGCGAAGTGGAAGCGTTTCGTCTGGTGAGTGTGGTAACCGGGGCTCACTTCATGAAAAGGTGGCAGTATTTCATTGGGCGCGGGTATGACTCAACATCAGAGGTTTTAGTAAAAGCGAGACTCCGAAACAAAACAACCGTAGGCGTAAGTGCCGCCAGCGAGTTGCCAGCGCCTTCGCAGCCCTGGCAGCGCGCCAAGCGACCTCCTCGTCCGTCCGTGTAACTTCTGCTAAGCGTCGGACACTTATGTTGATAATGTATCGTAATATTTATTGACACATTAAGCTTGAATTACAGCTCGTATATCAGCTTAGTCGCGTCGGCGCGTACCATCCATCTATCGTGAGAAGAGTCTAATTTAACACATAAAATGCTGCAGAGATTGTAAAAAGTGTACCTAAAGCGGAAACAAATTTATTTTTCACAAGAATAACGGCAGATTCAAGCATAGAGTATATTTGGAAACACACCTGCTCGCATTCTGCGGTAATAGCTGCGCGTTATATTCCTCACACATTGTCGGTCATTTATATAAAGTGGCAAACGAACAGGCGTTCATCAACGGGTGATAATATTCGTCATCTAACTTAAGCCAGACCTTAACGTGAGTATAAGCGTTACACCTTTTTTGAGCCGACCTTTCTATTTCGTTTACCGTTATAATTTTTCTTAATTACACAAGCAAAAACAACATATTGTTAAAATTAAAAACTTGAACGAATTTTAAATCATCTTGGATATTTATATTTTATAATAACAAATAATTATACCCTTATAGACATAGAGTGGCATACACTGGTAACAAAATACAAATTAAAATGAATGGAAAAAAACGATATATTTTCTTTTGGTGCTCGCTTAATTTTAATGTTTGTTCAAATTAATACCATATTAACGTAAAATTATATTTATTAGTATATAGATTGATAAGTTAATAGCTCATTTGTTGATCAAGGTTTTAGGAAACTATAGATTTCGCCTGTATTTAAACCCATTTTAACTTATTAGAATTTAAATTTTAAAGCTAACGATAACAATAATAATGAGCTGAATCCTTTCCCCCTAATCTTTCCAGTCAAAGGTGAAGGACAAAGCTAAAGTTTAAACATACTATTCAGCTAATATTTAATTAAATTAATTTACTTAACAACCTCCTTCTATATGGTGAGGCGTTAGACCGTATTGACTCGACTTGGCATAACTATAGAGTGAAACTGCAATGGAGCCCCCATAATATTTATAAGGTGACGAGTATAGCTCAGCAGCCTTCGCGATTAAAAAATAAGACAGTGGACTGATGTGGATATGTCTTATGGCTTGATATGGATTTTTTTAAAATAGAGATCTATTCGAGCAGTTTAGATCCTGGGCCACAAAGAATTAATAAGAAATTTGTTTAAATGTATACAAATATTGACTGTTGCTTCTCAATACATTCATGCAAATGTTATGTATGTCCATAAAAATAAGCATGGTATAAGTACGATGAGTATAATCTAGATTGCATAGAATAAACAAATCTTTTAGGGGACAATTATACCTTTTTCAACACAATCCAAGAAAACATTCAAAATGAATCAGTTGCTAAATTCCAAAAACTTGAAAAAGGAACTTTTGTTTGTTAAAGGCTATATTATAGAGTTAGTGATTATTTAAATGATCTGAAAATGAAATGATCGGTCCAGACTCTTTCAAGTGGAATTTAATAAATTGTAAACATGATTGTTATTTGTCCCACCGGTTCTTCTTAGGCTTTTTTCCGGACCAATAGTAGTGTTTTATGATAATCAATATCTTCTATATTGGATAAAGATATTTGAATTTCAAACCAAACATATTTATGCCAACATCGAAGTACATTTTGCAGCGCATGGTGGACAAAACCACAATTATATTTGAATAATAATCATGTTCATTAACGTAACAGAAAGCTTTGATGAGTTTTATCTAGTTTGCAATATTGTCTAGTTCATTTGGTTCCAAACACATAATTATGTTCGTATTCGAGATATTATTTATTGAATTGGTATTTATTTTGCGTACGTTGTATGAATACACAGCAATTCGATTACAGGAAATTTCAACACTACACTGAAGCACAGCACAAGCATCTGCATGATAATAGAAGAATGCATCAATCAAAAGAAGTGCCGTCTTCGAATTTTTTGTTTTACAATCAGTTAGTGATACAATGTCTATGAAATGAAATTTGTATATCAGTAGTCTTAAGACGTTGAACGAGAGACGAATTTTAGCGATTGGGTTGCTCGGCCAGGGACATCGGACTCCGGAAAACTATAATCGCACAAATGTAAGTTACCGAATTTATTTTTCTTTACGAAAACCTTTTTTCGTAAGTAACCCAAATGTTAGTCTGTTTTTTATGAGAGAATGCAATTTTAATTATTCGCATACCTCACCTGTTTCAGTGAGCATTCGAATCATTACATTTTTTTAACTTGAGAAGGTGTCAATCGAGCTTGCGGTAGACCTGATTTTAAGTGATTACCCGTAGGGTTGCAAATGCGTTTACTAGTGAGTTTTTAATAAGTGTATCAGACGAAACGCAGATTTATAACACTTCTACTTGGTCTTCTGGTCTTCTGTGAGGTATGGATGGTCTATGGCTTAACGGTGGTAGGCCCACGCAGCAGGCTTGGCTGTTGCACGAATGGGCAGGCTCGTCCCGGTAAGTACCATGACCTCATAGAAGACCGGCGTAAAGTGGAAGTATAATACTTTCGCGTTTCGTCTGGTGATTGTTTCGTCTGGAGGTAGCCGGAGCCCAATTTTCAAAAGGTTGTCAACGCATCTGGAACCCTGGGGTGTACCAGATGACCATGGGCGACGGTATTCACTTATCACCACATGAACTTTCTGTTCGCTGGGCAACTTTTCACATAAAGAAATAAAAAAACAAGGTCGTGGTCTACATTTTTATCATTCATCCCCCGTATCCCCGTATCAGAACTAAACAAGCAGAAGCTAGTATTGCTCCTTTCATGATGAGAAGCGACCTGGTAGATAGTTTATGTTATGGGCAAAATATAATCGGTTTTTCCATGCAAAGAGAAAAAAGTATCCGTTGTAAGCCTTTCAAGGAGTGGGCCTCGATTACCTCACTCGCCAGATGAAATTCAAGTACTTCCACTTAACGTGGATCTTCTATTATTGTGACATTTACCCGGACGAGTGTTCGTACTACAGTGGAAACTGCCGTGTTATTCTACTATAATAGTAAAATTACGTTGTGTTTCTTAAATGACCAGAGATGGCTATTTGTACCTAAGTGTACTTTTAGAAAAATTACAGTTATTTTTAATTATTATGTATTAAAAAAAATCGACCATATCAGTGCGATTTTAAATTGAAATTCGTGTGACACTGTTATTGAATGCGTACCAAAACTTAATGCTTTCAGAGCTCATTACTGCAGCGGCTTTTAACGAACGTAAGATAATGGTCCGTGTACGCCGTGTAATTGGGCCCCTATAAAGTAATGCCCGGTGTATGATTGCATTCGTCAACATGATCCGATTCTCGATGATTTAATTAATTCCGATTTAATTAATTACTATAATTCGATTGACACTTCATCAGTTTACCGTATTACTGTCTCTGTATGGAGGGAAATTGTTAAAAGTTTATTTCAAATTATGCTATAAAATGTTCTGGCTTCTAATAACTTAACGAACTTACCTACCTCATTCTTCTATAATTAATAAAAAATGAAAATTAATTGAAAAACGTTAAGATCAGAATTGTTCTTCTTTCATATGAACATAAAAGAAATTTTGTTTCGTGGTAAGCCTTCTTTCTTCATTGTTGTGTGACATTGAGCTAGCTTAGATCTTAGCGAGATTAGCTTCATCACGTTCGCTATAGAAGTAGTGGAACGCACAATCTTAAATAATTTCTTACATGTTATTACAGTGAGCTACAGCTGTCTATCTTATGATTATATTAAGGTCACGGATATTATCACTTTTTGTGTCACCCTCGTATCACATTCCTATTACATTTACCCTTATTCAAATTTATATTTGTCCGCGCGCGTAAACGTCTCGAAAATAATCACTCAGCGACACCGGGGAGAGGCGAGTCAAGTGGTTCCGCACATTGTTTTTACGAGCGACCCTCGCGAGACGGCCCTTGAAATATGTGCATAATTTGCAAATTGGGGGAAATGCCTCCGCGTAAAAAGTGAAAACGTGACAGGTGAAATACGACCCCTGGCGATATCACCGACCGCAATTCTTCATACTCCAACATTTTCATAAGAACGCGATAGCTCCGCTCTGCAAAAGATTATTCTTTCCAAATAATGCCACTGCTAAAAATTCCTCTGCCTGTTTTGCGGTACCCGGTGACATCTTTATCAATTTGAGTATAATTATTTTGCTCATGTATAAACGTTCATAGTGCAACGAAAATTTATTAAGAAAATTATTTACTATAATGGTTCAAAATTTTATTGTTAAAGTTAGTTTCTATTTCTTATCCATTAAATCTGTAAAGGTCGAAACTACACGGACAATTTATAATCTTATTACAAACGGCCGCTTGTAATAAAAACAAATTGCAAATAAATCATCCTATTAAAGTGGCAATTATAAGGAGAATTTATGAGATTTGAATCTGAATAATTACTCGGCTGTGTTTGGTGAGCCGGCAGCTTAGGGCCGCGCAGCTGCCGAAAATATCTTTATTAATGTTAATCATTTTTCATGCGCCTCCGTCTCCATTGTAGCAGAGACTAAGCCCTGTGCTTGTTTCTTTAATGTCCTCTTACGTTTTGTTCATTTCGAATTTTAAAAGAACTTACTTCCTGTCTTTATAGATTATAAGGAAATAGTGATAGTCTGATTGATTGAAACACTGCACTGATACAATGTTTGGTATTTATATAATTTATATATTTTTTTTTCGTTTCGTTTCGTTTGGTCGAGTGAGTGAGGTAGCCGGACCCCATTGTTTTTAAAGGTTGGCAACGAATTTGCATCCCGTCGCGTGTTGTAAATGTTCATGGGCGGTGGTGATCATTTAATATCAATTAAACCGCTTGCTCGTTTGCTAAATTTTCATAACAAAAAAGACTATTCATACTACTTATTCTTTTATTTATTGAGTAAACTATTCCACACCAAATCCAATTTAAGTTCGTATATGCATTGCCGCGGGCAAGGGGAAAAACGCAATCACCCAAGGTAGGTTATCTTGTTTTAAATAAATTTAGTGCAACATTATATTTTACTATTTGTTGTTTTTTTTCCTTATGTGGGAGGATGGTAAGCGAGTTGGCGTTTCACCTGATGTTAAGTGATAACCGCTGCCCATAGACATTTGCAACACTCGCACGATTGCAGATGCGCCTTATAATAAACTGTGGGCTCCAGCTACCTCCTCACCAGCATAGAAGAACACTTCGAATTCAACCCGGTCTTGTGTGTCGTAGTACTAAGCCGGACTGACCTGCCCATTCGCGGAACAACGATGACTGTTGCATGCCCTACCACAGTAAAAACCTAGTTCATACCAATTTATATTAACACATTTGAACATGGAAATTTATAGATAGGAACTCTTTTCTTTGCTCATGACTGAACGTCAGTGATTGCGCTCGTTGAGTATTTGGTATTCCGCGAAGAGTTGGACCGCCGGCGGCGCTGGCACGTGACCCCACCGCCACCGCACTCGTCTGAATACGATCATTCTCATGGCATGCTTCACACATTAGCTATCACAAGTGTTCAGAACACTCATAGTTACCGTCATAAACTTCTTGAACGCCTTTGGGATTCAATAAGCTTAATAAAAGTATCTCAGAAATTTCCTTTCTAGGACATGTCTGTATTTACTCGCGGCGCTCGCTGTTTTTTCATTATCGAACAACCTGAGTTCAAATCCCGATCGCTGCACCAATGAAAATATTAATTTTAAGAGCTGACATATATCATGCGCTGGGCATATTTTTGAAATAATAATAAAAAATTTAAATATTTCGGTCTGCCGATCAGCAGTGGGGTCTCGTGTTGGACTATGTCCCTCTGTACAGAGGGAGCCTTTGGCCACTGCCGAGTGGCCAATAAATTTTATTTTATTGTTATTACAAATTTAGGACCAAATTAAAAATATAGATAAAAATGAAAAAATAGGATTAGAATAACATAAAACAAACAAAAGTTTGGAATACTCACACATTAATGAGATTGTGAAATAATAAAAAGTTACTAATTATAATTGTTTTACTTTAGTGTGTCACCTCCAATTAATAAGCTCTAAAAAATTCTATAAAAGAACAGGTCAATATCGAAGAATTAAAAGCTTCCCCACTTTCCCGTAATCAAACAAAATACGCTTCAATCAATTTCTCGTTTATGTAAATTCGTTCCAGTCTTCGTTGCGTCGATCATCGTATTGCTTAAAGACACTTTAAGTTGATAAATACATAATCGGAATTTTAATAATTTTGGAATTTAGTACCACATATTTTTTGGATGAATATCAATAAATAATTAATTATTGTTACGCTGCAAGTAACTTCAATTCATATCAAAATAGTGTATAGTAATAAAAAGTACCGGCATCTATATGTCCCACTGTTGGGAAAAGGTATACTTTATGGAGAGAATACTAGGACGTTCTCTAACACGCAGCCCCAGTAAGGATTGGCAGACTTTACGCATCTTCGAATTATTTTTTAGAAGTTATGCCGGTTTCAACAGAATGTTTGTTTCAAAGATAAGAACGTAATCAGCCCGCACTTAAAATTTTAATTAGCAATTCTATTAGTTCGCTCGGGTATAATAAATTAAAAGGGAGCTCCCGGACAATGAGATATCACAGCTTCAGAATTGTGCCTACTAAATAATTTATTCAAATGTACCTTTATCTAAGAATGCTAAAATTGAAAAAAATAACAGTGGATTAAAAATCACCGCTTTTCGTATCAACCAAAATTATACACGAAGACAACGAACCCTCAACGTTGACAACCGTTTGAACAACGCGGAATTGTTACACTTCTACTTCACTCCGGACTTCTGCGAGATCGTGGTACTTACCCCGACGGACCTCTCCATTCGTGCAACAGCGTGTCTACGGTGTAACTTTCAGTGGTAAAAGTTACAGCGTAGACAATTAGAAGCGTAGCGTAGCAAGGGTAGACAAGTGATAGTGGCTTTACCACTATCAATTATGTACCATCAAATGCTAAGTAAGCAGCAAGCAACTTAACAAGGGGCAAAAAGAAATCTTATCAACACAAGGTATAGGCATTATGCGATCAATACGGGAGAATCTTCCAAACTTAAGCTTTTGGACTTCCCTTTTGATTTTAATCCGTCGGATATATATTTACTTCCAAAAATATAACACTGAATCGCAGAATAAAATCTCAAAAAAGTGAAAAGATATATGTATAGATTAAATCCGAAGCGCTCGCTTGGGAATGCCGGCAGACAGGGCGGTGAAGAGAGCCTATGATGGACGACCTGGAGCCAGCCCGTTGGGCGACTCCGATACCGCTGCAAGGATGAAGTGGTGAAGGGCCTTGGCGCCCAGATCGCACAAGATAAGGCGCGTTGGCGCCACCTCGTGTCGGAGGCCAAGACCCACTTCGGCTCGCTGAGCCAGCGGAGTTTATACAAGGATGCGCAGGAAGCGTTTGAGTTGGCCGAGGTGATGACTACGAAGACGGATTAGAAAATGTATATCGGGATTTAGTCAAAACCTTGACCTCTTTTATAGCCTCATTGCCTATTTAATTTTTTTATGCCAATGTATATACAATGCATGTTCTGAAGCAATATTACTTGAGGAGTTTTTTTTATCTATCTCAAAATGATATTGGAAACGGAAACATGTTTATAGTACTTAACGTCTGGAGCATCGGGAAAACGGACCGCAATTTGTATCTATTATCACTTTAAAGAAACTTGGCTCACTTCCTTTATTTTGCTCACGTATCGAGCTACGAACTGTTAGAAGTAATTGTGTACAAACACACAACCATATATACAGTAGACATAAATATTTCTTAGCCCATACAATCAATCGCTTTCCCGGTATGTGTTTAATCTAAAACAGATATTTACTGTTGAAATAGCATTATCAGCTAAAATAGCTTTTCGATACTAAAGCTTTGTAAGTTTTATTTAATTAATTTATAATGTGCCTTAAATAGCTGTTTTCTCAACTACAACACTATTAATAGTCGTTCTTTTTTTCATTTTAGCAATCAATATAAATTAAATGTCTCTCATTATTTCTGGTTTAACATTAGAAAACATTTTGCAGAGCTGTAAATCTTTTGTTCCGTAAAACTTAGGGAATAACAGTTGGTTTACGGGACAAAACAAGCGTGTTAAACTACGCGTTAAATCGGGTCATGCCTGAAAGTTGACTTCCCAATGGAGAGCTATCAGCTCAAAAAATACACTTTTAAGGGAATAATTGAATGATCTCACTATGTACTAGGCTAAGAGTTTTCCAAAGGGATATAAAAATATATATATTGAAATAAGTAAATGTTGATTTAGCTTTATTTATATAAACTACCTATTTAATGTTTAAGCCTACTCAATGGAAACAGTTCCATAAAAAATTACCCATTAGATTTAACAAGAAAAACCTTTTTACAAAATAATGAAATTTTATATAAATAACAATCAAAGAAAAATTAAATATCAGTTGATGTTAATTTATAATCCCATTTTAGCACATGAATTGCTTCATTATCTTTATGTGTAAAATACTGACGACATAAACTAAAAAACGGTCAAGTGCGAGTCGGACTCGCGCACGAAGGGTTCCGTACACATTATCCTGTAAAATTACAAAAAAATAATGTGTTGTATGGGAGCCCCACTTAAATATTTTTTATTCTGTTTTTTAGTACTTATTGTTATAGCGGCAACATCTGTGAAAATTTCAACTTTCACGGTACTATCACGGTTCATGAGAAACAATGAGTTTTACGGTCCCGCCTAAAAATTGCTTCAGCTAAAAATGAGTTTTCTTGCACGTGGCAGTTGGAAATAAACAATTAGTTGAAATGTACAAAACGCGTTGCATGCATTTGATATGGGGCTTTAACTGGCGTAGAGCGTGGCTCAAGGAGTCCCATTGTAAAGTTTCATCCGCACGCCTCGGAAGTTCGCGAGCTGCGTTATTATAAGGGCTCCAGCGCGATACTATGGAACTTTAGCGGAGATAACGAGCACTGTGATGCAATTAAAATGTCCCAATGATACAATGAAGAACGTTCTACCAACTCTCGTGAAATTTTTAAAAGAGTATACGCTTTTGTTCGTCCCCTTATTATAAGACTGCATGAACAATATGGTAATGTTTTTAATTAAAAAAAAAATCGTATGTACAGTAACCGTGTCTGACAAATCTGTTAGTTCATATTATTAGTTCACATTTAGGGTAGCCGCTTAAAACAAAACGATGAAACTGGGATAACATTTGGAATCTATGAGGGTGCCGTGATTGTTTTTGCTCGATTTATTAGGATCTCCTTTACCGGATAGTAAAGGAAAAAGTCTAGTTGAAAAGTTTGTAAAAGAGATTGGAATTATCTCGGTCTAATTATGGTTTATAAAAAGTGTTACATTCGTCTGTTTCTCTAATATAAATTATAAGTTTAATTCACCATCTGGAAGATGAAAAACCTAAAAGTTAAATTAACCTCAACATGAAAATTTATCGTTTACTAAAAAAGCTGTAGAGCCGTCATAGCTCAGTGTCCGGGCGCTCGCCTTTAATTCAATATACTCGAGCAACCTGAGTTCGATCCCCGGTGCCGGCACCAATGAAGTTTTTAACTTTAAGTGCTGACTTATCACGTGCTCCGCGGTGAAGGAAAACATCGTGAGGAAACCTGCATATTTTCGAAATAATAACAAAAAAAAAAAATTTCGAAGATATGTGAAGTCCGCCAATCCGCAGTGGGGCCGCGTGGTGGACTATGCCCTGATACCCTCTGCATAGAGGAGGCCTTTGCCCAGCAGTGGGACATGTATAGGCTGTTACTTTACTTTTTTTTACTTTTTACTAAAAAAGTAAATTAACTCAAATAATAAACCCATGCGCCATCCGAGTACGGTTCAATAGTAAAAAAACCTATCCAACTACAGAATAGTAAAAGACATGGTTGGTGATGCCATATCCCCAATTAACACACTTCAATTGGTGTCAATCAGCTTACCTTAGAACATTAGTTCAATATTCTATGAAAGTTTATCCGTCTCCTTCAATGATTTCCTAAGTTTACGAGATTGTAGTACACATTGTAAAAAATAATAATTTTACATATCTTTTTCGTCCAATTTTGCTTTTAACTCAGACAGACTGAAATTAGTAGTCAGTCACGGCAATCAACTTTTCAATAATGTATATCGGAATAAATAAGACGAGGACTATATTTCCTCACTATATAGGTATATGGCACACACGTAAATAATTCTTATTATATGTAAGTGACGCGTACCGAGACGTTCGGTCGTAATTAATTGAAGCGCGTTGCTCATTCAAGCTGGGAAATTTATATGAAACTAAATTTCATTTGTCAGATGTCTGCATGCCGTTGCTCACCATTACGTTTTATGGCTTATTGCGGTGTTTCGTCTATCATTGAAGAAAATTCGAAATACCGGTAAGTTTTTATAACCATATTTTTAAATTTATTAGCCAGTTATCGCAAGGTTACCACTACCATAGGGGATATGGTAGTGGTAACTTTGCAATCGTAACTCGTGTGTGGAGCAGCGTTGTCGTGCAGGGATGGACTAGCCAATTGCGAGGTAGTTAGTTCATCGTCTATTGCAATTCTTGTCAATGGGCATCTGCAATAACAGTCGTGCTAGATCTCAAGGAGCTGTAACGGGTAATGCGCGCACCTGCCCGCCATACACTTACAAGGAGCTTCCTACGACTCAAATTATATCCATGGAGCGAGATAATCAACTATTATCTATAATTAAAATAGGAATTCTAGTCTCGATATTAAAAAAATTGTAACTTCTGTACTGCAAAATTGATTTATATTGTAAATATAAAAACGTTAACGATTCTAATAAACAAAAAATGTCTAAACGGTCTTTTTCGTATTTACTGTACAACAAATCTAAAAAAAAAATAATCACTTTAAGTAAGTAGATCCTCAATTTTATTAGAATCCGGACTGAGCTTTCTTTGATATAATCTTTGTAAAATTCCACCCGAATTTATTATCTAATTAGGCGTATTTGGATTGGATTTATTACGTTATCAATTATGCAAGGAGAATCTCGTTTTATCTGTCCGTGGCAAAGTACAGCTACTTTAATTAAAGGTTGAATTTGGGATACAATTTATCGGCGAAGGGGTCGAGAGGTATTTTTCATTTTGATTTGGTGTTTCTTTTTTTATTACTCTATGGTATTTTACACATATTAGATACCAATGTAGCCTCATTTTAGGTGGATTGGAATATTTATTCGTTCATTTCACAAAACGAAATAAATATTTTTGTCCTGGTAAAACACCAACAGTTAATCCCTTTTCTAAGGGCGTCATTTGTCTAGATTACTGCAGCTGCCAAGCCCTGTTGGTTCTAGTTTCGGAGTACTGATCCGCATTACTAGAGTAGGATCTCGAACAGCAGAATGTTGGTAGGTGGTGAAGTTAGCTAAGACGTATCATCACTGATCGTGGTATAGGCATTTATAGGTTAACACGATGCTACACTCAAGATGTAGCGGAAAAGCGACACATGGTCCCTCATTGGCCTATTCTATCCGCAATAGCTTTTGTCGGAGTGGACGTCGCTCAGGAGTTGGATGTAAGTGAAGATGCGGCCCAATGTCCGATCAGTCGGACATATAATATTAAGATCATATAATATTAAGGAACTCAAGGATTATTTCGAAATATTGCGAGTTTCTTATGGCACTTGATAATTAACAGGATCATTGACAGGAGTAGTTTATGGGTTGAGAAATTAAGTTATCCGTCAATATTTATTCGTATTGAAAGATATCAAGTATTCCGTAGCCGTGAAGTGGAGGGGACTGGTGAACGTGTCACCATCCACCGGTGGCAACGGCTCCGACAGAACCTGTATATGCCGTTCCTTCTCTCGGTGGGACGGACAAATGGGACGTGTGTAGAAGCGGCTGAACCAGTAGCCGCGAATTTCCCTGCTATGGTTGAGGGAGTGGTACTCAGAGTCTTTTTAATTTTTATTGCAAGGTATTTTTTCCTTTTTTCCCGACGTAGTGGAATAGGAAATAAGGAAAAAAATAATTATTCATGTATGTACACATTGCTATTGAAATGTGTTTAGCTATGGACATGATAAACTTCTGAAATTTTCTACAAATATTAATTCGTATAAATGTACAAGTCCTGTATTTCTCGCCGTGAAAGGCGGCTTATCAGTCCTCCCATTTCACCGGCGTGCTGCTAATTATGCTGCTATTGTTCTAACAGCGAGTTGCTTTATCTCGACGGCCTTTGTACGGTGCCGGTTCGAATTAGTTTCACCAATGCCTCCATTCTCCTGTAATAATAGTTGTTTTTAATATGAAATTACATTAGAAACATAAAAATATGGTAGGTACATCATTTTACTTTTTTCAAATACCATAAAATTCTTCACCGTCGCGTACAGACCTTTAAAACAAGCCCGCCTACTAGCGCGGCAAGTAGCTACGGCTTGTGAGATTGATTGTGTAACTGCTTTTTCGATCGAGCAAAAATACTGTAAAATACTGTACGAAGCATAAGAATTAATATGTATATTTTTTGATATTGAAATCTACTGATGTTTATTCCAGTGATTTCATTCCATATCAGGCGAATATAAAATTATAAGGGTGTGGTATTGGTTACGGTATTTTTAATATAATTTATTGTATTTACCAATTACACATTACAAATTGATAAAACTAATTTTACGGATTTATTGGATTTATTTTTAATTTAATTTTCTGACGATTCGAACTCTTTTCAGGGTTAATGGTCACGACACAGGCTGAGGCGTTGGAAGTCTGAATATCATCGCCAGGGTTTTTAAAGTATGAATTTAGTGTCAATCTACGCGGAACATGCTAATTTTATCTTGCAGTAACGGTTTTTTTGGGCCTAGATTTAATTTTATTAATGATAGAATCCCAAGCTAATGGTAGTAAGTAACGCTCTTCGGTTACTTAGCAGTTTTTCAATTGCAATAGGCTCATAAATAGTCATTGGGAGGGTCGTGATCTTTTGCGCGGATCTGTGTCACCTCTAAATCTTTCCTTGCCAATTTTGTTTTTTTATAAACAGTCCTCGACACTACAGATTATTTCTTCACACGGTGATTTGCATGGCGTCATTTCTAATATAAAGTTTTTGATAACATTTTCATGGTAGATTTAATTTAGATAAAATTAAAAATAAACGCGATAAATTAGTACAATTTGATTGATTTAGTACAAAGCTAAATTTCATTCATTTAAAATAAATTTCTGTTATAACTATTATAGAATGATCGCTGTGCTAAGCCATAGATTATGACAGAGCATTGAAATAATAAATGTTAATTAATGAGCACAAAATCGGTTCTTCAATGAGGGCTGAACTTTAGTATTAATAAAGCAAAGTTAATGTCGGTCAAATTGTGAACAAGTAGGCGAGCTTACTACTTCAATACACCTGCTGTCAATAGGGCTTGATTGCGGATAAAACTTTACTTTTGAAAAGGTGAAACTGGCTTGGAGGGAAACGAATAATAAGTATTGCTATGATGCACTCTCCTAACGTCTACAAAATCAATTGTAACCGTTTCACTTGGCGTTTTATGAGATTTAGATTTGACTGGTATATGGGTTGACATAATTATGAAGTATAATTTCACTTATTTACATTTTACAAACTTATCAAATTTGAATCTTCTTCATGAGTCTTAAGATGAGGGGCGAAATTGTTTTCAGTACGCGGTTACCATAGCTTATTTCAGACATATGCGTACTCAAAAGTGTCAGATAAAGTATATCTTATTATCAAATATTTGTTTTAAAATTTTCTGGGAAATGTTGTTAGTCTTTTTGGTTTTGTATTAACAAATACAAAAACCTTTTATTCTAATTAATTATTGTTTGACAGGCTATTTTAAAACTATTATATAGCAGCATTTTTTTGTCTCTTTATAACCATGTTTCTTTTTAAACTTACCTAAGCTGCGGAAATGTGGTATTTTACTAACACATGTCTTAACGGATTGTGACAAAAATATCATAGAATACAAGATACAAAACCATTGAATAAACAAGTAAAAAGAACATTCTATATCCCATTCATCTCATGACGTCAGTGTGCCAAGTGAATAAACAAAGACGCCACTTTTCAGTCCCTCATGGTCGTCTCGAGAGACACATCTGTTATGGAGAATAAAACATTACGTTTTTCCGCACCTGAACCCCTCGTTCTTAGCTGACACCGATGGGTAACTGATGAATAGAGACTTTATTATTATATTTACACAAGCTATAGTACTGACGCGTATCTGGCTGTTTGATATTTGCTGTTGCAGAACATACAGAATAATTTTGTATTATACAGAACGTATCGTTTTCTAAAAAGACATAAACGTTTATAAACTAAGCTGAAGCAGAATGAATAACTGTCCCTGCAAGTTGCTAAATTAACGAAATTTCATAAAGTCACGAACCCAGTTGATTTATGTAGAAAAACATTCAGCCACTTTTCATAATGATTTCTATGCTGGCAAAACTTCTAACACCAGCAGTATTTTCGACCGTATTTGACTCTGACCTTTGAGAACTGGCCCTATTTTCCTTTGGAAAGTTGGACGAAATACAACATATAAGTGTTGTGATGCTCTGAATGTTTTGGGGCATCTAGTACATCATCCAAATAGCCACTTTCTAGTTTGTCTCTAAAATGTTAACATATGAATTGTTACATACATCAAAAACTAATTTTCATCGTTTCCACACTGCAAATAGTACACTATATATACTGTCGGGTATTAAAGAATTATTCAATTTCAATAGGATAAAGCACTCGTCATACGCTAAAAGTAGGGCAAAATTTTGAAAACTAATTAAAATCATACATGATAAATATATTTAATACATGTAGTAAATCCTATGCATTGCGTATTTGTAGTCTGTAATAATAATTGTGCACACAATATAAACAGACAGACAATGGGAATAATCGACAAAACATAATATGCTCAAAGGCGAGCCCTGAAGAGAGTTCTCTTCAATAAAAAAGGAAACCATAATAATGTTAGGTAGAACATGGAGGTGTGTTCAATATTAGAAATTTTAGCATAGTAATCAAAACAGTCAAAACTGTTTAACCAGAAATGAAATTCATTATCGAGGAAGACTTTTTTTGAGCTGGTTCAGCCATGATAATTATGCTCTAAAGGGCAGTTAGCGTCGCTGGGTGTTAGTTCTTTACTTAATTGAACTGTACGCTGATAAAAACCAATATTAAAAGTCTGCTTCATTGACCTTCGTCGGACAGTCTCGTATTTCTTCTGGCCATGATATTTTAATAAATTTCAACGGGATAATTCAGAATAAATTAATTTGCGATTCGTGGTGAAATTTCAAGAGTAACTACGAGCGTTCTTTTTGAAAAACTGTTACTTGAAGTATACGATCATTAAAGTTAAGCCGTATAATTATTTCTTTTACTGATTCCAGCGTGGAAAACATTAAACAGCGTGAATTTATTCCTATAATTATTTCTTTATTATTAAAATAATATAATTCTAAATTAAAATATTTCGGTCCATTATTTTTTGTTATTTGTAAGGAGAAAAGTATAATGAACGATGAGTTTGACCTTTACTATATTTTAAAGGTCATATTATAATTAATAGTCACATCTTAAATATAGAGTAAAAAAAGTTAAGAAATCAAAATATTTGTCTATTTAAAGCAGCTTCTCTGAAATTATATAAAAGCAATAGAAACATTTAGTTTATCTATTACGATGCAAAATATATATCGTTCGTTTTATAAACTAAAATAATCAGATTCATGCCAGTTTGTTATGGCATAGTCTCCTGAAGCAACATATGGGCTGGTATTGAATGCACTTAGGCATGTCTGCCTTTTGGTCAATTACCCGTAATTAAATTATAGTTAATATCTACCATACATACCACGTAGATATTGTTTGCATAATTGCTTAATTTGCAACAATTACTGACGTACAAATTTGTAAATGAAAATTAATTGGCCAGCGGATCAAAGGGAATTATAAAATAATATGCAATCAAAGCTATTTACAAAAAACTATGAGCTTTGTATATTTGCTTGAATGCGATGGAATAAATCATAACTACCCCGAACATTAAGCATTATCCTATTTGAAAGATTCCAAAAGTTTTTGCTCATATTACCGTCGATTGTTACATTGATTAGAAAAAAGTATACATATCCATAATACAATTAATGACTTTAACTTTGACTTTGACTTGGAAACTACTTTTTCCAGTAAATAATTACCACTTTATTTGACAACAGAGGAACACGCAAAAGAAATATATTTTACGTCGTGAAAAGATTTATTTCTTTTAAATAATCTTAAAACTCGATTTAATATATTTTTTTTTTTAGAAAAATATACCATTTCCACTATCTGTACATGACCTAACCTAAATCATGATCATTTATTTATTTATTTATTTATTAGTTGCACCAACAGAGTACACATCATCACAAGTTAAAAAAAAAGAAACCAAAACACAAGATTGGTGCTACTCCAATCTAAAAGGAAGATCAAAAATATGGTGTGCATTTTTCTTAATTTTAACAGGAAAAATTTAAAGTATGAGTTAAACAATCGTAACGAGTATAAAAATCATAGCGTTATTACAACATTAATTGAAAACCATTTTCATTAAAAAAAAAGTAATCAAGGCTATTTTTAACCGTTTTAATACCTTACAGTGCAGCGGCTAGAATATTTCTATTAAACATTTTTGCTGCTTTTTCACTGCTCTCAAAGAGCTTTCCTGATTAAAGTTGTTTGTCCGTTTATAGTTGAGATTTTCTCAAAAGCGTTTCATATTTTCGCTACGGAGATCGATTTCACATTGAGTTAAGCAAGCGTGTTTATGGCCTTCGCCGATGCTCGGACCGCATTAGGTATAAACAAGTACCTAGGAGGTTTTAATTTGCTAGAGATATTAGGTCACATGTAAATATAGTCCAAAGTACCATATTCCGTAAGTGTGGCCGTGCGTATACCATATACTACATAGTCCGTAGAGCGGTGGTAGCTCTGAGGCCGTATAATTCAGTGTACTCGAGTAACGTGGATTCAGATCCCGGGGGCGGTACTTATGATAATGTAGAATGAAATTGTAAATTTTAAAATTGGTAAAGTAAAAAAAAATTTCGTCTCTGCAATTAAGGTGAAACATTTAAACTTAAAGGAAAAATGGACGAAAAGTTTTTTGCCGCTGCGGGAATCGAACCCACTTCTACCAGGTTCGCGCCCATACGCTTTAACCACTAAACTATACAGCTGATGTCTGTCACCCCGACGAAAATCTAAGTGTATTTTATCTACACTTCCGTGAACCCTGCCATCGGTGATTGTCTCAGCAGCCCCTTCTCGGGAAGCAAATCTCCTCTCCTGCAGGTATGGTACGCTGGAATATTGGGCGCGCCCTCCTACTCGGCCCCTTTTTAACGACTAACGAACTCCCCGAGTTCGCTGAACAGGGAGAGTCAGGACATCCTGCTTGTAAGCAGTAAGCTTTGCAGCCCCCAGCGGTAGACATGGTCTGTAGCTCTGTCGGTCGCCACGTTTCGACCGCGGAGGGTAGGGAGAACGACGTATCGCAATACCGACACTCCTCTTCCTCCGTCACTCCACCTCGGTATTAGATAACCGACAGAGTAGCTCTTTCTCCACCACCATTAACCTGTCCTTTGCGCCCGCACGCATCCAGAGTGAACTCTATGGCCACACAGCCAACCCTATCTAGGTGGCTTCAAGGGGTGTACCATTTTTGAATATAGGACAATAGTCAAAGATTGGTACTAAATAAGCCATGTCGTGAAACTATAAGATTTTAGCTCTATACCTGTTAATTTTTTATACAGTTTTCGGACTGAAGCCGAAAAACATCAGTTATGATAAAACTATACTACTCTGTATTGACCATCTCTGTTTATCCCCGATAGCCGGTACGCGATATTAAACGTTACAAATTGGTATATTAATTTCGTTCAGTATACAAAATCGTTAAAATCACATGTCTCGATAATTATAATGGCCGCGCCATTAATTAGTTGACCGTTGGACGCTCAATGTAGCAGTCGGTAAGGAAGACAGCAGTTGCCAGCGAGAGGAATTGCTGCATAAATCACTAACTTCTGTCCCCGCTGTTGTCCGACAATAAACTAAATTTATGTGCTCCGCTAATGGAGCCTGGAGAGGCCGTGCACTCGGGTCACTTTGGAATTGTTCACAACTCTCCTAAGTCGGCGGATTATTGAGGAATTTCAAGAATACATTCATCTCTCAATTGGATACCAACCAAATCTACAGCATCAGTGTGTATTTTGAAAAGAATAGACAGTGTAACATATTCATCTATTTTTGCCACTCATCCATTGGTAACCTACTCACACATTAATTTAGTTAAGGAAGAAACATTTACGTCGTTGAGTTCAGTACTCAAAGAGTTAAAATTGTATAATTTGTTTTTGCTCTTACAAATCATATGTAAATTCAAAGATCACTTACGCAGGCCGAGACAAACTGGCATCTCATAAAATAAACGAGCCCAATTTACTCGTACAGCCGGTCCAAAGGTACCCAGCCCTAAAGTTTCGCAATATATCAAAGGATTCCTTTTTGTTTTAATAAATTTGTGTAAGTACCTTACTTATATAACGGTGAAAATATATTAACGTTTTCTTTAATATTAAAGAATTACATTTCGTTTACTTAACCTGTTTAATTAAAACTCTCTTAGGTGTTTATACATATATTTATATGTATTTATTTATTTACAAAAGAAAAGTATGTTTATCAGTTATCTAGTACCCACAGTGCAAGCGTTGCTTAGTTTGGGACTAGAGAGCGTTGTGCAAAAATGTGTGGTAAAATATTTTAATTTAATTTAATTAACTCTTCAAACACAAGCAAAATATATTGTATTGGCATATAAATGTCCGCCCTCATTTATAACGTATTTTATAAAAGTGAGGCCATCCATACGGGCGATATATTATATTTTGTTTGATAGAAGACTTTTTAGAGACTTTATTTACTATAACTATGTTACACTGAGTTATATATTTGCCCTTATTTGTACACTCAAAATAATACACTCCCTGAGAAGGGCTGACAACTGCATCACTGAACAGGGCAAGATCGGTCTGCATAGACGAGGACGACCAAGACCATAGCAGCGCTGAGTTTATAAGGCCACTTTTATAAAGAAAAACAAAACCGACATCAAATATCTCGTTCTGGATTCATTTTATAATTGATTTTCAAGAGCCTAAGTATATCCGGAGCCCAAGATTCAATACCAATTAAATTAATATGAGATGAAATGGAAAACACCAGCTTTCAAATCGGCTCACCCAGCCTTTATGAAACGACGCCTTACGAAAGTTATGAAGTAAAAACATAAAAAAGAGCATACTACAACATACACCTACAAGAAGTGAGCATACTCTTTACTAAAAGGCCGGGTGAGCCCTCGGGTGTTGCAGGTGTTCATGCGCGGCGGTAATCACTTACCATCAGGTGGGCCTCGTGCTCGTTTGCCCCGTTTCTCCATTAAAAAAAATTCTGTCGGATTGGGAACCTCCTCGTCCTTTGAAATCCGTTGAAAAGGACGCGTCATCCCTTGGCTGCAATAATTATCTAAGAACTAGAAACTGTAGTCCCGGACTGACAAAAACCGATGGGCTCAATTAAACCAGACCGACAAAAACCATTGGAATCAATTAAAAGCCATATGTCCCTGCTGAGGTTTTGGGGAAATGATCATGATGATGACTCTATCCGCTCTACGTATTTCTTTCTCAAAGTGAATTTGCCACTTTCATTCCATCAATATAAATAGAGTCAGTCATATTGTAATAGTGTCCATCAAAGTTTGTACACTCAAGTACTGTACGATATCGGAAAGAAATAAACATTTTATGTGATCGTGATACGTCCAAGTTTCACGAGAGTTTCGTTACGAGCGGCGAGTCACTCGCGTCTCGCGTTCGCGTCTCAGGGGGACACTTGAGTGGTGATTTTCGAAATCATAAATTTTGATAACGCTGACTACTCCTCTTTTCAGAGAGCCTAATAAAATGTTTCACCATAAACGAACTTTTTATCTTTCAATGTTTAAATGCTGTAGCAGCGCTAAAATGTTAAATCAAAATTACTTTATGGTTCAAGATTTTATATAAGTTATGAGTAAATTATCATACCATACGCAGCATAATTATCTTATTAGTTAATTTGTTATATCCAGTATTTAAAACATTAAATCTAATTAAATTACATATTATCTAATAAACCTATTCTACGCGGTAAGATTCTCCTGTTTTTTGTGGAGATTATGATGTTTGTGTACTGTTTATAATTAGAGCGCGGTGGGTTTCGGGGGCGATAAATCGATCCAGTTAGGTTTAGTAAAGTAAAGTAAAGTAAAGTAACAGCCTATAAATGTCTCACTGCTGGGCAAAGACCTCCTCTGTAAAGAGGGTATCAGGGCATAGTCCACCACGCGACCCCACTGCGGATTGGCGGAATTTACATATTTTCGAAACTTTTTTTATTTCCTTCTTTTGTGAGAAAAAAAAACCGAGTTTTATCCAACCATAATTCAAGCTAAGATTTGTTGTATTTAGTCCCTGCAAAGTGTCCTATAACAAGAGTACTGCACTGGCCTTGTAATTTGTCATGTTACCGTCTGCTAGAATATATAATATATAGAAATATAAATAAAGAGCGTCTGTCCTACAGACTACCGATTTTTCCTTACGTTTGCATACAAAAAACAAGGATCAAGATGGCGTTGAGCGAGTCTCTTTGATAAAGAAAGAAAGAAAGAAAACATTTATTGCTCAAATACGCCACATAAAATAAAGATAAAAAATACATAGTAAAAAGAAAAGAAAAGAGGAATAAAAAATACTAAACACATCACACATTTTACGCACACAATTGTGTGTGGCGTATACGGCAAACAGACCGCACTCAGCTTAATGCCGCAGTCGCTACGAGACTACAGCGCTGGTTTTCAGTGGGCCTGTGAATTAAGTGACGTACGGACGTTCACACCGTCATTCAAAGACTAATAATAATTAACATAGATTACATGAATGAACTAACTGGATCTAATACAAGGAATGTACGAAACATTTTAAAAAGTATTGTTATCACCATAAGAGTCATATATACTGTGAGGTATTAGTTGGAAATAATATAAAAGATACATGATAAATAATATAAAATATAAAATGATTGTACCCTACAAAAAATATTTTCTCACAGGTATGTAATCATAACCATAATCTTAAGCAACAATATTATCATTAGAAATAATATTTTAATAAAGTAAATAATGATTACACGTTAAACACACCTATACTTATATCATAGTTATAATTAATAGCATGAAAAAAAAATATTTCAGCATTTACGTGTCAAAAAAAGTACTATGCACTCTCATATGCTTTTCGTATGAACCCGCTAAGTGTCTGTAATTATTTAGGTAGGTAAATATGAAGCCATAACTTTAACATTTTTATACTATAAAGATATGCGTGTTCAGCTGTTTTAGCACACGAGTGCACACATTACGAACACGCCATTACTGTCTTAAATATTGTCATAGGCGGATAAAAAGTAAAATCAGATTTTACTGACTGTGCATGGTCTAAAGTTTTTAGTTTCTTTTTTCAAATATTTTATAGTTATGTTTATTTGTGGGGCCTAGCAGATTCATATTTTCTACTATCTCTCCGATATCTCAGAGATGATAGAAGTGACTCCCTCATCTGGGGTGCAACACTGAGGTGTCATATCTAAGCTGCGAACAGCTTTCATAAAAATCCACTCAATAAACTTACACTGAGGGGTAATAATACATTTACTTAAAGGTTTTATTATATTTATTTTCTACAAGTTTTAATGTTTAATCTTAAATGTAGAGATTAGTTTAGACTATAAAAAAATCTTTAAATTTCTAGGTTTTATTATATTTCGTATTACAAATAAAATTATTTAAATAAGTTAATATTGGGGGACATGACAATTTCTCCAGTAGAATATTGCTTGTCCCATTATTTTATTAACACGCGAAAACATTGATAATTTCGTGGCATATATCGTTAATTTTCCGATTGCCGAGCGGAAAATTGTGACTTAGTCACGCGTAAAGTAGAAAATCCCCCTGATCAATATTATTAGCTTCTGTAACAAATCACGGCTTAGCTGTAAACAATAGGCTTTGGCACCACAGGTCGCAGTCTCGTTTCCCGCCGGGGAAAAATATTTACATGAAGACAAATTATTAATTGGGTGACAAATCTACCACGCAACGTGTCTACGCATTCAAAGCATGTGCAGTAATGTGATAGATATATTATGGCCTATAGTTTACCACACATGTACGGTGTCATATCGTCATTGTACATTATGAGATACATATAATAGTTACCTATCTCTTATATTTATAATTCAAGTTTCATGATTAAACTGTACTAAATACGCAACGTTATTTTGATTTTACATAGTCATAATCGACTACGAAGTTGGTCGGGCAAACTAACTTGCTCAGTGAATCGGCAGTCAATACGTCTTGATTGCAATGCACGCCTTTCAACGCTGCATGCTAAAATGAACCTTACGGCGACCAATGAACGCAGTTCAAAACATTCTGACGAGCACCCAGCTCAATCATAGATGCAAACTCGTATCATTATTGCAACGTAATCCTCTATTCATTGATAGATTTAACGTTTGTCGCATCACACAACCAAGAGCAAATTCTCACAGGAGCTTGCAGTTTTGACTGATAAGGTTAGAAATTCAACCGTTAAATCTTTTTTTTTTTTTTTTTTTTTTTTATGCGAAAAAGTTGTCAAACGAGCAGACGGTTCACCTGATGTTAAGTGAATACCGCCGCCCATGGACATCTGCTACACTCGAGTTTTACAGATGCGTTGACAAACTTTTGAAAATTGGGCTCCGGCTACCTCACTCACCAGACGAAACGCGAAAGTATTTGTCATACTTCCACTTTACGATAGGTCGTGGTACTTACCCGGACGGGCCTACCCATTCGTGCAAAAGCCGAGGCTGCTGCGTGGCCCTACCACCGTGAATCGTACAAAATTACTAAAATGTAAAATGCAAAAGTACCAAAATGTCATTACTTTATTTATCTGTTTACATGCTAGAAATATGCATACAATTACTTAAGTCTCAGCCGATGGTTTTAAAAAACCAAGAATATTGTATTTGTACAACTGATGTTACGCTTTCAGTCCCGAGTCTATTAAAGCTTCATCGAACGCAAAACCGGTGACCTAGCCAGAACCCACGGGTTTGAGGCCCTCCTCAGTGGGTACGGGTAGAGAGATTCGGTGTGGACCGTGATCCCGATGGCCGTTGACTGTGCTTCGTACTAGGGGGGGGGGGGGGGGGCAGAACCACCCTGGAACGCGATCGGTCTACCGATCGAGCCGAGGTCCGGCCCTCTCGGGCACCCTCGAATCGGATTGCTAAACGCATTTTGAGTGACAGCCCAAGCCGAGGTCCCCTCTTCAGGCTAGGCGCCCCGAGCGCCCGGCCATCTCATGTCCGTCGGATCTGTAAAGGCCCCTAAGGCCAACAGTACCTCATCCAGCCAAAAAAAACCGGGTCGATGAGGACGCGGAGGAGAGGTTGCGTGGGCGACGCTTGTTGACGTTCGCGTTAATGTCGGATTGGTAATTTGCTACACTTAACACCAGAGGGTTGGGATGATGTTCGGCTCTGTCGAATAACCGTTTGGTGAGATCTTTAAAATGTTCGCGAATTGTCGGGAATCTGCAGTCACTGTGCAGGTCGACGTTGCGTTGATACCACTGCGCACCGGTTGCGCGGCGGGTGAACTTATTTTGTACTATTTTCTCCAAAGATAATTGGAATTATTTTGTTAACGTACGAAATTACAATGAAGACTTATTACTAGTCAAACTATATATGGTTGATTTGACTACCAAATATAGAATGTCCGAAAGATTGATTTTCTGTTAGAACAAAGGGTATACGTACATGCTAAATCGACAGTCGTGTTCCAATAATAATGGAATTCCTTTGACGTAATTAGATTCAGCAATCCTAATAAAAGTTAGCTGTGTAACATAATAGATAGCGCCAAGCACTGCTAAAAATTTTTAAGCAATGCTTGGCGCTATCTATTATGTTTTAATTTTAATTTTATTTATATAATTAAAATTATAATTTAGCGCGTCCAAAAATAACTAAACGGAATGTATTCCTAAAATTCAGTTAATTTTAATAACTTCTTTACTGAAACTTAGTTAATTTTAATCTTAATTTAATAAAAAATAAGCATTGAACGCTGACGAGACCCAATAATATCAAGTGTATTGAAATTATCTCAGATCTTTCTATATGTGTAATATCGGAGTTACATGATAGATCGCCTGAAACGAAACGTCAGCAGAGTAAAGCTATTTGTTGTGGGCTTTTCAGAATTTATGTGGAGTTGGAGGGTCGTTTGTAAAGTTCTGCGACGTAACGCTTACTGCGAATAATATTTCAATCGCTATCCTGATGTAAAATCGTCGTGTGTGCAGCTTTGACGAGCCAAACGATGTTGATTTCGATGCTCTATTGTTCGTTCAATTTTATACAATTTTACTATTCCTAATACAAGTGCGATATATAAGATATCATTTATGTTAGTAACATTTTAAGCTCAAGTTATTGGCAAATACATAAGTACTATCTTGATACATGTTAGATAAACACCCGACACGCGTCGTCCATACGGTTAATGTGATAAATTACTCGAATAATAAATGCTTTTTAAATAATAAATTATTTGCATGACATTTGATGTATTGACTCTAAGTATTTCCACTATGTGAATCAAAATCTTTTAATTAGTAAAAAAAGTAAAAACAGCCTTTATACGTACCACTGGGAAAAGGCCTCCTGGGGACGCGTTATAATTAAAAACGGGTTTAAACTGTAGCATATGTATAGGGCATAGTCCACGCCACCCCACTGCGGATTGACGGACTTCAATTTACACTCACACTAAACAATTAATTTTTTTTTTCAGTATATGGAAAATATCACGATGTTTCACTTCATCGCTGAGCACGTTTCCTTGTTGCCGGCGCCGAGGAGTGAACGCAGATTGCTCGATTCAATTAACAACGAGCGTCCGGACATAGGGCTATTTTAATTGGCAAATAAAAATTTTCTAGTCATAAAATTATTATTAAATAAAACTATTTTACTCCTTTAAAAAGTTTCACTTATTCACTTTGCTATGGCCCTGCAACAGCTTCTGCTGTTGCACGAGGGCAGGTCGGTCCGGGGAAGTACCCCTGCATCCTCAGAAAGTCATCCTCAGTATAAGTATTTGAAACCTTTAAAAAAAGGGGGGCCCTTTGGCATCTCTAAGCCATCGGATATTGTACATGTCAGTGAAAATTAACAGATGAACACAAAATATTTTGCTTAGCTTTGTTTTGTTAACCCGTGACCACCAAAGTGTTATGAATGCCGCAAATTAATGATAAACGTGATGGAATCCTTGAAAGTGATAAAAAAAATGTTGGAAAACACGATACTTTGGCCGCACGCCTGTCAACAATACAATTTTATGAAGACGGGTTATCTTTGGACTCGTGATTTGATGACTCAATTGTAATTATTTATATTCATCAAAATGAGGATCATTGTGTGCTATAGTTCCGTCTTTTGATTAAAATAAAGAAATAGTTGTTGGATTCACCGGGTGTCATGACCTCGATATCTGAAACCAATTTATTGATCTGGATGTTTATCTATTTGTAATATGTGTATCAACTCAACTACATTTATAAGAAACTTTATCAGAAAGGTTTAATGAAATAATATCATTACTAAGTGCTTTCTATTTATGAGTCGTATCAGATAGAACCCCAGCTTGGGTGAAGGCCTCCTCTAAGGATTCCCATTTGTCTCTATTCTGTACTACTAATCTCTACTTTGTACCAGGTTTTCGCTTGATGATCATTGATCTCTGTCAAAAATTGGCTTTCCATAAATCCTTTAGGTATTTTCCGTCTATTTTTCTTCAATAGTTTCAATTCCAATCCAACCTTCGCACTAGCATGAAGAAAGAATAAGAACAGCCCCAGGTCATCCGCAAAGGAGGAAATGTACTCGATCTATACGCTGTGCAGGTCAGTTCGAAAACGGCTAGCATGGTCTTTCTCAAGCTTGAAACTGCTGTATCTCACCGGACTCTGCATTTGTAGGTTGCGAATTTTAGGGTACCTCGGGTAGAACTTTGAATAAAAGTTTACGTTAAGTTCAGTTAGGATTAAAGTACGATCTAGAGTTGGAATTAGGAAAATTATCGTCCTGGAAGGACCATTACAATCGAAGAAATTGCCGAACTGAACACCCTCTGAACATCTATTAATGAATTTGCTTATATACAAAATTCTTGCAACAAACCTTTGCAGTTCGAACAGTTTGTTCATCGTTAGAAGTTTTCAATTAAAGCATAAGCGACTTGGCACAGGGGCCTTTGTGACGGAACAAAGGCTTTTTGAATTTAGTGCTGAATGAGGAACTATATTGCAGCAGTTTAAGTAATCGACTTTTCGGCTTTATTCTAATTTCACTTTGCATAATATTTTAGATACAATATATTAGACGTCTAAATATTCAAATTTATTAAAACTGATCACTATTAAATGACACAAGCTGCGGACCTGACATCATTTATTACTAACCTGATATTTTATGGATAAAAATTGTCTTAATTTCAATTAAATGCATACTCGTATTTGGATAAAATTCTCAACAGAATTGTTAAGCTAATAAGGAAAATCTAATGTACGCTCTTTTGTGTATATTACTTTCCTTTTACTTTCCCTATGGGACTCAAAAGTTAATTTGATAAACAAATTGCTATGGATCTGATACAATTTAAATATTTCACAAACGATAAATTTTCTTCAATACCATACATCACAGAAGCATGAAGATTTTTCTTATCGCTGCTATCTAGTTAAGATAATGACCATTAGTAATAACAGAATAATTATTCGGTACCTTAATTTTAATTTATGATTTGAGAGGTTTCTAATGAAACGAACACATGAATTCCATGTAATGGGAACAACAGAAGTTTTGTTCTAGAATAAGTTGGTCATCGGTATTATCATTGAATGAACAAGAGTACTTAAATAAGAAGTCTACAATAATAATTAAAGAGTTCTCTGGTGTTTTCCCGCCAAATAAGTGGAAAGCTAGTCCTATTTCTTAATCCCAATTCTTATCTTGTTCTATAATCCGGTCGTTTCTTTGTGTGATTCAAGTTAAAATAATTCAAATATTTAAGGAAGTTTACGACGAAGGCATGAAATCCCCTTTTGGTTGCTCTCGCTGCTGCAGGTTTTGGCTCGGTAATAATCATAATCTCGCTGAATCGTTGCCAAGATCGGTAATGTGAATATGAACTACGCAGATTGCATCATTAAATTTGATTTACAAGAAACTTTTACACGAAATATTAAAATTAAATTATTCGCAATATACAATAAACATGGGGCAAACCAATTACAAATACCAATACTTATAACTTTTGTTAATTTGTAAATGGTAATAATTCAAGCTCTATTTATTTCTGGAACGTATCAAAGGATTCCTTTTCTAAGTTTTAAAAGTAAATTTGTCTTTTTTCGTAACTTTACCGACGAAAACTGCTTAAAACTATTTAATCTCAATTAGTTTTGCAGCCGAAATTAGTGAAAACCGTTGGCAATACCTGGTTTTCCTAGCTGGTAATACAAGAGTATTTATGCACAACAAATATTCGTGTTGTGTAAAAGTTTTCGCGTGTTAAAGTGGATTCTAATTAAACTTCCAAAACTCTCTTGTTCATATCATTGTTGTCAGAACTCGCATAGACTGTGTTTATTTCATTTTTTACTGTTTTATGGAAAGAACCATATTTGTCTATTTTAATTTCGTGTGCTTAGAAAAGGAAGATCAAAGTTAAACGAAATTACATAAAAAGTATAAAGGATGATTAAAAGTTGTGAAAGTTTTTAGGCATTATAAGCATTAGGCTCTAAACTTACAACTTTGCGAGCATAAAATACCAAGAAATGTGCCACTAGGTCATGGACCAATGTAAATAAATGATCATAAGTGTTCAGTAAGTTTTTAGTGGAGATTTGAGTAAAGATTCGAGTAAACACTTGATGAATATACGTAGACGTGGTGTAATCCCAGTGATAAATAGCCATGTGAAAGCAATTGCGCTTGCTGGTTGGCTGAGAGCCGTGGACTTTGATGGTAACTTTGAAAATGTTGCAAACTGCGTCGATACATGGTTCTGGTTAAGGGTTGTCTATATAAATAAATATTTTCGGACACATTTTTACACAACATTCTGTCCCAGAAAACTAAGCAATGTTTATCAGTTTTTTTTTTAAACTAATAAACATACTTCTTTTTTGTAAAGTAATACATAATAACATATAAAAACATCCAGACACTGTAAAAACACTATAATTATGTTCATCACGCAATATGTTTCCAGGAATGGGGATCGAACCCACACCCTCTGGCGCAAGAGGCAGGATCACTAATCATCACGCCAATCGGGTCGTCGAAATGTTTTATTTTTGTTAGAATTTTTATAAAATTCTTTAATTTAATAATAGAAAGAATTGAGTCGAGGGTAATTCTGGTGAAGATCTTCGGTATATTAGTAACAAATTATCTTAGCTGCAGTTTTCTACTGAAGTACCGTCATTTAGTGTTATAACTGATATTTTATTTCCCGTTTTTACAAAGAGTTTCAGTACCTTTATAGAGTATACTAGTAATAAGAGACTATTGTAAGGGAATAAAAAAATGCCCTATTTTATTTTATTTCTGTTATCTAAAGATTTTAAGTGTTTTGAGTGAAAAGTATAACATTATGTAATTTTAGTTATAAGTATAACATTCCTTACAAGATAGCTGAACGCAGACTTGTACTTGGGGTCAGAGCACTGGTTCCAATTAATTTCACCATGCTACGTCATGCAATAACAATAATGCATTGAAATTGCGTTCACTACGGACGTAGAACAGCATTATAAACTCTGCCTATGGTCCCTTGGCTGTAATGTTGTGCTTGTGTACAAATTAGCAATTAACATTTATAGCCAATATCTCCCACGGGTTTGTAATAATAAAACATTTCAAAATCCTAACTTGTTTTCAAGGTGTTCCATTATCAAGGTTTATAAAGTACCGTCCAATGACTAGCGACGATGGCATTTACCACATCTTCCTTTTAACGTCTTTTCACAGCACTTTTATAACATCCTAAACCACTAAGCTTACTCGGCTTCATTGCCTTTGTACCGACTCACAGCCCCAGCTTTGTACACGAGCAAAATTATGGGCAGCCAATTCTAACTGTCGTTAAATAAATATAGAGTAGTGTAAAAACTATATATCACACCACCAAATTTAGTCGAGCATTAACCATTACGCCAACAGAAATTAATATTAAAGCGTGTGTCGCGCTCGTAGCAGAACAAACATTATAATTTGAATAATAATCGAACTATTATCGGAAATGGTTCGATTTCTATTCGACAGTTTTATCTAAAATGTTTGATAAAAAAAGTTTCTATCACGACATTGCTTCGACTTGAATCATTTTATTTGTCACACTGTTTTTATATCATTATGGATTTTCTATTTAATAATACTAAGCTTCGTCCAGAGAAAGGAATTTTGTTTCAATGTTATTCATGCCATGAATTTTCTCCGCATGCCATAAATTTTCGTCCTAGGGCCCATATTTGCGCACACTTCCGCGACCTTGCCAGCGCCGGCTGCTTCGGCCGCTCTTTGGGGAGCAACCCCTCTCTCCTCGCACGTTAAAACATTCAGCGCGTCTTCCTTATCTGTACCTTTTAAACGTCCAACAAACTCCCCTAAGTTCGCTGATTAGAGGCTATGTGAGCCAGGAGAGTCATTGCTGATAAGCAAAAACTTTTTTAACAAAAAAGCACCGACCTCAAAAAACTATTAGCACTAAAAAGTCTATAATAATACTAAATCTACTATAATCAAATCTTGAAAATCTAACCAATGTAACCTAATCTTCCTAACCTATAACAAAATTTAACTTTACATTATTGATTCAGTTAAAGTCGATTCTTTATTTTGTTAAAAAAATTTATTTATATAAAATTATATATGAGATCACTAAAAATAATAATAAACATTATTTTTAGTGATCTAGCAAAGACGCTGCTTGTATGATAAAACGGCGTCAAACTGAAACCGGGACTGAAAAAGGCAAAAGTTTAAAAGCAAATAAGGAAGAAAAATCTAAGGAAGCATTTTAAATGAGAGGCATGAATTGTTAAAAAAAAGATCCTATATGATACGTAAGTTAAACGACAAAATCAAAAAAATTACAATTGTCTTAGTTACATTCTTTCTTTTTATGTGAAAAGTTGCCAAACGAGCAGACGGTTCACCTGATGGTAAGTGAATACCGCCGCCCATGGACATCTGCTACACTCGAGGGTTGCAGATGCCTTGACAATGTTTTGAAAATTGGGCTCCGGCTACCTCACTCACCAGACGAAACGCGAAAGTATTTGTCATACTTTCACTTTACGCTGGTCTTATGTGAGGTCATGGTACTTACCCGGACGGGCCTGCCTATTCGTGCAACAGCCGAGGCTGCTGCGTGACCCTACCACCGTAAAAACTCGTTTGGCTATAATTTTATTTACAAAGATTTGCAAACGTGGAGGAATAGAAGATTGATAGAAGATTTTGCCCATAGAGTTTCAGATCGAATTTATCCCACTATCAAGTAGACGCTTACAATGCACTAAGTACGCGAAAACAGCGTATTAATTGTGTAAATACGATGTTATTTTGTTTTTGATTGGGCAAAACAATATATATTTATGCGATAACAGCAATATGCGGTTGATTTGCTGTCATTATTTGAACAGCTCTGTAGTGTATCTCCGAAGCACATCATCTAATTTACATGAAATTTATATGGGACCATTTCGGAATGAAACCCTTTAGAACAAAAAATTTTGCAAATCCGTCTATATATGACGGCTTTTTGCCCGAACATACATAAAAATACATATAAACATCCGAATTGATAACCTCGTTCTTTAAGAAGTCAGTTAAATAGCTTTCCAGTCCCCATCGGCACGCCTGGTCTGTAACTGAACCGCTTACAACGTCGCGGAGGGTACGGAGAATGGCATATTTCAATACCGAAACGAAAACGACCCTCCTTGGCTACGCCACAAGCCAGCCAGCTAAGTGTGAGTATTGGTGTTTTTGTCAAATATGTATATAATATGTCGTAAGTTTCTGTTTTAAACTGTCCCTATGTAAAATATGTACATACCACGGACAGGTAACATCATTTTAATTTATAGAAAAATAAATAATGAGTCCTATACTCCTATATTTTTATGTTATAATAATACATATCGTATAACGTATAACATAATGTCTTATTTAATAATAGCTTTACTTTCACCGAGAATCTGTGCAACAAACCTTCGCAGTTCCAACAAATTGTTCGTCGTTAGAAGTTTTCAATTAAAGCACAAGCGACCCGGTGCAGAGGCCTTTGTGCTGGAACAATGGCTTCTTGAATTTAGTGCTGAGTGGAGCAAGGAATTATATCGCTGCAGTTTAAGTAAGCGCCTTTTCGGCTTAGTGCGAATTTCGTACTGCATATCAATTAGTATATGCAATATTTATAACATTTTACGTGCTTTATTTTCTTCAAATTTGTATTATGAAATATCGTATGTGCATTGAAAAGAAATAAATAAATTGTCTTCTTTGCCAAATTCATTACCGAAGTCGAGCAAAAAATAGTTGTAATGTGTAAAAATGTATCAAGTATCTTGATAAACATGAAAGAGTGATTTGCCTACTAATTTGTTAAACATGCCTTTAGACTTTTGTCTTCGCCTTATGACAAGTTATTGTCGTTTATGAGTTATATCTTTAAGGACATAATTATAATTTTGAATTGAATTACTTCACTATTAGTGTCTAATAAGTAAATCATACTAAGCGACAGTATTTTTATATTTTTATTATTACAGACTAGAGAAATTTATATATATTATATATTTATTATGGACCACGTAGCGTTAGTCGGAAGAAGTTATTCAATGTAGCAGAGCATATAGATGGTGTGCCTGTTACTTCTACTATCACTAAATTATATAAATAAGGCTCATAGACTCCTAGCCAGCACCTCTTTTACCGAAAAATGTGTCATTATTGCAACGTATCCTTATATTAATTTAAAAAATGTCACAAAAACATCATCACAAAAGCGGCAAAATTATTTTATTCAACTGAAAACGACAATATCTAGTGAGAGATATAAATGTAAATATAATAAAGAAAAACTACTTAGTTGTGTATTGTAATATATTATTGAGCGTGGTCATACACAGATGTTCATGGCGCGAAAGACTAATGTGAGTTACTTAGACGCATTTCATGGAACGCGCATAGCTCACATATTAGGATCTTGGCACGTACTACACTTATATACCATACCTGTGTTCATATGTAACGAATTTGGTCTGAATATTATTTGGACCACTTTCCACTGACGGAAGCTACCTTTATCCAAGTTCAATTCTTGCGTCTTATTCCAATAACAGTGAGACAATTGATATTTGCTAGTTATTTGAGTAGTTACGTTGTAACTTTCTATATTTTTATGATTATTTCCCTATAGCAATAAAAATAAAAAAAAAATAATTACGCTGTGTACAGTCAGCAAGAGCTTTAACACACAAAGTTGTTTATTCTCCAAAATACTTTTACTCATTCACAATTTTCACATCTGTTAATTAATTAATTTTAATTAAAATAAATTAACTTATAGGTAAGTCACCCACACTATTCCGAATATATCCCGGACGTCAGTCTGAGCGAGATTAAAATGGCTCTTGACCTTCTTAAGAATGGCAAAGCATCAGGAGAGGACGGAATTACAGCAGAGCTTCTGAAAGCGGGTGGAGAACCGGTACTTGTTACTCGCTTCCAGACTCGACGACTTCCAGCCTCCCGAACAAGCCGGATTCCGAAAAGGCTTCAATACCATAGACCACATACACACCTTGCGGCAGATTATACAGAAGACCGAAGAGTATAATCTGCCTTTGTGCCTAGTGTATGTGGACTATGAGAAATCCTTCGATTCTGTCGAAATTGGGGCGGTACTCCAGGCTCTTCAGCGGTGCCAAATTGACTGTCGGTATATCGAGGTACTGAGGTGTTTGTATAACAAGGCTACGATGTCCGTCCAAGTACAGTCCAGTAGTACAAAACCTATCCAACTGCAGAAGGGTGTAAGACAGGGTGATGTCATATCCCCGAAACTCTTCACCGCTGCGTTGGAAGATGTTTTCAACCTTCTGGACTGGAAAGGACGAGGTATTAACATCAATGGCGAATACATCACCCACCTCCGATTTGCCGACGATATAGTCATCATGGCAGAATCTGGTGGACCTTGGTATTATGCTCAATGACCTCAACAGTGTCTCCCAACTGGTGGGCCTTAAGATGAACATGGACAAGACGAAGATCATGTCTAATGTCAATGTCACGCCAATGCCGGTTGTTGTTGGGAGCACTGAGCTCGAAGTTGTTGACGAGTACATTTACCTACAACTACGGACAAGTGGTGGAAGACAAGTGGACGCTGAAGTGGCGATGGGCCGGCCATATAGCTCGTAGAACCGATAACCGTTGGGGAAGAAAGGTTCTCGATTGGCAGCATCGTACTGGCCATCGCAGTGTTGCACGATCCCCCACTAGATTGAGTGACGACCTGTGCAAATGTGCGGGAAGTTGATGGATGCAGGTGGCTCAGGATCGTACTTGGTGGCAGTCTATGGGGGAGGCCTATGTTCAGCGGTGGACTGAAACAGGCTGAAATGATGATGATAGGTAAGTGCTTAAAAATTTAATGAGATTAAGTATTAGATTTATAAGAGATTAAATATTAATGCTTAATTTCATTAAATGTTTTCCTTGTATTTCAAAACAATTGTTAATATATTGAATACGTGACTTATACGAGATAAATTATTATACTAGATTTATAATTTCTATTGTAATTTTTATATAAACGTAATTTCGATTATGAACCATTTTAATTGTATTTTTTGTTTTGCATGAATAATTCAACACAATTTGTATTGTTAAGAATTGAAAAATAATACTTCTGTACCTATAGCATTTGGTTAAATAAACAAGTTGAAGAAATGTCTTAATGAATTCTAATTAACTCGCGGCACATTTGTAAGGCCCTAAGTAAACAAAGTTTGATTTCGCTTATTTATTATTTGTCTGGAAGAACGCGCTCTAATTACTTCGCTTTAATTACACGTGCCGCTTATATTTAGAATCAGCAAAAAATTTCGATACGAAAAAAATTTCCTAATGAGTTTTTAACTTTTTATTATAAATATCACGCAGTTTTCTCACTATAATTTCAATCACGGATAGTTGGATTAAACAGGTAATGGTTTCTAAATTTATAACGTGAAATATTATTTAGGTGTCGTAAGTTTTTTTTCTGTCATTTTCATTTTATATTTTTGTTTTGTATGACATAATTGATTAAATACATGGCTCTTACGTTCATGTATTTTCAACTGAGTAAATATTGAACAAAAACTAAGCGTTAAAACATGTGGACTCTATTGACTTAACTTTACATGTCAATAAACAAATGCAAAACATAACATCGCTATGCTAAATTATACGAGTATGCATAATAAAAACAATACTTTGGAATTTTGCTTTAATATTATTTTACCACTTTTCAAACACATAGTCAATGTTCATCACGTTCATCAACGATTCATATGTTGGCGACTACGAACCTGACAGCGGCACCACCAATACGCATTAAGGCTTTGATATTTGTAATTAAATCGCTTGTATTCCACTTAGACTAGACGGCTCATACTGAGCTGGTTTTTAATTTTTCATACATATATTTATCCTGAACCATTTTTGAAGATTAAACTTTTTCTTTTTTGATTACTTTATACAGCTATTGTAGCTGTATAAAGTAATCAAAAAATCTGTATTATAAAGTAATGAATAGTAACATAAACTTCAGATTACTGGGCAATGAAAGCCTCTACATAGTGTGTAAGGAGAAGTTTATTTTTTCAACATGAAATGCAGCACAAACCCACTCATACATACAAAGAAATATATTGAATTATAATTTTAGAGAGCAAGTGGTTGATCGAAAAGATCAAAGATGGTTTAAGTATGAAGGATTGTCCACAATTGCGATTAGATTTAAATTTATTACTCCATTTCGGAACTGTAATATGAACCGTATTGGAAACTAAATTGTGCAATTTCTTGAATTATGCTTGTCTATATTTAAGTTCGAAGTTAACTTCTCGCTGATGTCTTTCTTATATAACGTTATGTGAGTGTGGCTGAATATTTTGATTTAGATAAGAGTATGGAAACCTGGTAAACTATTTCAATTCCAATAGCTTGCTAGCTAGGTTGCAATGGGCTGGGGCCCACGTTAAACATTAAGTAAATCAAAGTCTAACAACAGAAACATGATGAAGACGAAAAGTACGGAACGACCAATTATTAGTAGCAGTAACGCTTCAATATCAAACAAAAAATGGAAACCAATGATATAACTTATATGAAACGACCATGAATATAATGATAGCCCAACTGTTGATCTAGAACTCAACTCACCTCACGCGTAAAAGTCTAACTGAAAAAACGGAAAATTCTACATCTTACACGCATGGTGATAATTATATTCCAGAACGCATAACATATCAGACCTGATTCGACATACTTAACCTTTTCGATTCGAACTAATACCAATAGCTTCCGAAACATTCCATGAATGGCATGTTAATGAATTCACAAGGATATCTTCACTGCTTGCTTTGACGAATTTAAATTGAATCCATTGACGTTTGAAACGACTGTATTGAAATCTCGCACAGTACTAGCATAATTGGATGAAGTTTTAACTCCAAACGTTCCTGGAGGTTGTTACTAATTTGATTCCACTTTACAAAAAACAACGTGTAACGTGTATACATTTGTAATAATTGTATATTTATAACAGAAAATAACAAAACCGCAGAGTTTCTTGCCGCTTCTTTTCTGGACAGATCGATAACCGATGATAGTTTTTTGAAGTCGCTTAAAACAATACGCTTAAAACAAGCCTATATTGAATAAAGACATTTTGATTGGTATCACATTTTTGATCCTGTTATTAAATTGTTCTTACAATTAGAGAGTATACGTAAAATGATGTTGTGTACTCAATAAAAGGCGATATTATAATACTATTTATTTATTAATCATTAAGTACAATATTATATTTACTTAAACATGTATTTAATAGTTTCCATAGGTCGAAATTTGAGTGTTTTGTGCAAAGCGCCTATAAAAATAGATGACATACACAATACTTGTCATAACTTTTGTTTGTCAATTTCAATGTTGCTGGCACCAAGGATCGAACTCAGGTTGCTCGAGTATATTAAACAAAACTGGACACTGAGCTATCACGGCTCTGATACGTAGTAGCGAATATAATATTTAACAATCTTTATGTAAGTAATCACTGATTTTGATATATATATCATTCTCGTCATATCTACAGCTTGGTGATGTTTTCTACTAATGGACTTATTTCTGCCATAAAGCTTTGTAGCCTAATTATCACAAAGTTTCTGTGCGATAAAACGTTGCTATTATCTGAAATATATAGTAAAAAGTTAACCCATACCTCGCTTAAACGCTCTTGAATTGTATTTACTACTATAGTAAGTACAACTTTATCATAGTTTTAAGTAAATAATGTAATATTCTTTTACGAAAATAAACATTTGTTTGAATGGATATCAAAATAAAATGAGAACGAATTTTATGCATATGAACTAAGACAGTTGAATTAAGCCACAGTGATAATCTGCTGCAGTGATTATTAAATAATATCCTTTTTGAAATAAGATTGTCAATTTCTCAGAAAATTTTTATTAATATAATCTAAATATGTGCACTCTCTTTTAATATTACTTAATCTTATGTCTTTGTAGGGTTACTATTATTTTCAATATTAACGTCATTTTAAACACATTTTTATCATTACTATTTCCTTAAAAAACCCCATACTAAAATCTGGCTACGCCCATGATATGACGTAACATTTATGTAAGCTTTCTCTCCGAAAAAATTTTCCAAGTTTTTAAATTGATCATAATCGCAAACATATTTGATTAAATTTTATCTGGTCATAAATTATGATACTGATCCAACTGAAAAATGAATGTTGTTTTCATTTATTTGACTACTGTCTTCCGTGAATTTATGTCATTAAACATTGATGCATGTAACGTTGGAAAGTATTTGATCAAGAGCAAGATCAAAGAATACTTCCAGCGAAATGTAATCTTCATAAGATGTATTTACATTAGTCGTTAAATACGAACCCAATCTCGAATATTATCGAAAATAAATCCGGACGAGCTTCCCAAGTTTGCGAGTGCGCCTCGAATACTTCGCAAAGTTTGATTCGTGCACATTCTTCAACTCGATCGTTTGGTGTTCGAGTAAGTTTTTAACGTAGGAAAAACGGAAGTTTTTCAGAACCCTTTTAATAAACCATTATAAAAGTTTGCTTTATTTCAACAATTTTTATATTTGGCTCTTAGTCTAATGAAGAATAAAGTGATTGTAAATTAGATTAATGAAAAAACCAGTCAAGTGCGAGTCGGATATGCGCACGAAGGGTTCCGTACCATTATCTATAAAAACTGCAATAAAATCATGGCTGTTTTTTTTAATATTTGTTGTTATGGCGGCAATAGAAAAACATCGTCTATGAAAATTTGAACTTTCTATCACAGTTCATGAGATACATTCTGGTGGCAGAGCGACAGACAGACAGACAGCGGAGTCTTAGTAATAGGGTCCCGTTTTACCCTTTGGGTACGGAACCCTAAAAAGCGATCTAATGCTTTAAAACTTAACTATTATACCATTGGTGCTGGCACCGGGATTTGAACTCGGGTTGTTCGCGTACCTAGAATTTGAAGCGAGCGCCTGAGCACTGAGCTACTACGGAAACTGGAACAAAACATTAGAGGTGAGTTTTCACAAGAGACCCTCCGGGTTAAGAATGCGAAAATATTTTTATATAAAGCCAAACATTAAACAGATTAAAATTAAATAAAAAGAAACATTAAATAAAGTTTTTTCGTGTGGAAAATCCAGAGGTTTGCTATAAAACCGATAGCCTTTAATTAAAATGGCATAACAGCCGAAGCCTAATTGCAAACCGAAGCCTGCGGGATCAACTTTAGATAAAGATAATGAACGCAATTATCTGTTATCCACAGACCACAATAATAAAGACCAAACGAAGATGTACGTTTACCTTATTTATTTTATCCACAACTTTACTCCGAATAATTCTGCATTCCAATATTTATTAAATAAAATAACTATTTGATGTATAAAGCAAAGTGTCATATTTCCACAAGAAATAAATTAATAATTAATATTTTTCTTTTATTTCTTTAGAATCTTCTTAACGGTTTAAGCGAATTTAAACTAGTAAGCTACCGAAAAGTATATCGCGCCTTGAAAATAGGTATAGGCCCTTCGTAGAGGTAATGCCCTACGTTTTGTACTTGATGGACCTATGTATAACCCTTTGAGAGGACGATAATAAGATTTCTGAGACAGTATGGAAGTATAGTTAGTTGATACGTAGATACTTCAAGTATTTTTCTAACTCTCTTCAGATTCATCTTGCACAATGTTTATTGTGTTTTTTAGATCATCTTTCAATCCAAAAACAATTTAAAAGTTTTGCATTTTTGATACCGTTAAAAATGTACAGCGCAAGCGTACGGATATTACGTTATTTAGAGATTTATGTTTGCTAGCTCGTCATATTGATCAACTCGAAGTCTTTTCGCCGTCAAGAAATGCCCCGGTGTGCGCGCGGCTTAATGAGAAACGTATTTGCTTTCTTCATAGAGCCTGGTCTTCTGCACTCTCGCCGCGGCCTTAATGAACTTGTTAACGAACTTTTTACTTGTCTATATCTCATTTATTCAGAGCGGATTACTCAATAAATTACTTTTGAATTCAACAATATTCAATTGACCATTATTCTATCAGCCCAAATTATAAGCTAAAAAAATGTCCGTGGGCGGCGGTTATCACTTAACATCAGTTGAACATAACGATTGCATTTGCAACACCCGTAGGGTTGCAATGCGTTGCCAGTTTTTAATAAAGTGGGCCCCGGCTACCTCACTCGGCAGACAAAACGCAGAAACACTTCTACTTCTACCTATGAGGACGCGGTACTTCCCCGGAAGCGCCTGCCAATTAATGCAACAGCAGATGAAGCTGTTATGTACTAACACAGTAATTGTATGTTTAAAGATTTTGTCTTATTTTTTTTTAATTCTAATATTAGACACATATTAAGTGCTCAGATTACACTATGAAAACTCAATATAAAATTAAATGCCCGATCGATATTCAATAACCATACTTAAGATTTGATTGATATAACATGAAGTCTTGTTATAAATTCGCCGAGAAAAATGTTTGAGGCACTGATAGATCGTAACCATAAAGCGATTTCGGCTGAACATTATTAACTGCCCTTCATGAAAAGCACATTATCGAGCGCCTTATCACCCTTTACGGCCTCAAAGAAGCACCGCCCGGAGCTCCTCTGGGGAGTCGGGCTCCTCCTCTTTCCGACGCTCCTAATGAAATTGTCGTAAAACTAAAGTGCCCACCTCGATCACATAAAATTATTTACTGCTGCTTTTGCGGACAGTAAGTACGAGGCATTCGGACGTTCATTTTATCAGAGCATTTATCTGATCGGCGCAGTCCTTTCGTTTATACCTAGAAATTGTTTATTGTCACCTTGAAGCGTTTTCTGCCTTTTTGAAATACGGTATTTTATCGTTTGATGGATATTGTTGATGTTCATACAGTTAGTGACATCAAAGTAATTTACTTTTAAACTTCAAGCCCAAACTTTTCTCAGACGTCAAAAGACAACGTTCCTTAAGAATATAGAAGACTTATGAGTAGTTAGAGAGTTTAAAATCGGTTGATATTAACATTCTTATTTCAATTTTTTTTTGTTTTGTTGAAATACTTTGCCCTTACTGTAGGATAAAACTATCCTGTGTTGTTTTACAAACATAAATTTCACGTGGGCAAACACCCAGATGTGAAACAATTATCTGTGGGGCGCACAAATAGATGTTCCGTGTGGGAATCGAACCCACGACCCCCGACGCCGAAGCCAATACCTTGGCGACATCGCCACGGGGTCATCAAGAGAGTAAGAGACATACCTGTAGTAAGAGAGTTTATAAACACATTTTTGAAATAATTAAACCATCATATAATTTCAGAATATTGGCCAACATGTTAACTTACAAGACGGCGCACCCTTAGCAGCTTAGCACCCGAGGCTTTGACATTAGAAAAAGAGCTAGCAGCGAGAGTGTTTTCAATTTGTCAAGCAAAATCACCGCGCCTGAGCGGGACACGTGAGTAACGAGTTATGCAAATCGAGCGGCGAGCGGCGTCTTCGTAAATAGGTCCAAGTATGACGCCGCAAACTTCTTGACGCGAGAATTATTTTAATAAGACAACATTAACCTCTTCTGGAGCGGGTAAATATAACTTTGATCTAAGGAACTTTAACTATTAACTCTTCCTTGCTTTCATATATTCATTGATCGCAAAGCATTTCGGACGCAGTCAAAGCCAAAGTAGTCTATACCGGCCCCCGGACCCCGGGGGTCGACGACGACCTACCAGGAGCCCATCCATGTGAGCGAAAGAAAAATTGGACACTGTGATACCTAAACGGGGGTTAACGATAGTTCGATCTTATTAGCATTTCGCGATTCGAATTTTGAATTCCATTAATGGAATAAATAAACCACTTAAAAAGATGATTTGATATATTCTTTAACCTGAAAACATGGCAAAGAGACCGACGTCGATTGGTACTAAATTTATTGTAGATTTTGTAAACAAACTTATTTTCATAATCTTATATTATTAGCAGCAAATTAACACATCTCATAGAATTATGTAAGTTAGTAGGATATTCGCTTTGTGGTCACAATAAACTACGACTTGTAGAAACTTGCACATATACGTGCTACTTACGCGAAGTAGAAGCGCTTGTCTATTCTTGTCTCAAACAGCGTAGGAAGACTAACTTGCATTAACTTAATTCAACAATGTATAAGTAATAACATTAGCATTTATTTGTTTCCACAACTTTGAAACGGAGAATACTTCTAATAAAGAAAATATTTAAACAGAATTAGGACACAGGTAAAGTAAAGCAATCTATTTTTTTTTAGAAGTACCGAAAGTCAATGCGTCAAAGTAATCTTACTATGTTTATGTTCGGAAAGAGGCTAAAAGTCAGATTTGACTCCTCAGTAATGAATCCTCAATATCAGGTTCAAAACAATACCATGCCTTCGTTCCCACTGCTGAAGGTACTATGATTAAACGCAGAAGTCAAAGTGAAGGTTATAAAATTGTATTTTTTTAATTTAAGTTTTAATTAATCAGATCGCGGACAAAAGCTCACTTGATGACGTCCAAAATAAGCAGTGTAGATGATGTAGCGTAGATAGTTTGATAGATAATTTAGCTTTATTCCTTCTTTTTCGACGGACTTTATTGACTTCGACCGTCTTACATTATCTGGAAGAGCCCATATTATCGGGGAAAACTAATATTGCCAGCTGTTGAAGAAGTTTTACAAACGTTATAACTCAAGCCTGCATCTAATTATTTCATTAAAAGAATTCCTTTAAGCAACAACACAATTAAAAGGCATTGATGAAATGAGTTACGAAATTAAGTTACTTCTGTATATTTTTTTGCAAACGACTTTTTTCTCTATTTATATATCTTATTAAGTAAACCTTTCCTGTTAATGAATTATATTTTCGTTATATTATGAATCAAGAAATATACGAAGAGCTACTTTTTGCAAGAACTTTGACAATTGACACTAAAGGCGAAATAATGTTTAATGGTTTGAAGGATTACTTCGTGGAAATAGCGATCTCTTTATCAAATATACCTAATATCAGTAGCAACAGACGGGGCACCTGCCGTGTTAGGACGCTACCGTGGATTTGTAAGCCATCGGCGTTATCCATATTACAATATTTAGTTGCCAAAAATCTGAGTATTAGTTGCATGAATCTCTTCAATTTGTCGTTTATTTGCACATTTGTGGAAGAAATGACGAGAACTTGCATCAATTGCTTCCACGAACTGTAAAACGATGGCAAAACAATAAGACGACTCAATCCACGTAAAACCGGCGTATGTACCGACTAGTTCCGGACCCATCGGAGGCCCTTCATCAGTGTGAGTGGGATTAGTTCGCGATCAAACCCCGCCTCGCACTCAGTGAGTGCAGGTACCTAGGTTTACACTGGCTATAACCAGAAACACATTAGTTGGTAGATGTTTTAACTTTTATAATAAAATATATGACATCCACAAACAACTAAGTCTAACAATTTCAAATATTTTGTAAACGCTACCCTAATAGCACGGGTCTGTTATGATGTAAATACATTGATAACAAAGATGTGTGGAAATAGCTCTTGCTTTGCACTTGCAAGTCCCCTAGCAGCTTCTGATTTTAACCTTGAATAATTTCGCATAACTGTATCATAAAAAAAAAGAGATAACCGAACCGCAGAGTTTCTCGCCGGTTCTTCTCCGGTCAAATCTAGTTTAGTGAACCGGTGGTATTAGGTAAGTTCTTTGACGTTCAATAAGAGCTAAAATTAACAAAAAAAAATAAACAAAGCACCATATTCATCTCCCAGTTAAAAGTATTTGTTTTTACTCATTTTTTAGTAAACAGCAAAGGGTCAGGTAACTCACCAGTCTCCGCCGCCTTCCGCTGCCTCACGCTGCCGAGGCTCGACGAACTGGTTGGCGGATTCGATTTCTCGAAAGGATATGACTCTCTCTCCGGATAGCACTTCAACAGCTCACTAGCACATTATTCTTCGGATATTGTTCGTACTCGTCATAATCGCGAGACAAACGGTATTTTTCAAAAGCAAAAGTTGTTAACATTTCGGCGACCGGCGTACGGCGCGCAAGTATGTATATTGGTCGCTAATCTGAGGCGAGCGCGGTTTTTAACGTTGAAAAGGATTGTTACCAGACCAAAAATATAAAAAATCCCTATTAATTTAATAATTTTTGCCACTCGCAATTAAAATGTAAATAACGATATCCAAAAATAAATAAATTATGAAGACGTCTTTGAACGAATTTAATCTAAAAAAAAAACAAAAAAAAAATTAATGAAAAAGGAATGTGTTTTAACTAACCTACTATATGGGACATTATCTGTTCTAAATGATGAACTAGGTTTGACATTCGTAATTCACGGATAATCTAAAGGAAGAGGGCACATTTTCTCGACTGGACGCTAAACACGTTTCCTAATTGTAGAGTTACTACGCGAGTAACATTGTCAGTACGCTGTCAGGATTTTTTCTAGCGAGTAAGGATGTAAGGCATGAATTCTAGCGAGTCTTCACTGTAATGGAGGGAGATTATTATCTTGTATTACAACAATTTTGCCTTCACGATTTGGAACACTGCCATAAGAAAACCATTTGTCCACCTGGACGTCCGTGTGTCCGGTGTTCCGCTCAGTCCCAAACGTTTAGGCAGCTAAATCAAAAATGAAAATCTGCGAGAATTTGAAATAATTAAAAAAAAACTCAAAAATATGAGGTCTGCCAATCCGTAGTGGGGTCGCGTGGTGTACTATGCCCTGATAGCCCTTTTTTATATGAAAAGTTGCCAAGCGAGTAGGCGGTTCACCTGATGTTAAGTGAATGGCACCGCCCATAGACATCTGCTACACCCGAGGGTTGCAGATGCGTTGACAACCTTTAAAATTGGGCACCGGCCACCTCACTCACCAGACGAAACGCGAAAGTATTATACTTCCACTTCACGCCGGTCTTCTGTGAGGTCATGGTACTAACCCAGATGAGCCTGCTCATTCGTGCAACAGCCGAGGCTGCTGCGTGGCCCTATCATAGTTAAACCCCTTATACCCTCTGTACAGAGGAGTCCTTTACCCGGCAGTGGGACATTTGTACGCTGTTACTTTATTTTTTTTTACTTTACACCAATAAATAATCTAAGATACTATTTATAGGTATCGGTGAACCGGGTTCCCCCTTAATTGCATTACTTAATAAAACATGGGATAGTATATCCACTCCTAGCAGCATTTCAACTGGCTGCGGTAAATGAAAATTAGGATCAGCTAATTTTAAAAATTTTGAATATGTGTTCACCACGTACAGAGTAGAGGCACACTTGGCACTTGTGAGATAACTTTTGGCAAAATTAATGCTTTAACCGGAATCAATGGCTGATCCATTCCTTTGGGACTTAAGTTAATAGTGTGGTGTTCACCAATACCTAATACAGGTACGTAAATGGTTTGTACACGCTTCCGTTATGAACGAAGCCTTGTTAACTATGTAGATTATACATCGGATCGTAGATCGCTTTTGTTTATATAAATACCGGCAACCGCCTACCGGCAACCTCAGTCGGATAATAGATACCGATCGAGCCGAGGTCCGGCCCTCTCGGGAACCCTAGAATCGCAATGCGAAACGCGTGCTGAGTGACAGCCCAAGCCGAGGTCCCCTCTCGGGGACCCTTGAGCCTGATCACTCCATGGAGCGCCCGCCAAAGCGCCCTGAGAGCTTGGCGGCCTCCCAAACCGGTGAAACTAATAGCGTAACGGCCCGAGCCGAGGCTCCCCCGGGAACCCTCGACCTTAGTCACCATAACGCGTAATAATAGTACGCCGAGGTTCAGGCTAGGCGCCCCGAGCGCCAGGCCACCTCAAGCCCGTCGAAACTGTAAAAGCCCCTAAGGCCAACAGTGGCTCATGCAGCCAAAAAAAAAACATCGACGAGCGCGTTATACAAGAGTAAGGTTGCCGGTAGCGCTTGAGATTAAAAGTGAATCAAACTATGATGACGCTTATGACACGTCCGAAAAACATAAATAGACCGTTCATCAGTTTTTAATCTCGTGTCCCAAATTAAGGCAATTAAAATAAAGATTGTCACCTTTGAGAAAGGTGTATCTGACCCTCGGAGATAAGTTTAAAACGTCAGGACATTTTGTCAACGAATGTTGAGCTTCAAATTTTACGCAATGCTTAACCTTATTTTCTTGTTCGCAAGAACAGGAGTCGTTTAAATTCTTCGAAGTCACGTTACTTGCGGGTAGTAGACGCGCGCCGTGAAGGCGGCGTTGTCACCGCGCGCTCTTGCAGTGTTCGTCGATGCATAAGTTTTTTTAAACTGCCCGCATTCGGAAATATCTCAAGCTCAATAAATTTTATAAAACCGTCTACTTGTGGAATAATCTGATGGCTTACTTAAAGATTAGAGGGTAATTCATAACGTTTACGTATGCTCATTGGTATTTTACGTTAGAAAATACTAAACAACAAAAAATCCCATTCTCAACCGGAAATCCCATAGGCTCTAATGCCTCAATATTTTCTCGGTAGATATTAAGAAGATTACGTAACAAAAAAATCGATTTTTCAGTACAACATTCTATATTAAAAATGTCATCAATATGTTTAGACACAGTAGAACGCTTATATTGATAACTGTCGTCAGAATTAGGAATCGATTGATTACCCAATAATAATGCTTATACAAGTGCAGAAAAATTAATACACTGAATAAATCAAAATACGATCGACAGTCGGTCGAATCCTCGGAAAATGACGGTAACGGCAAATTAGGCAATTTGTTGAGCGTATAATTTTTGAGGTTGTTGAAATTTTCTAAAAGTACTTTCATGTAAAATTCGACTTGTACGCCTATTCTCATCCTCTAATCCCTTTATTTTGTTAACATGAGATATAATTGCATAGTAATAGTCAATAAATTGTTTACGAACGCCCAACTGTTCCTCTTTATCAAAGTTCTTTTGTTTCAAACAAGATTTTTCTATCTTTGATTGCATTTTACTAAATTAAGGATAAGAAACTCTTCCCTTTTAGAGACTACAATTTCTAAAGTATGTTTTACTTCTTTTAAAACGATATCGCGTTCGAAAAAGTCGTGTGAATGTAACAAAGATTTCGCCATGTTATATGAAACGTAAGCAATGCAACGGGATGAAATAAATGTAAATTAACGAGTGACAACAAAACCCGAAGGATATGGTAAAAATTCAGCTCGAATGGTCAAAAATTTATATTCAAAAGAGCTGGTCTGGTAACTCACCCATCTCCGCCTTCCCCTGCCTCTCGCTGCTGGGGCTCGGCGAACTAGTTGGCTGATTCGGTTTCTCGAAAGGATATGACCCTCGCTCTCCGAATAGTAATTCCACAGCTCAGTAGCACAGTATTCTTCAAGTAATGTTCGTACTCGTCGTAATCGCGAGACACACGGTATTTTTTGAAAAGCAAAAGTTGTTAGCGTTGCGGCGTACGGCGCGTAACTATAGAGTACTAGTCGCTCAGCCAATCAGAGACGAGCGCGGTTTTCAGCATTGAAAAGTATCGTTACCAGACCAAAAAATATAAAAAATCCCTATCAACTTAATAATTGCTACCACTCGCAATTTAAATGTAAATAACGATATCCAAAAAGAAGTAAATTATGAAAAATGATTCCGGTACGGAACACTCATTGATTTTATGTAATACTTATTTACTTTTTTTCTTTATTTAAATTTCATTAACAAATCTTTAAAAATTAATGCGTCTTTCCCTTTTTTTCATCTTCAACACCTCAGTTACCCGCAGTTAGAAATCAGTCAAAATAAATTTGAAGTCGAAGAATTTTTAAAAATGCAATAATTTAGCCAAGCAGGACATATGGCAATGTTAATAAAAAATAAAGGCTAAAAGGAAAATAAAAAGGGCTATATCTTCAAATAGGTATAAACCCATCAAACTATACTTATGGGGATGTACTATATATTTAAACTAAATTTATGGATGAAATTAGAATGTACGTTTCATTATCATACATTATCATTCAATTTGTACGGTTTTTAAATGATTTGCCATTGAAACAAAAAATATGTGACTTTAATTATTGTTTTTACGTTGATAATTGTCATTCGCGTGCGAGACTTGTTGTTTTCAATTTCACTAAAAATTGTGTAGCGTTCACTAACAATTTAATCACATCGTCCAACATTCTTGTTGTTTCTCTTTCTTCTTTTCTTCTCGAGCAAGATTCAAAACGATGTTGAGTCCAACAAAAGTGTAAGCACAAAGGTCCGCCGAGCGCCGCGCTGTGCCACAACACCGACTTTAATCTTGTAGACAAAGAATGTTGCTGTACTTAGAGAAATTGATATTTTTCTCGTTTCCTAATGTTTCACGGGCAATCTTTGCAGCTCATCGTGGACGGATACGTGGAGAAGCAGATCTCAAAACGATGATAATTGTTTTACTTCGTTTAAACTAAGTCAAAAATAGTTGAAAAAAATAATAAGATGCGCTAATTTTTGAAAGGAAATAAGTTAAATTACTTTTTGGGACGAGACTCATTACCCGGAAAGCGTTCTTACGAATTCCACAAGCAAATCCACTGTACGTAACGAGTTCTAATATAATATATTCTATTCTAATATTACAACAAAATATTGATGAACGATGTATATCTTATCCCGATCGTTCATCAATATTTCTTATAAAAATATCTGTATATTTATAGCCGGCAATCGCTAAATCTAACCATATTGGGGGCGGCGCGCGCGGCGGTGTGCCTCCTATGTAAGTCCTCGAGCCTGGCACCAAAATCAAAACTAATCTTGACTGACCACAATATTTAAAAAAAATTGTTGTTGATAAGAAAAAAGGTATAATAACTTTGGAGAATTTTATATAGGTAAACAACCTATTTTGTGCAAGAATGGGATTTGCGAACGAAACAAAAGCAATGATGGCTAGACAAGTTGTCGATCCGACTTCAAATTGGTTCTCGTTCGACTTGGACTTTTGGTAAAAAGCTATTCGAATGGATGGCAAACTAAAAGATTTACTTATTAAAATCTAATCCTATTTTAATAGAAATAGAAAGGAATACGTTGTACGTTGTTCACAAAGTTTAAAATACTTCGTAGTGCTGAAACTAAAAACGCTGTAGCCGCCACGTTCAAGCCAAAATAATTGGCCGTAAAAGTAGCTCCAGATATTCGTGTGTTATTATACACACGAATATCTGGAGCTACTTTTACGCCCTTAATAACTCAAAATGTATTTAAGATAAACTTAAATTCGTTTTATTTATTTAAACCCCTTTGATTAAACAGAATCTAAAATTTATGATAATCGGCCATCTTATCACTGACTGACTGAACTTTATAAGTTAAAATTATTTATACAGCCGGATAATTGATAATTGTGTAGGTATATAACAAAATCACAAATCAGTGTTTCATTACATTTTGAATTGTTTTCCAAGCAATCAATTTGTATTAACACTTAACGCCTTTCAAAATAGTGTCGGCAAAAACTTAAAATGTGAATTTTGTTGAAAAATTTTGAACATATTCGGCTACTTTGTTGCTAAGAGCATCTGAATGGGTACGACGAAGGCGCAGGCTCTAATTCAGCACTGAAGATTTTTGACTATTTATCTGCAAAAAAAAACATGCAAGTGCAGAGAGAATGATTTTAAAATGTGAAAAGGACCAAATATTCAATTAATCATAAAGCGTTTTCTCTAGCATAAGAATAGATTTTATGATCAATGGTCGCTTTTATTGTTTATTATATCAGATTATATAAAAAAAGCAAATTTTCTAACCAACCAGCTCAGCGATCCGACATTATTGCGATCAATTGTGTTACAAAAGAAATACATTTTTACAAAATCATGCTACTTATGTTAAAATAAAAATGTTTGTGATTTACTGGAGCACAGATTCCTGACTTCTATAAACATTTAAAATACACTTTGAAAATGTGCATAATCACTGCAAAATGTAAGCATATAATAAATATATAAGTACGCAGTGAAGTTTTCATCAGCACATTTAATTAAAACTCAAGCAAGACGAAATGCAGGTTTTTTTTTTGAAGCCATTTGAAAGATATTACGCAAAATATATAAAAAAAGGAATTTTCTAAATTTAAACGGTCTTATATATTCAATGCAACAAACGCAATTACGAGTAAACAGTTAATTTTGGTTGACACAAATTTCCAAATGAATGGGATAATTTAATGAAGTGAAGTATCATGACTAGTTGTAGTTGTTACGAGGGTCCCAGTAGTGGCTAGTTGGCGGGATGCCAATTGCCATGTGCACTTTGCAGCACTCAAAATTTACTTCCTAAATCAAATTTTGTTAAACGGCAGATTGTATCTCGTTCATTTACAAGGAAGTGACAAAGATTAAACAAGCACAAAAAAATTATATATCTTATACTCAAAACCAACAAATAAAACATAAAGGTAAAACCTAAGAAGCTTGGTAATCCCTATATCCTCAATAAAATATAAGAAATCTGTTGCAGTAAAAACCAAGTATCATAATGAAAGAGATAATTTTGGCAAAACTTAGCATAAATTTGAAAACATGATTTTATTGAATCCCTGTCTATGAATATTTAGCGAGGCGATGAGGCAATCAACGCAGTCCGTTCCCTGCGACCAAACAGATCGAGGTTCAAACGAGAAACCCTCCGGGACGCAATTATTTACTCATTGATCTTGATTTGACAAAGAAGCGAAGCTCCTAATAGGGCCAGGGATTGCGTACAAACATAGATTCTGAAATAAATAATTATATTGAGGACCATCATTGCGAATAAAAATATGAATTTACAATGTTTCTTTTTTCATTTTAGCCATAGTACTAGTATATTTCGTTTGCATGCTCTATGTTAATCGTCTTGCATCGTAACATACGTAAGAATCCGCTCATACTGTAAATAGTGCCATAGAGCATTAAGTGATTGCGATGTCGATTTCCAGAGAGTTACAGAGAGTGCCTACATACGTTTCTATCAGAGCGACTTGACCTCATCCGCGTGTACGAGTTTTGAAGCAATCAGCAGCCATTGACTGTCGGAGAGCGCCCGTTCCGATGCTCAATGGCTTCCTAATATGTGATTAAGCTCATTCAATGCCTTTCCAGTAGTTGTACGTTCATCTTGAACTTTTCACTTATGTAATTGAAGGTTTTCAATTCAATTCATTTTGGAATCGGTTAAGGCTCTCTTTGTTTTAAACATTCGCCTACCTATACCTTTTTATTTAAATATTAAACGTTATTTTTGGTTAAAAAAATAATTTTATCAAAAAAACCGGTCGAATAAGAGTCGAATTCGTACACCGAGGGTTCCGTACCTATTGTCTTAATAAAATTATACCACCATAATAAAATCGGTAATTCATCACCACCGATTTTCTCGGGAAGAGGTGTACCAAGCAAGTTCAAATTTATTCCAGATACTCTATAGTCCCTATTAGGTGTGTGTGTATAAAATCAAGGCCCTGAGTCTACCCGATAAAAAGATAATATGGGCAAAATTTAGATTTTCGCGAAAACTTGTAAGTAGCAAAATTTGCCTTAATTTTCAACTTTTTTTTATTTTCGGAATTTTTCTCTTATTTGTGCTGTCTGTGGTTGCACACGGGCAGACAGACGGACAAGAGAGTAATCTTGTAAGGGTTCCTTTTTTATCTGTTAAGGTACAGAACCCTATAAAAGACAGTCGAATTGAGAAGCTCGTCCTTTTTGAAGTCGTTTAAAAATAGCAGAAGCCGGGTTTCTTGTAAGATCAAAGGGAAACTCTTTCTAATAATTTATGTTGTAAAAATTTCATTCATAATTTTTTCTGTGGTAACCATACCTACCGAAAATTATTGAATGGAAACAAATATAAAGATGCTTAATAAGCAACATCACTATTAAGTCTATATTTATAAACTAAAATTAAGAATATGCAACCAGCTAAACAAAACAGGACAGTATTATTTTCACGCGTGGTGCGTACAAATTGATAGGAACGTCAAATGTCACCTCTTTTACCTTCACCTATACTAGGTATAACAAAAGTTTGTTACAGTTATCGTTTTTCGAATATAATTTATTTATGTATTATGATAAATTGTATATTGAAAATTTAAAAAATTAAACTGCTTTATAAGTGTTAACAATTAGTGCACACACATAGGAAGTATAAAACATTAAATCGGAGATGGTACTTACTCAGACACGAATTTAAGTTTGAAGGCCATCCGTTTGTTTTCATTACATTATGGGAAGCCCCAACTCGATCCCGATCTCGGTTATAATTATTACCGAATTGCACAATGTTATGCTCGGAAGCTGTTCTTCCGTCTAATAAAAAGATAACAAATTGTAGAATACATTTTAATTTCCCAAACATTCGGTAGGCTTTGAAAGCCTGTTAATTTATCTTATTTAGCTACAACTTGAAAAATATTGTCAAAGTTAAGATTTAATAATAACCTAATTTAAATTTTCATATACATAAGGAACATACGATATATTTATTTTTTATACAATACATTAAACGTCTATGTTTTAAACAATATCTTAAATATTAAATGAAACTAGTTTACGGAAATCAAGAAAACAATATATTAAATGTCATCTAGGCAATGACCTCTATCGAGAGGGCGTTAGGGCATAGTCCACCAGGCAGACCCATTGCGTGCGAAAATATGCTGGTTTCCTCACGATGTTTTCACCGCTGAGCACGTGATAAATTGACACTTAAAATTATCAGGGATCGAACTCAGGTTGCTCGATTCAATATAGAATTAAAAACGTCTATCACGGCTGCACTGAAAAGTTAAGTTGCGATAATACCACAGTTTAAGCTTATGTATAATAACAGCGAGGCTAACTTTGCAATCAGAGTAATGGGCGTCGACGGGCGAGTAATTGCTCACGGATCAGGCCAACGCAGATATCAGGGACGCCACGATTAGTGCGTAATTAAAAGGCGGCGGTGGCAGCGGACGGCAGTGCGGAGTGGGCACGCGTGACTCCAATTCAATCCATTTGTTAATTAGTGCGCGCGGTCGACGGTGGGCGCCTAAACCGCCGCGCCATACATTCGCGAATGAAAAGCGTACACAAATTGTCGGTGCTTTTTCATCGCACCTGGATTTTTTTTACAAATATGTCAAGTCAGCCAATTCAAACTGGGATCAATACCGCCCAATGTAGCACGGAATACTCCTTAGGAGAAGACCTTTCCTTGTTGATTGAATTATTTCCCTAAAGGAGACGTTTATTGCAGAGTGCAGCTATACATGAACACGGTTGGAATTTTCGATTGTCTTTTAAATTATTCTTCCGTTGTAAAAGATAGAAAGAATTTGTTACAGCAGGCCGACTGCCTTTTATTAAATTCTTAATAACGTGCGCAGAATGTTGAGACCAGCCCTGTTGTGCCCTCGCGTATTATTCACGGGAATCCTCTTTCGGAAACGCTTGAAATATTTTTATTACGCTTATTCCCTGTTTTGAATTAGCCGTGCGGGATTATTTACATTGTTCCTTCCTGAACATACGATGCGATCATAAAGCAATTAAAATTAAAGCCCACCCCATGACCTGGACCCTCAACCATCATTCCGAGAAACGACAATACCCTTTCGCGTTTTCCTTGTATATTTAATTATTGTATACGGTAGCATACACTTAAAGTGTAATTATGACTCCACCTGCTCGTATATCTAAAATAAAAAGAAGTGTGAAATCCACTTTCTTATGATATGAAGTAAGATCTTATCCCAAACGTTTATTTACTTAATATAACAATTTTAATGAATCAAACATGAATAATTGACTTATGAGAAATACACGTTTAGTTGCCAAAGCTGCGATTTTGTTTAGTACCCTACCTAGTAATTACCCCCGCTTCCTTTTGCGGAAAAACTAAAAATGACTTTTTAACAACTAGCAAGGTTAGTTTTAAAATTTTCTTAAAAGGATCCCCTCAAACATTCAAAAGTTATAATACAAGGAAATTAATAGCTTACAAGACACACATAAAGCTTACTATCTTAGCTAGAAATTTAATAAGAGTTATGTGTTTGTTACTATAAAATGAATAAATGAATGTTTTGTATTCCGGCCGCTCTTCGTAGACACGTAGGTCACGACGGGAAGCTGCGTGCTTACGAGTCAACTCGATTGCACGTGTTGGTAACGAGTTTCATTACGCGACGCGCCGGTACGGCTGATTATTAAATATACGTGTAATATGTACATAAATTTCGCCTGTTTAGGTTTAATATGTATTGTCTAAATTTTCCATTTCATTAGGATATTCTCATATTGTGTTTGTTGAAACGCAATTAATAAAAAGTATACGATGGCACAGGATTCTTTAAAAGAACCCTTTTCTAAAAGTCTAAGGGAAATGAAGGAACTAAGGCGTTTAGTAATTATTGCTTTTTTCTTGTTAGCAAATCTATTTTAATTAAGCACGATGATTTGTGAAAAAGTAACGGACACTTATTAAGAGTTCTGCAAAGCTAATGAAACATTTTTCTTATGCTATTCTTAAGATTTACTTTTTTTATAGAAAAACACACTTTATTATTAAAAAAAAACATTGTGCTCGGTGAAAATATTATCACCACTTTATATTCTGGTACAAAAGCGGCCATGAATAATCTGGTGGGATTGCAATTTTGCTACTGAGCATGACAGTAATGGGCCTCAGTTACCCAACTCACCCTACGAAATGCAAGAGTATAAAAGCTTCAACATTGCACTGGTCTACTTGAGACCGTGGCATTTCCTCGAACAAGTCTGCCCATTTGCCTAGTTTCGCTGCCACGGAAAGTTCTTTGGGACTTTCAAAGTCTGACATAAGAACTATTTATTGTCAAGAGGGATCTTCAAGAAAGTGCAGTGTTCGTTGTTAGATTTCAATTAAACTAAAAATAAAAGTTGACTACATGATGGTACATCGTACGGTGACCGTACAGTAGACACTGATCTGGTTTCCATTAGAAAGCCTTATCACTCCAGCTTTAAAGCTAACATTCAAGCCAAGCTTTGATTTTTAAACTAAAATATCAGAACGAGACAACAAACGCAATATTTACCACTAAATAATACCAAGTCGACGAATAGGGGTATCGCACTAATGAAGCTTGTTACGGCAATCAGTACCAGATTATCCGGAGGAAAAAAATATGGATCGGTAACTTGTCACGTCACAGTCTAATCCCGTCCAATTCGCAGACAGTTCTCATTAAATAGCCTGATGAGCGCCTTTCAGAGAGATCTGATTGAGCAAATCTCCCCTCAATATATCGCTTACTTGCGAATACTGCGCTTAGTGCTTTAATTATCCGCTCGTTAAGTAATAAAAATATTTTTAAAATATTAAATTTCATTTTGGTTTTGTTCAAATAATTTTAGACAGATTTTTTTTCTATAGCTGCAATGATGCTGCAATTTTATAGCGATTTCCATTTTTCCAATTTTATTGCAAATCATACGGTGGCAGGCTGAATCTAATGGACATGTCGTAATTGTCAATTTACTTGCCCTGTATTGAGGTAGTAAAGTCTTTATATAAAGGTTTTTAATGACTATTAGTTGTGCAGTGGTCCGAGGCGTGGCACAATAACGCCTGCATCGATAAATGAGCCGAGACGCGGCGACCGCCGGGGATCCATCTCGGCGCCCAAACCCCACCCCAATAATGTCGCAACCACCGCTCCACAAGAAACACGAGACGCGATCGCCGCATTCTATTCTGTCTGTACAATGTCGGCGTCCATTAGGGCACCGGCCGGCAAAGAGAAATATAATCATTTTGTTGTTCTGTAAAAGTTTAACATGTAGATTTTTTTAAAATTAGTTTCAGATCTTATAAAATGATATTAATTTTATATCTCGACACCAGTAACGGAGACGCTTCGCTGTTTATGGAGAGAGTCAGTGAGATTAGACACAGTTTTATTAGTTTCGATTAAAGCTTAGGGGTTGGAATAGAGGAGCTAATTAATTTAGTTAATTTTAATTGGATTAGCTATTGGAATAGAGGAGGTTGGGGGCCGCTACTTGGTGTGTCCCCAAATATTATCAGTTATTTATGATTGTCAGCTACATGCAAATTTGATATTCACAAATTAACTTGTACTTAAAAAATTTAAATGACTTGGGTAAAGAAATTAGTTTCGTACTACAAATGAAAAATTTCGTGAAATGATTTGAAATTTGTAGAAAAATGGACTAAAAGTTCTTCGCCGCTGCGAGTACTTGACCCCGAGCCCAACGAGATACGCGCCCAAATTTCTGACCACTGAGCTAAAAGGCTTATCTTCACAACGATGAAAAACGTATAAATACATTATTTTTCCAATTTATTTTTATTGCATTTTAAATATTACACATTTATTTTATATACTCGAGCAACCTGAGTTAGATCCCCGGTGCCGGCACCAAATTTTCCTTTAGATATCATTTAAAAAAACACGTATCTGAGCAAAAAAGCCTTATAAATTAATGATTTGTTTTTACATAAATTTTGGAAATATGATTAGTTCTGATAGACGGGGACGGTAGGCTTGACCACTCGTGCCACCAGTTACTTTTTTTTGTACATTTTTTTATATTGTTTCATGTTTCTTTTGATTTAATAATTTCATATGTTTTTGTTACTTTAAGATTTTTATGTTAAGTTTTGTACTTTTCTTTCTTTTTTCTCGTTTCTCGCACTAAAACCGTACCATTAACTGAAATTATGATTAAACTGCGTCAGGCATCATCAGTGATCATGCCTGACGCAGGCACATGTATGTTGTGTTCCCCAATTTTTTTTTGACAATACTGAAAATCAGCGTTGCAGTTTCACTGCAACATTCTGCTGTCTTTTTTCGCATGAACCGCGACGAACTATAATAAAAAGGGAAAATATGCATATTGGAGTTTTATGTTTTTTTTTGTCTAATTTTTATTGTTTTAAATGATTGTTGTGTACGTCAGACTGTATTACGTCAAATCAATCTTTTTTTTTTCTTTCACCAATTAAATTGTTAATTTCAAGTGCTGAATTATCATGTGCTCAGCTGTGAAGGAAAACATCGTGAGGAAACCTGCATGTTTTCGAAATTATAATAAAAAAATATGGGACCCCGTGGTAGACTATGCCCTGATACCCTCTTTACAGAGGCGGCCTTTGCCCAGCGGACATTTATAGACTGATACTATACTTTTTACTTTAAGTATTACAAGGTGCCATCTAGCTTCCTTTACATATTACATGAAGAAAATAGCACCACAAAGATTAATCTCATTTAAACAAAAATCAGAATTCCAGATAAAAATACGGTATCGAATTCGCTAAGAGGATAGTAGTGTATTTCAATTAGCACTATTCATCGTGTACAAAAATATTCATACAGAATTACTGTGACGCCTACAAATATCTATTAGCAATTTGGAAACTCATAAAACGTTTTTCTCTTATTAAAAATATTGCTCTAAGAAGTCGGCAGGCACATATAAGTTGAAACAGTATTGCCAATAGTGTATATTATGAAAATTAAGGACCTCAAAGACATTGCATATTTCCTATTTTGTCAATGTAAACCGATCTTATCATAATTGAAGTTTGATTTTTAAATGCGGTTTTTCTTCGGTGACTATAACTGCTTTAAGGAACTTTGAAATAAAACCACAAATATGTGAGATGCTGTATTATGTATATATTGTTGTTATATTGTATTAATGTTAATTTGACTATTTAATAGTAATATCTCTGACTTAAATCAACACTCGATTATCGAATATATAATAATAACCTAATTATTAGTTAGGGATTATACAATTACAAACAAAGAAATTACATTTGATTAATCATTCAATTTAACTAATTGAATGTAATCGGGTATGCGTAATTAATAAAAATCGTAAAACGAACCGTATAGCTATAAATATCCGGTGGGTCTGAGTCAGACTCATTGTCATTTTGTCAGCAGCGCCTAATGTTGATTATTTGACATATTGCAACTATTACACATAATTATTTATTAAAGCATGCTATATTATATCCACTTATATAATCTTTAATCTGTGTAAAATAATTTAAATAATAATTGAAACATTTTAGTACATCTTAAATAAATTGCATTAAACTTCACTTTTTTTATTACGAGTATTTACAATTAATTCAAATACCATGGTACAAACAGTGATTAAAAAACACACAGCTGGCACACGTATTTTAGTAATTATCAATGTTATTTTGCTTATAATTCAATTGTATAAGTATTACAAGGCGAGTGAGTTGACTATATTATAGTGTTGTCTGTATTCCGAGCTGTGGTTGGAGGGAATGGTGCGGCCGCTGTTGCGGTACTCAGTAGACCTCGACACTCTCCTGGTGGTGGACGGTGTCCTGCCGGAACATCTCCACGTCGGCCTGGCTGTCCGCCTGGATCAGCTTGCCGCGGCCCTCCTGCGTCACACGAACACCCCCTCTCGATTGAGATTATCTTTGGTTTAACTTTAACTCTAAAATAATGACGAGAGGCCGGTATGAGCCAGTCGTGGCCGAATCGGGAGTGAGATCGTATTATATCTTAATTTAGAATTTTTCATAAAACTTTTAGGGTGCAAATGTGAGGCAACGTCGAAGTGTCTCCGCACAAATTAATTTGTGCTATACTATGCATTATAATAGTCTTATTTCGCCTTTCATTTAAAAAAAACTATCTAGGAACCTGTATAGAACAAGTGTTATCCTTACTAATTTGTATGTATGGATGCATATTTGTTACTGTTTCACGCAAAAACTACTGAATTGACTTTATTGAAACTTTACAATAATATATCTTATTCATCAGAATAACACATAGGCACAATTTATAAAGATATTGTGTGAATTGTCCAATATATAGGTAATAAGTGTCAACTAAGTAGGAAAAATTCAGCCATCTACGAGATATTCTGGTGCATAATAAAAACTTATTGTTAATTCTAAACAGCTAGTTTCTTATGCGTCGTCCGTTCTCGAGACGTAAGCGGCGCCGCGGAGGGCGCAGCGGCCGACCTTGGGGTGCATGAGGATGAAGGGCAGCTCCGCGCTGAGCTCCCCGCCCAGCGCGCCCAGGTACAGCTTCACCTTCGCGCTGTAGCTCACCACGATGCCGAACGCGTCGCGCTGCTCCGGCTCCAGCAGCCTGCCGAGACACTTAGTAACCTTATCAACCTCACCGTGGGACCAAATTACTCGCACAGGTTATTTAAGTAGGAAAGAATATTATTACAGTATCAACTATTTCATAAAATAAGTTACTTCTTATCCATTAAAGGTTAAAATATTCTTTCTGATTTTGTTTTCTGTTTTCTTAACAATAAGATTTTTTTATAAAGTTTTAATGATAATAAACTTATAACTTTAAATTCTTTTCTAGCATAGTGTACATATTTGTAAAAGTTGTACATACTTGTCATTGGTATAGGTACATATAAGAATAGGTTATATCACAAAAATTTTTAATGTGTTGGTATGTCTAATAAATAATGATGTTCCCGTGGTTCAAAATTATTGAATGAATTAATATTATAATGTTGAATTTTATAAAGCAACTTTTTTATAATAAATTTTTTGACTATTTTTGTATTTCTACTTTTTCCATAGACAAATCTTTCGAATGGCATTGTTTCGATTTCACTGTTATATTTTTACCGTAATACATGAAATTCAGATATTTAAGCATATTTAAGCAGAAGGGAAGAATTATTCTTAAGAAGGGCCAACAAGTGACGACATTAAGTGTGGAGTGTCAGGTGGCGGGTGACGGGTGTCGGGCGCCGTGGGCGTCGGCGGGCTACGCACAGGGTGGTGGAGGCGAGCGTGGCGTCGTGGCGCTTGAGCTGTGCGTCGAGCGCGAGGCCGCGGCGGTCGCGCAGCGTGCCCAGCGCCGGCGTCAGCGTCACCACCTTCTGCAGGCTGGCGCCGGGCTGCAGCGGGCACCCGTCCCTGCGCACACACCATAGCCGGCTCTTATGTTCGTCTGGCCCAGCTCCACTTCGCACGCCAAGTCACTCACTGCGTCTCGACGCTGCTCACGATGTTCCTGTACTGTCCGTTCTGCAGCAGCAGCACGTCGACCGCTTGCTGCACGCACGCCTTGATCTTCTTCACCACCTTGTTGCTGTGGTTGCGCACGCAGATGTTCACGGCAATCGGCTCGCCGTGAATGTACAGCTGGCGACAATGAAATCGTCTTTATCGTCTCCGCTTGGGCACGATGATAATCGCAGTGAACGAGCTAATAGCTAGAAACGTACACTCATGCTTAAAGATCTTAGGTTCTTTGGATTGTGTGCCATCGTCATCATTATTTCAATTTGATTTAGTTCACTGCTGGAAATAGGCCTCCCACAAAACCTCATAATTGTATGCCAAGTATCCCTTATACAGTACTTGGTACTGGATAAGCTGAATTTCGACTGCGGCAAGTATACAGTGTGCAATTAAACACTGTCACCTGTTTGTCGAGGGTGAGCTCCAGTTCGAGCTGCCCCGGCGAGAGGACGAAGTCCTTGCGCACCACGGTGCACGGCTGCGGGCCCGGCTTGCTCGGCGCGAACTGCACCTTCCGGATGCCCAGCGCCACCGTGCTCCTGCGCGCAAACGTTCATACGGGCGAGTGAATTTCATTAACTACATTGCACTAAGCCACCGCTATATATAAACGAGGACGTATATTTTGTGCTACCAAACGATTGCTTTTACTGTTGACAATATGTTACATTTGGTTACAACGAAGCGTCACCTGCGATGCGAGCGGTCGATCTCGCTGTCGCCGACGAACAGCTTGACGTAGTAGTGGACGCCGCAGGGCTCGCCCTCGTCCTCGAGCGCGGGCTGCAGCGTGACGGAGCCGGGCGCGCCGGCGGGCACGTTCAGCCGGAACGGGAACGCCCCGGCGCCCAGCTTGCGTATCAATCGCTCCTGGGAAGCGCACAACGGTGGCAATCCAACGCAGCCTACGAGGACGGGGGACGCTTCGCCACGATTCGTTCGCACTACAAAGTAATGCGGCGAAATGTCTAAATGACAGCCGGAGCGCGGAGCTATTCCCCTGACGCTAGCCCACCTACCCACGAGCCCGCAGACGCACCACGCCGCGTCTAATTACCTCGTAATCACAATGCAATTTGAACCCGCCCGCCGCCGCTCTAATGAGCAGCACGAGGAGCCCCTCGCTGCCCCTTATGTACTAATGCAAATTTATTACGCGACGCCATTTAACCCTATCCAGTTAATGTGCTCCCATTTCGAATGTGATATCTCCTTCTTTGTGTTTGCTTAGTCTTTCTATTAACCTAACAACCATCACCCGTAGTGAACTATACTCCCTGGCGTTAATGAAATACTGTAATATGTCCATTGTGGCATAAAAACCTTTGTGTCCTGTCAAACTTTTTTAACAAATAAATTATTTCCAGGAAAAAATTTGATACCTAAATACAACCTTCATTTTTTACCCACATAGGATTTAATATTATGTATATAAATAATGAGCCAATATCAACTTATACAAGTATTAATGTACAAGTAATACATACAATTTCATTGAACAATGGACCCATTAGCGAAGTCCATTAACGTTCGATAGAATCGGTGATTAGTATTTCCATTCGGAGGCTTATCAATTTACATTTCGGCATAATAGTTTCTATTTTGCCTGTTCCCACCAATACTGTTTCTACATTAATGCCCTTAGTAATGTTTAAGTGAGAAGTTCTGCGCTCCCTACGAAACAGCAGAAGCCTTCAATTTTCGAAAGTGCCTCGTGCGTCCTAGCTCATTGATTGAACATCAACGCTACCTGAGTCCTGGTGAGGTCGTAGGAGGGCTTCTCCGGTGCCGGGTAGATCTGCTCGGAGGCGAGGTACAGCTCCTTGTAGAAGTTGAGCCCCATGACCTCGTCCTCCTCGCGGCCGTAGCGGAACGTGCACAGCACCTGGGCGAACACCTTCCGCCCGCGCACGTACTCCTCGTCCACCATCACCACGCCATCTGACACGGGGGAGAAAACTAATATAGTAGAATGGAATATTCTTTATTGCACACAAGGAAATACAGGATACATAGTGTAACATATAGTCGGCCTTATTGCAAAGGTAGCAATTTCTTTCAGGCAACCTTTAATTTTTTCACAATCACTTTACGCAAATCTAAAGTCGATGGTAGCAGATTTTCACGTTTGTAAGCGTTGGCCACTCAAGATGAGTTAACGTGGACAAAACCAATAGAATAATCACGTTACACGAAACTAGTGAGAAATCGATGACCCCATGGCAAAGCCGGTGCGAGCGCGAACTTGAGAGCTCTCGAGAAATGTAGGTCGCTACTCAAAAGCGCTCCACAGTGAATGCATTTTCTCCTGGAGACGATCCTGTCGAGACAATGGAGAACCCTTAAGGATATTAGCATTCAGTGTAATGATCACGCGGTGACTACAATTATGCCTTTGGCTCATCTAACAACCGCATTACATCCTCTCTCTCCAATTCCAGTTTTCGAACAATATTACACGCCAAAATATTATCGCGCAAATTGTGAGAAAATGTAGACACATGAACCGCATACGGTTCTCGAGCAGGAGCTCAAGTGCGGTGGGCACATCGGTCACGAGGAGCGACGGGGCCGGTGCGGCCCGCGGCCAGGTGAGTGCTGCGTTGATCGATCGCCCCGCCATCCGCTGCAGCCATTGGAATCGCCTCCGCTCTGCCGAACGCGCCCTCCCGCGAACTGCACTCGACTCGACTTGCACCCTGTGATCGATGGGGGCACGTGCCGCCGCCTTTGTGCCCAATGGAGTCACGTCGCCGCGCCGTGCCCATTATTCTTTCAAACACGTGTTTTTACAATTTTGTATGGATATGATATGTTGGTATAGACCAAAATTCAAAATTTTAATTAATATAAGTAGTATAAAGGTTTTTGTTATATAATGCACCGACCTATGGGCTCAACGAAGGAGATATGATCAACGAACTCCCGCTTGGCCATGTACAGCGTGAGCTTGCCGTTGGGCGCACACTTCTTGAACACCTTGAAATTGTACACCATTTTGAGGCTCCTTTGTAAACAGAATAACTCCAAGAACTCCGCCGACTCGCTGAGGCAGAGTGCGCCCCTGGCCTGCTGCTGCCCACCTATATAGAGGATTACTCCATTGCGAGGCTTCCCAGTGACCGCTGATCTTGTTAGCATCATACACATACACGTGACAAAAGATATACGGATGCCGCCCACATGTTACCGTAAATATGTATTCCAAGTTGAAGGTTGGGAAGATTACGCAAATACCCTTAAGGCTTGTTATTGATTTTATGCTTTCAGACGTCGCTTATTAGTCATAGAGCTAAAGTAGCTTCTAGCACGAGTGGATTCAAGTGATTTGAGACATTTCTTTTACGTCGCTAGTTTTTTTTTTTCTAAGAATTTCCTCACTGTTTCTCCTGTCATTTCAGGACCTAATGAGTAATGTTCAATGTTCTAATCTAGCCTATATAGTTCGTCAAGGGTTATGATACACCTACGTATATTTATACCTATATATCAAGGAAAATAATGCGTAGCTTATAGGTTGTACTAAAGCTACAAAAGCGGCAATAGACATGAAAATAAGTGGCTGATGTTCAGTAAAATTTCTACTTCTATATTTACCTAACCTAGAATACTAATATTCAATTTACGTCTCACGTTACATACATTGTATATATAAACCTTTTTATTTTCAGTAAAATTTTATTGCATTTTTGTAAATACAATAAAAATGTTCTCTATATATGTTTATATTGAATATGAACCACATATTGAAAACAATCTGTGATTGCAATTTAGCGAATAAAATAAAATTATATACTAACAAAATAAAGTTAACGGTGGCAGGGCCGCGCAATAGTCTTCACTGTTGCACGGATGACCAAGTAAATGCCACAACATCAAAGAAGACCGGTATGATGTAGAAGTGTATACTTATGTGTTTCGTCTGTGGTGAGTGCGGTAGCCGGGGCTCACTTTATTAACAGGTGGCAACGCATCTGCAATCCTTCGCGTGTTGCAAATGTCCAAGGGCGGCGGTTGTCACTCTATATCAGATGAACCGCCGACTTGTTTGTCACCTTCTCATATAAGAAAAAAAAACGTTTCAAGTAATTTTTAAATACCACACCTTTAGCTGCGGGTCACTGAGGCCATTTTTTCACATGCTCACTTCAACGCGTGACCCATCGTTGCGAACAAGTGGTAATCGAAAGGTGCAAAGTCTGGCGGGCAACTTGCGAACCAGTTTTGCTGTTTATAATGGAGCATACTATAATCATAATGGAGCGTCGTCATGACGTAAAATAACTTTTTATTGTCACTTTCGATATCCTTTCGAAATTCTACATATGCTCTGTTGATATGTCCCGTCGTCTATAAGAGCATCCTGTATGGAACGGTAAAAGTCCGAGATTCGGCGAACCTACTCCAGTAGACTGACCTTATTAATTTGGCTAGTTTACAATTCTGTAAGCGATTAGCTGGCAACTATTATATCTATACAGATAAATAAAATTGGAGTGTCTGTTTGTAATACTAAAACAACCGCTTTTTACTAAATGGATATGGATGTATTCACAGTATATATACCACAATAACATTTATTACAATTTTTTTCTGTCTGTCTGTCTGTTTGTTCCCGCTAATCTCCGAAACGGCTGGACCGATTTGTACGGGAGTTTCACTGACAGATAGCTGATGTAATAAAAAGTAACTCTTTTATTTTAGATTTTTTTTAATTTTAAATTCCACGCGGACGAAGTCGCGGACACAGCTAGTATTATACGTTTTCAAATCATATGTTTTGATATTTCAGTATGTTCGAGAAAAAATTCCCCCAGTCGCAGGGTACAAACTGTTACCTCATTTATAAGCCAATTGTCGTATGGGCCGATGTAATTTAGGCACTCATCCTCCCTGCCTATACCCGGCAGGGAGGGATACGGGCACACACCCCGGCATCCCACCGGCATAAATTGCATATAATAGGATAACGTCCCAGTCGAGATGGCCCACCCGGAGGGAATGCTCGACTTCCTGATGGAAAAATATCCGGAATTATATAGGAAAGTCGTCGAAGAAGTGACGAATTCATCAAGACCCTTCTCAAGGGCATCTTCACAAGGCGCCACTACGAGCTCCTCCTCCTCGCAAGAGGAAATGGAGCTCGATTCGCCGCTCTCCCCCGACGCCGATGAAGGCGGCTTGTTCACCCAAGTGGTGAACAAGAAGAAGTGCAAGCGCAAAAAGCGCTCTTCGCAGCCGTCCTCAGCGGCTCCGTCCCCCGTTCCGCCAGTCAAGGCGCCAAGGCCGACCGAATCGGCCATAGCCGGGCCCTCAAGGCCCACTCCCCCGACTCCATCGCCTTCAGCGAAACAAACCCCGGTTGCTTCTCAACCAACCCCCGCGCCTCCCGCAGCCCCACGTGCGCCGCAGGACAAGCGCCCACCCCCACTCTTCATTCGAGACACTGAAAAGTGGCCGATGGAGGCTATCTCCGCCCTTTCTAACAGGCTAAAATTTGTAGCCACAACAACCGCACAAGGCATCAAGCTTCAGCTTGAAACTGCCGACGCCCACCGTCAAGTTTCCAAATTTTTAGGGGCAAAACAGGTGTTCTACCACACCTATACGCTGGCCGAGGATCGTATCCTACGCGCCTTCATAAAGCGTATACCCTCCAACATTCCCACCGAAACGGTGCTAGACTCCCTTAAGGAGCAAAACCTCCCCGTTCATGCGGTCCACCGCACGAAAAGTAGGCGTAAACGCACCCCAATAGACATGGTCATGGTCCACCTAGACCTCTCCCCAGAAGAGGAAGCCATTTTTAATATCGAGTCAGTCATAGGACTGACCAACATAGTTATCGAACCCCCGCACAAGGCCACCCTCCCGGGACAGTGCCATAAGTGCCAAAATTACGGGCACGCCGCCCGTAACTGCTTTGCCAAGCCCAGGTGCGTAAAGTGCCTAGGCGACCACGGCACCCCGGATTGTCCCAGACCAAGGGACAAGGCCCTTCTGGCCAACTACGGTCCACCCGCATGCGTCCTCTGCCAGTCGGAGGGACACACAGCCAACTATCTTGGCTGCCCCAACGCACCTAAGCGCAGACCCATTAGGCCCGCCCCTCAGGCAACACGAAGGCAGCCAATTCCAACGGCCGCCTCATTCCCTCCTCTTCGCCCCGCGTGGCAGAACCCCATGGCCCCCGCTTGGGCCAAACCGAATCCGCCACTCGCGGAACCCAAACCAGCCCCCGAACCGGCGCTTATCCCATCACCACCAAAAGCGGCCGGGGGCAACCCCCTGGACTCGCTAAGTCAACTACTCCGAACCGTCAACATGGCGGAGGTTATGCATTTCGCCGAGCAATATGCCAAAGGCAATTTCAGCTAGAGATTACTCCTTCTAGACCAGTACCAGCACATAGTTGCTGCACTTTCAGTTTAAACCGAACATGGATAGTACAATTAGAAATAATAATAACGAAAATATCAGTCCCTCTGCCACGCGAAATAACGGCAGAGCCAAACCGCGATCGATTAATGTAGCATTCTACAACGCGAACGGGCTTAAAGAGCAACGCGACGAAATACGTATTCTCTTATGCGACCACCAAATAGATGTACTACTAATTCAGGAGACGTTCCTGAAAACCGCGACAAGGGATCCGCACATCCCCAACTATCGGATAGTTAGAAACGAACGTGCCGGCGCCCCGGGCGGCGGCACACTAATTTACTATAAAAAATCCCTCCACTGCGTACCGGTAGATACGCACGCGCTCACGCATCTCGAGGCCTCCGTCTGTCAGCTGGCACTAACCGGCCACATTCCCATCACCTTACAATCAGATTTCGAGGCACACCCGATGGAACTCGACACGTACCAACAGTCGAGGTATCGCACTCGACTCGCTATCCGACAGGCTCAACTTTGAAGTTGTAGCCCCCGTCGAACATACGCACTTTCCCTACATAGCGGAACACTCATCGGATGTGCTTGATATTGCAGTCACCAAAAACATCAGTCTCTCCATACGCGATCCAGAAGTGATACAGGAGCTTCACTCTGATCACCTACCAGTTCTCCTTCGGCTAGGGCCCTCAGCAATAGCCCCCCCCCCCCCAACCAAGATAGTCATTAGTTGGCATAAAGTAAAAACTAGATTCAACGAGCCCAATCCTCCGCTTCTGCAATCAATTCCCGAACAACTTAGTAACGAACAAGACACTGAAACAGCAATTCGAGCTCTCACGAGCCACGTCAACACCGTCGTCGAGCAATGCTCGAGACAGGTCCCAGCAATGGACGACCATCGCTGGGCCCTGCCAGACGATGTGCGTGACTTACTGAGACGCAAGAATGCTGCCACACGTGCCTATGATACATATCCCACCGACTCGAATCGCAGACTGCTACGTAAATTGCAGCGTGAAGTCAAAACACGCATAGCAGACTCACGAAACGATCGGTGGGACTCCACCTTAGCCTCAATTAAACCGTCCCACCAAGCCTTCTGGAAACTTCCCAAATCCTTAAAGCGAAACTCCACTTTAAACATGCCACCATTAATCCGCCCGATAGGAACGCCAGCAATGCTGGACGAAGAGAAAGCCGAATGCCTAGCTGACAGTCTAGAGTCCCAATGCGTCCCTAGTCTGCTTCCGGTCAACCCAGAACACCTCCGCAAGGTGAACGAAGAGGTTGAAAGGAAAGCTTTAGAGCCACTTCGCGACCCCGTTCCCGCGGTTTGCCGCACTCGCCAGCGAGTGCGGCAAACATATACTAGGTTCCGCCACGTACCTGGCAGGTTCTCCCCTATTAACGATAGAAGCGTTGCTGGAGTTTCTTCCGCCACTTCTTCTCCCAGCGCCAACGCTTTACGAAGTGGTAGTAACGATATCTCTAGAGATCCCCCCAGTCAGTTAACAGCTACCGATCGAGCCAAGGTCCGGCCCTCTCGGGCACCCTCGAATCGGAATGCTAAACGCGTGCTGAGTGACAGCCCAAGCCGAGGTCCCCTCTCGGGGACCCTTGAGACTGATCACTCCATGGAGCGTCCGCCAAAGCGCCCTAAGAGCTTGGCGGCCTCCCAAACCGGTGAAACTAATAGCGTGACGGCCCGAGCCGAGGTTCCTTCGGGAGCCCTCGAGCTTAGTCACCATAACGCGTAATAAATAAATACGCCAGGTTCAGGCTAGGCGTCTCGAGCGCCCGGCCCCCTCAAGTCCGTCGGATCTGTAAAGGCCCCTAAGGCCAACAGTGGCTCATCCAGCCAAAAAAAAAAAAAAGCGCCGATGTACACCCAGTGATATGATACGATATGGCGTACGCGCCGGCACGCCGCTGTCTCTACTCTCTAGGTCATTCACCGTTTGTTTGGTGTCTCACTCTTGCACTAGTTGGACGTCACTGTTCCACGATACCGTTACAAAAGTGAGACATCCGTCGCACTCAGCAATATTACTGACAGCTACGTGCCATGCCCATTAACAGCAAGGCATAATTTTGCAATGAACAAACACTAAAATCCCCCAATTCTTTTGCTAAGTATATAAGTACATTTAAGAATCCGAAGTCATAACCGATTAAATAATAAGAGCTAACATTCTTCTTAAGCGTTAAAATATGGAAAGTAATCACACTACCTAATACATAACTTACTTACATCATAAAATTCTCAATGTTTTATATTAACATAAATTAAAATTTAATACGTTTTCGTCATAACAAATGTACGTTAAGAAATAATTTTAGAAATGTAATGATATACGGCCCACATTCGAGTATAAAATTCGCTCCTTAACTAAGTGCTAAACAAATTCACACTTATAACATTACAAATATTGTATTTGTGATTGTTGTTTGTACACCAGCTAAATTCTCTTCGTAACATCATAGTGTTGATCATAATTATACTTATATAATGTTAATCTTTGTTGTTTCTCTTTTTGAAACAAAGTTTAAGAACAGATTAATTTGAAAATGTTTTTGCATGACTACGAGCTGCGATATTATTAGTAACAAAATAAATACGTAACTGTACAAATATTTACACTATGGTTAAGGTTTTTAAATAACTAATTAACAAATATCAAGTACTTATAGAAACTGCAAAATTGGAATTAAAAAAACATTAGAACAGCTCGTTTGCGGTACTTCTATTGGCTGTTAACGATAAGAAAAGTAAGTTAAACAAAACCGTTTAAACTAGCACCTCTGCCTCGGTTTTGCACTAGGAATGAAGGGCAAATTAAATTAACCAAGTATTAAACTTAGCTATTCGAATAACGTCACAGGAGAGGTTTCTCTTCACTGCAGAATTTAGGAAGGTTGAGGTTTCTATTTTAAGACCAATATCTGAAAAAATTATAACTATATAACACACCAACACTCGGATAAAGTAGCTTTACAGTAAATTATTACAAAGAGGAAAAGAAATGTTATTTTTATAATATTAATAAAGTAGACGGCACAAGCCCAGCCCTAGCATTCAACGAAGGAGACTTTCGAAGACGGTGTGACTGACGTCATCGGCCAGTTGCGCCGCGCACACCGTGTCTGCGCGCACGCCAAATAATCGGCCTTGCTTGATCTTGGTTAGGATTGTTGTTGCTTATATTTGTTATGTTATTATTTAGACACGACGCGGCGCCTCTTACTGCACTGCAATTTGTACTGCTGTCTGTGCTTAAAACGGTTTAATACTTCCCTCTCTTAGTGAAAGTATCCGCACTGGAGGATTGTAATACGGTATATTCATTTTTTTCTGTACTGTTTTCCTTTTAGTACAACTTAAACTTGTTTATAGTGCTTCAAATAGACGCAGGACATCCGTAATTTCAAGGTTTATTTATTTGATTACAAAATTAAACATAAATTAGGTATATATGTACGTCATCGAATCTATTGCTGTAAGATTATTTATTTACTTGTTTATTTTACTTGTTCATCACTTATGTATATTATGAGATATTAATGTGATAATTAACAGTATTTAATGCTTTGTGTAACCTTTTAATGTTGATCGTGCATTATTAACTAGCTGAGAGATGTGGGTAGCACTTTTATTTGTCAGTCAAATGAAATGAAAGTGCAAAGTGGGGTTGTTTTGTTTCAGAAATAGCTTTTTGGGGCCTAATATGTCGGTAAAACATCCCATGGCCGTATATAGGTGACCGTTGGCTTAGACCGAATGAAATAACTCCCCGGATATATAGTAACGGCCTATACGTGTCCCACTGCTGGGCAAAGGCCTCCTCTGTACAGAGGGTATCATGGCATAGTCCACCACGCGGTCAAACTGCGAATTGATGGAATTCCCACATCTTCAAAATGTTTTTGTTATTATTTCCAAAATATGCAGTTTTCCTCACATAATTATGTACTAGATGCGTACATACATATTTCTATTTAATGTATACATAACCCAAAACTTATGGATACAGATTCACGATAAACTGACTTCTAATTGTGTTGAATGTGCATTCGTCTGTCTAATATAATGTACTGTTTTTTGTGCCGTTAAACCCTTTATACGTGTAAGTAACATCTCACTTGACTCCACGTAAATATTTAAAAGGTAAATTTGGCACGAACGAGGACTTCTTGTCGAACGTCAGTCCAATTGGGTCTCAATACTTTAAACGGAACCGAACTAAATATATAAAAATCTTATTACTAAAACTCAAAGGCAATTTGGATTTACATTATTCTGCTAAATTATTTAAATTACGACAGTAGAAAACATGAAAACTTTTGATACTTAGGCATTATTATGGATTACTTGTACGTGCGTGCTTGTGTGTTTGTGTGCGTGTGTGTGTACGTGTTCATGTGTGCGTGCGTGTACATGTGTGTGTGTGTCTGTGAGTGTGTGTGGTTAAGATGCCATTTCCTCCTCCAATACTTTTAATACCCCACTTTTGAATTTATCTTTATTTGTGTTGAATAAATCTAGGTTGTAAAATTTATTATTGAAGACACTCTGCAATACCACATTAAATAAACACATTAAATAAAAATACCATACATTAAATAAAAATGTAACTGATCGTTGTTTGTACATGGAAGATATTTGAGAAAAACTCTTATTGGGGGCCTTTATCAACGCAGTAGAAACCGAAACAATGATCTTTAAAATTTATGTCTGTTTATCTGTTGTGCGTGCTAATCCCAGAAACGGCTTAACCGGTTTGGGTGCAACTTTCACCAATGCATTGTATGTGGTTTATAAAAAAAAAAAGTTATATCAACTTAAAAAAACACATTGAAGATTAGCGCGATAAATGCTAAATGTTATAGCTACAGTGGTCGCAGTGGTAGCTACTGGTCGAAAAAACGAAACTATAGTTAACTGTATATTATAACCATAAAATGATCATGGTTATAAATTTTTATAAAGTTAAAAAAAATCGGCCAATTGGGAGTCGGACTAGCGCACGAAGGGTTCTGAAAGTACTTTTTAAGAACGAAATATAATGAACGACTTGCACGCGGAGCCGCGGGCGAAAAGTTATATCATAATATGTTGCTAGTACTGCCACCCATAGACATCGACAACGACGTAGGGGTTGCAGATACGTTGCCAGTCTTTAAAAAAAGTAGGCTCCGCCTCCGATAACTTCATTCACCAGACAAAACTCGAAAGTATGATACTATGAACTAAAACCGGCTCCTCTGTTAGGCCGTGATACTTCCCCGGATGTGCTTATTAGACACATGTATGTCAATCAAATTATATCCATATACAGCGTGTCATTACCATCGTGACAATAAATGAACACACGTCTAACGCTACTTGCCAATAATCATAAAAAAATATTAATGTTAAACAAAATCCATAATTAAAAAAAAATTTTTTTCAAACAAACTAATTAAGTAAAAAAGAAAAAAAATGTTACATCCTATACAACTCGCGCCAGAGCGTCGTATTACAAGCCTCTCCTTCTAACAGTATGTTTTGTCTCTTTTAAATTCATTCAACCCATTCATATGCTTTGTGACCTTTAGAAATGAACTTTACGTTACGCTTTTATAGGTAAGGTTGTTCTAAAATTCTTTGTTTTGGAAAATTTTATAACTCTGTAAATATTGATGTTTAAAGAATTTAAATGTTTAATACAACTTTAAAAAGTTATCCCCTATATGTGTGTTCATTTAATGTCGCCATGGTAACGATACGCTGTGTAAGTTAGTTTTATGGCTCAGTCAAACCTGCAGGGATTTTGGCAAAAATATTCGAACTTTGATTTAAGCCTTACCAAAGGGTTCTTGCAGGAACTTTTCCTTCGGTAAATTTGAAGGAGGGAGTATGTAATTGGAAATGCTAAAGCTGAAAATTCAGCACCATAACTTGATTATTTTAATCGTAAGATAAAAAGATCTTAAGAAGCGATAAAATACACTTCTAAAATAAGCTCCAGTTCTCCCGCATAGCCAAACCAAAATAAGCGGAATGCGCTTGCTTATAGACTCACTTGGGGGCTAATAGCATTTTGACGATATTTTGGATACCAACCGAGATTTATATCATACAAATTACAAACACAATATTTGAACCCACACAATATATGAAAATTATTATCAGTACCAGAAGGTGGTTTGGTATATTGTATGTGTATTTCCTATGTGAGTACTTGAACTGTCGAATGTTTGAATTACGGTAAGGGAAAAAAGCAATTGTGAACAGAAAAATTATATTTCGTTATCTATTCGACCGAATGGTGCCAGGGAAATGCCAAATAAAAATCTTCAAGGGTAAGAACAATGCTCGTAGTAAGTACTCTTTAAAATAGTGATGGTACCTCTAGCATGAGTCGTGTATAAACTTTAAAAGAAAATATATCATTTATGAATGTATTGTGTTATTTTGTTTCAGAGTATTAGTAGTATTTTTCAAAAATAATGTTTTTTTTATATTTCCGGCAAAAGAAAAATAAAGAGAGATGATTAGCAAAGCAGGACTATTATTATTTATTAAACTCGAGTCTAGAACGGACCGCAAGCAGCTCTGGATGGGTTATCACACATCATAATTATATCAAAAAAACATAGTCATGATAAAACTGCCCAATAGACGTTTGTGGCACGCGCTTAACAAGGCCGGTCCTTTTGTCATGCTCAGGTAGACCCATACTTGGCTTATCGCTTTATAAACAAAAGTCTATACCTACATCATAACATCCCCTATATGTATAATCCGAAATTGCGACCCTCAATCTCCGCATTCTCCACAATTGATACCTATCTAATGTAGTCGAAATTTAATTCGTGTAACATATACTGTCTATTAAATTTATCAGAACCAGTAATGCCCTAATGAACTACAGTATTAAGAATAAAATAATATATTTACACAAATAATCACAATTCCCGCTAGACTAGACCCGCATTCCCTGTTAGGTATCGAATTGGAAATAGTTTTTTTTATTTATACCTTGTAATCTCGTTACAAATGTTCACCGTTAAATATTCTTTGTAAGGTGTAGTATGCTTGCTGTAAAGGGCATCTGCTGTGCATAAACTAGATGGCGTTAAGCATGGCTAAATATGCAATAGAAAGAATCTAGATAGATGTCGAGATTTTCGCACCGTGAGGTTATCAGCCGCTTAGCTTCGGTGGTAAAGTATCTAGGCGCGAAACCAAAATGTAGTGTTAGTGTCTGTGTAAAACATTTGCCATATTTTATGGCCTGTTGCAGAACGAATACTACGATGGCAGCATCGTGTCAAAGTGACGACCATCCGCCACCAGGTACGAATACAAATGTTATCCGAAAGATAATAAATCTATCAAAAGGAATGTTTATTACCTTTATGCTAATTATTAAACCTAAATAGATAATATAACTTTTATATCAACTTCTTACAACAACTTTTCAGACATTTTTTGCAAAACGTAAGTAGACGCGCATAAAAGTTATTTGACTATCACTACCTTCTGTTATAAACGCAAACCGCAGAAAGAAAGCAGAAATTTACAGAAGCACAAAAACAATGACATGAATTAAATCAGTCTTAAAGTGGACGTACTTCTTAACAGAACTGTGTACTCTTTGGGAAAAAGCCCATAGAGATAGCGAGGCTATAGCCCTTTTCTCTAAGTGTCCATAATTTTGCCTGTAGATTGGGATGGGTAACCTATTAAAAGTACTAATTCTACATTAACGTACTTTAAAAGCACTAGCGTATTCCTAAAATAAAAAGGTTAACCCATAAACACCTGTGTTGGTCAATTGTCGGTTCTAAATATTTGACCTACCATATCCTATTGGCCAGTGAAAGTGACAGGTTGTTTTATAAATTTTCTTTTACTGACAAATTTTTGCTGACAGGACAGCATCGATGACTGTTAACTTTCTTTGTTATTTAACCAATGAGGTTGATGAATTGTCTGTATGGAGAAATCCCCAAGACGTTAAATAAAAAATGTAATAATAATGACTGACGCATTGACTTTGACGTACGACGAAAAAGGAAAAGAATTTTCTTTCTTCAAATTCCTAGATTAATTATATTTTACTCTAATCATAAATCGGAAGTTTGCCGCTTTGTAGTCATAATAATCCATGAAGTTTTAATATTGTATTTGTACCTATATAATATCATTGATAATAATTAACAAAATTAACTTTTTATTTTTGTTTGATTGTTTTCATTAAGGAATATGCATACACAGAAGGATTTGGGACATAAAAGTGTATAATGTTAGGGTACGTACTGTAAACATTTTAGTATACCTATCAATATTGTAATGTACATACAAATACTGTTTTTAGAATCAAATCTATATGTATTTATTTACACAGTAATTGCTAGGGTCTTATCGTTAAACGACGAATAAAAAACCGTTTGCAATTGATGTTCAGGTGTGGTAGAACTACGCGAGGATGTGCCCCTAAAATCAAGCGGATCAGATCCTAGACGCTGCGCGGGGCCGCGCCTCATCTCAACCGCTTTTGCAGCCCTCTCTGCCGCCATCACTCTCGCTCTACTCACGCAGATATACTATGGAGACTATGAGGTGCAATAATTAGATATTTACCACTTCCATTGAATATGACTAGGCTTCTACTTGTTTGATAAATTAGGCGATACATGTGGCTCCGCCAGTGTTGCTAAAGAAGTTAAAGATCTTCACCGCTTAACCCTCCTCCACAACAAGAAAACACATATATTATTACTGAAAGTTGTTGTTTCTTAAAAATAACTACTTTAAATGAAGATATCACAATAATTTTTAGATAAGTGCCAAATCGCTAATAAATAAATTATAGATGATAAAATTGAAATCTCTGTAGTAGTTTTCCTGTGACACAGGCACAACTGTAGACTTTTATCATTTTATTTTTATAGATATAGTAAATCAAATCAAAAACTTTCCTTGATGACAAATAAATGCAATCAATTTTATGGCACTAAATTATATTATTTATTTTATATTAAAAATTTTAATATATCAATTATACATGAATATTATATAGGCAATGAAATGAAATATCAATGGTATGGTTTCCTATTTTCATAACCTATAGTAGATATCCATTTGACAGCTTATTAGTTGACTTTTACGATAATAAGTGTTTCAGAAACTGGGTGTACAAGTCGTAAATTTTGATGTAACAATTCCACATTATGCAAAAATTTTTCAAGAAATGGACATAAACAACATGCAATTAAACATAAATAAAAAAGGGAATACTTACTATACATTATTATATTTCTGTGAGTAATTATTCTCAATAGTGTATAATATGTATATTTTTTATTCACCTGTTAAGTGATAACTACTGCCCATAGACATTTGCAAAACCCATAGGGTTGTAGATGTATTGTCATCTTTTAATAAAGGGGGCCCTGGTTACACTCACCAGACGAAACAGAAGTTTTATTTCCCTCGAGGGACCCGAAGTGAAGAGTGTAGCATGTTGCATATATATTGAATGGTTTCGTGGATGAAGAGAGTGAGGGGGTTCGTTGCAGGTGGTGCCGCACGGGTCGGTGGCGACGTCGGAGGCGCGCTGCTCGCGCGGCGGGCTGGCGCTGCTGCGCGAGGGCGGAGGCGCCATGGACGCGGCCGCCGCGGCGGCGCTCTGCCTCGCCGCCGCCTCGCCCGCCGCCACCGCCCTAGACGCGTCGGTGGCGCTGCCTATATTGTCCTGGACATGAAGCTGGCCACGGCCACCTAACTCAGACGAAATTCAGAAGTATAACACTTCCACCACAATCCCGTGTTCTGTGCGGTTTTGATTGATTGAAAATAGCGAGAGTATTGATTGAAAATTTCAAATCTCTTTTCGGAGACATCTAAATGAAAAAATATAATTTGTGATGCACCCGCAGGAGTGGCTCGCTGCTGTACTGGGAGTACCGGCTGCGACACGAGGAGCCGCCCGTGCTGGCCGAGTGGGGCGCGGCGGGGGAGGGAGGGGCGGCGGCGGGGGCGGGGGCGGGGGCAGGCGGAGGGTGGCCGCGGCTGCCGTGCGCGCTGGCGCAACTGCACGCGCGCCGCGGCCGGCTGCCGTGGGCGCGGCTGCTCACGCCCGCCCTGCGCCTCGCCAGGTGCGCTCGGCTATAGTGGAATAGTGGAATAGTGGAATTACGCCGGAGGGTGTGGGTGCGATCCCCACCACTGGAAAAATATTTTGTCATGAATGTAGTGTTTATATATCTCTTATATGTATTTGTTTACAAAAGAAAACTATGTTTGTCATTTACCTAGTACCACAGTAAAAGTTTTCCTTAGTTAAGTACTAGATGGCGTGTAAAAATATGTCCCAAAATATTTATCAAATTTATTCATCGAAATACATAATAAATACAAACCTAATGATAGTAATTTTTTTAAATCTACTCCCTCTGCGTACGCTGACCGCTGATCAACTTATGCCCCGCAGCGGGATGGAGGACGGTGTCGAGGACGGCGCTTCGACGGGAGCGCGCACTCCGACTCCGAACGTCGCCCTCGCCGAGCTGCTGCGTCACCTGCAACGGAACACCAGTGCCGGTAGACCCGCCTTATGTACTTATACTATTTACAAAGTCACTTACGGACTTATGGATCAATTTTTTATGTAAAATTTGTCGTTTCATAAGAACGCACAAGTCTCTATTTGAACAAAGATATTTTGAGTTTGAGTTTATGTTACAATGTGTTTGTCATTATTATGTTATTGTCCTGTTTATTGGATATAGATATTTAATGGCACATTTAGCAGAATGCATAGATTACATTAATATCAAAGAAATGAATGCAGACAAATATTTGATTATTTCATTCGTAGTTCATTTATGCCTGGAAATACTGCTCTCAATTTCTTGGTTTTGTTGTATGTAAAAATGTTAGTATTACTTTTTTCATATCTACTCTGAATATGTGAGTATAAAATGATAACACACCTTAGAAATGAATCGAATGTTCATAGTGTAATTGAATATATTGTTACGTGTTAGGGGTTCGAAGGATTTGGAGAGAAAGACCTGCTGACTCTTTTGAAGACTTTATTCACTAGAACTAGGTCCAACACAAAGCACTAGGTCCAAACACTAAGCACTAACAATGTCCTATTTTGTAGCCAAGTCGTAGGTTTCACTGGTATCGCTCTTGATCACTAGTTTTCACTCCGAAGTCGCCTCGAAGGTAGCTCAAACTGAACTGTGTCATCGCTCGCCTCCCTGCGGCTTTTTATATGGGCCGAGACCGGTTCCGGACTAATCCAGAAAGATCCTTCCTGGAACGTACCCGACACGCACGAACATGTTCGTGATTCCGGAAAGTTCGCGAATGTACCCGGTTTCGAGACTATAGTTCCACAGCAGTTCCTCTAACGCCATCTAGTGTTGAATAGGGGGTTTTATGTCGTCTTTGTTCTTAAGTAGTTTTAATAGTTGACGCTAGATGGCGTTAGTTCCTTTGTGTGTTCATAACAATATTGAATTCCACTCGAGAGATGTTTAAATAGTGACGGTGATTTCCTTTGGTCGGTTCTCCTTAGGTCAGTGGGCAGTAGTGGTTTCTGACATGCAATAGGTTATTGTGACCCGGCAGAGGTGTGGTCCGCGTGCGGCTGGCCGGGGCTGGTGCGCGAGGCGCCGGCGCGGCCGGTGGCGGCGGCGGGGTGGCGCGGCTTCGCGGGCGGGGCGCGCCCCGTCGGCGACGCGCTCGCCCTGGCGCTGGCCGGCGACGCGGACGGGTACTAACTATTTACATAACTATTTGCTCCGAACGCCTTACGCCTTGTGCCCTTACCGCTTACCGCCTACTGCTACCGATGCCAATACCGACCACAGCGCGCTGGCCTCGCTGGAGCGCGCCCACTCGCGCGGCGCCTGGAACGCCTCGGGCACCAACAGCGGCCTCGCCGTCGCCGACCCCTTCGGCGCCTACGCGGTGCTCGTCACGTGAGTCCCGCCCCGCTCCTTTCCAAGGACACATTGGGACACATTGGCACAACCAAACATCTGAGGAAATTTTGTCGCCAGTTCATCTATTCGCTGGCGCTATTCTTCCGATAATTTACGAACGTCCAGTTCCAGACAACGCAACGTAACATAAACACAACAATCGGTGTTGCTATATTAAAAAAAAAATCAAGTTTTAGGATAATCCATGTCAATATTTAAAATAAAATTACCGGTGAGACGTAAGTATAAAAAAAAACAACATTATATTTATTTGTTCGCTTCTTTGCCTCTATAGAGGTCCTATCCGTATTTTTGTTGTCGATTAGAAATAAAAAGTCATTTAGCTACTTCGATAAAAAAACATCTTTCTTTCATATTAAATGAAAGACTAGAGACGAGACAGTCTGTCCCCTGACCATGAACGCTGGAAAGAGTTCGAAATGTCGGGATTATCAAAATAAAATAAAAATGCGATAAAATCCGTAAACTATTTTCATTTAATATGTATATAAAAATACATAATTTGCCTTTTGAAGTCGTTTTTTGAACAAAGTGCCATCTGCCTTCTGGATTATGAAACTTTGCAATTATTACACAAATAAATTTGATATTCCATTTGCAGCGATAATAATATTCACCTATTGGTGTACGTAAATTGGTAGGTTATTACCTCAATCCGCTACTTTGATCCAAGTTAGAAGAACATGATGATAATGGTAATTCTAGAATTTGGTGTTACGCATTGTATAAATTCATTCTCATTTCTTTTCTCAAATGTGAAATATAATTTCAAAAATATTGTAGACAGTAAAATTATTATTAATTTAAAGCTTATAAATAGTACGAATTCAAAAAAAATTGATCACCATTTTGGCGATATATGCTATATGAAAGTATTATACTTCCACTTTACGTTGGTTTTCTATGAAGTCGTGGTACTTACGCGGACGAGCCTGCCCATTCGCGCAACGGCCGAGGCTACTGCGTGATCCTACCACCGTAAAATATTACTGTTTTGCATTAAGACAAAACAGGTATTATATGTTGGAGAAAACACAGCAATGAAAACTTGCTACATCTTTACCCTCCGGACTATTGTTCAGATTTTGCGACTTACAGCAGTGCAACCACCTCTTTATTGGGGCACTGTAAGTGTTCAGGGTAGACGTGCGCCAGTTACTTCTCAATAGCTGTACTTCATCCGTACTCCAGTTTGTTACTTGGTCTTCCCACCCCCAACTTTCCAAGTATGAAGCGCGAGTTTCTCCGCTTGAGGAGGGCTCAACCCCGTTGTTCGGCCCACAAGTACCTCTATCAGGCAACAGCTTTTCTCTATCGGCAGCGGGGTGCTAGAGCACGTGCCTGAAGATCTGGGAACCAAATCCACTGTGGCGCGATCACTTAATATGTCCCTACTGCATTGTTTAGACCCTGGGTATCATACTCGGAGATGGGAATACCCATGCTATTCGGAATTTCCATCCTCGACTGAAGGCGTCGTAGAAAAGCGCCGAGCCATCTCCAGTCCAAGTCCAGCGTCACGTACTTTGTGACAACAGCAGTCTCTTTTGTTGCGTAGAGATCGACCTCGGGAGTTCCCCATCTTCTGAATATTGCCTCCGTGGCAGGTGGAAGCAAATGACACTCGAGCACCGGTCTTCCCCTTGATAGGTAATCTGCGATGCCGTTTAGGTTTCCCGGTAAATGGAATGCTGTCATTGTTATGTTGAATTGACAATTTAATTCCAGTTATCTGTGTTAGGCCCAGTAGGTTCAATGCACGAGTTCTGCCCTGGTTTCGAATGTATGACACTATTGTATTGTATGACTGACTGTAGAAGAATGTGGGCATTCCGTAACCTTGCATCTTGGGACTTGATTACAGCAAAGACTGCATACATCTCCTTCAAATTGGATTGCCATGCTTTTTGGGTTGTAGCCCATTTGCCTGATAGGTAATGGCTATTCCGGCATGCTCCCCAGCCCGCATCCGTTGCGTCTGTGGTTATGAAATGGGTTATTACTCTTTTGTGTAGTGGGGTTGGACTGCCCTCGGCTGCATCCAACCACCACCGCAGGTCCTCTCGCATTCTGGAGCATAATTGTCTCCTCTGTCCTCTTCGAGTAAATCTTCTCAGGAAGAGCTATGCTCTGCGACAGTGAAGCCGTCCTCGAGGCACCGCCTGGTTGGGGAAATTCAGCATGCCCAGTAAGCTCTGCAGTTCTATCAATGAGCAACTGTCTTGGGCTAACATTTTTGTTAAATAATTTTTTATGCCAAGAACTTTTCTGGTGAGTAAGGCTATTGTCTGGTTCCGAGTGTCCCAAGGCAGCCCAAGTATTCTAACTTGTATGTAGTCTGCCTTGTTAGGGACTTCTCGTAATTTACGCGCCAACCCAAGTATTCCAAGGAGGCCAGTGTTTCCGCAACCCGTGTCATTAGCTTGGATCTGTCCTGACAAGCCAGGAGGTAGTCGTCCAGATATACTAAAAGGCGTATGCCCAGCTCCCGAAGTATCTCGGCCACCCAGTTCGAAACTGCCGTAAACGTTCGGGGTGCAGAGGACAGGCCAAACGGTAGGGCTCTTAATTGGAGGATCTCTCCATTGTAAACAATCCGTAAAAACCTTCTGTGAGTCTCCGCGACACTCAGATGGAAATAAGCCTGGTGAAGATCGATTCTTACTTACCAGTCGTTTAGCTGCAGGAAATCCACTACATCCAACTGATATTATGTAAAAATGTTTTGTTGTTATATAAGTGTTGAGAGCCCTGATGTTGAAAATTGGGCCAAAACCACCATCTGCTTTCTTTACTAAAAACATCTTTGAAAGGAAGCTTGAGTTCAGAGTTGATGCTCTCTAAAATTTTTTGCTCTTTAACTCGTTTACCATTTGAGTCATTTCTGGTGAAATTTTGGTTAGCTAAAGCTTCTATAATATTTTGGGAAGAGATTTTCAGAGGAGGTGGTGCTGAATGGCAAGCAGTGATCCGCTATTGAATTTAAAATAAATTGGTTTGCACCTAACTGAGCCCATCTTTCCTCTGAATCCCTCTTTCGAGTCCAATTTAGCCAAAGAAGCCCAAAGAAATTGGACCAAGTTTGATCCTTCTGCATTGGATCGACGCTGCCGAAAGGGCCGAGTTTTCTTTAGAATACGCTTAATTTTTTTTATTTAATTTTCTATTCCTATTTTTAAAATTAAATTTTTGATTATTAAAAGAGTAATCTCCCCGCTCTGAAGTTTTTCTTTCTTTTAAATAAGTTGGATTGTTCAGCCCGACCTGGGATCCTGCCCGAGATTGTAAAATAGGTTGTAAAGCTTCCCTATTAAATATATATTCAGAGCTGGTGGAAGTTTTCCTAGTTTTCATTGGAAATTTCTTTTAAAATACGATCTCGCCTAACCTCAATACATTCCGAACGCTTTCTACATGTCATTTGCATAATGGTTTCTGAGTTCTTATGAGTTTGTGACCATCAAAGTTTGTGTTATCAAATAATTTATTTGAGTTTAAGTTCTGTGGGTTATTAGTCGCCCAGTCTATTATAGATTGTAAACCTGATCTCAATAATTGTCTCTGTTCTAAAACTTCGTTTGAAAGACCTGCTAGAAGTAATTCTGTTGAAGCCAGATAATCTTTGCTTCTATTGAAATGACATAGTTCATCATTAATCTGGAGGCCTGTGAAACCAGGTTGTTGCCAAGCAACCCTGCAGGACTTGTTTGTATCTGATACCTTTCCATGCTTGAGACTCAAACTGCTGCAACTTATTTAATTCTAAAAACCAATCCCTATCACTATCTGGTATAATCGTTTTATTATCAATATCAATAGTATTCAAAGAACCCCAATCAAGGGACAAACATTCAGTTTGACTAGGTAATGTGATGAAAGGTGATGAACTCTTTGACCTATTGTTATTATTAATCATTATTTCTGGTGCAATAGCACTACTATGGGGTATCATATTATTATTATATTGTGATAACAAATAATTAGATATTTTCGACACTTGTGTCATCAAAGAATCAACATGTGGATTGGTACGAACATGTTTTGACTTGTACTTACGTGTCGTTGCACGAGAACGGTTATTGGGTAGGTGCGATGCTGTGCCCTCCTCAAACTCCGAGGATTTGGAGGAGCTGCTCTCTGTCTCCCCTGAACTTGTTGACGGAAATTGTTCTCCATCTGAAACAACAACACTGTCATGGTCAACGTTCTCTTTGTTACCACTTACCGGCTCCATTTTCGTAAAGTTACACTGCTGTGTCTCCAATAAAACGAAAAATTTTATATCTCTTTTTTAAACAATTACTAAGGTTAGATATTCTAAAGAAAGCACTTTGAATAAATATTTTTTTACGAGTAAAAACACAATGATTTTACTTGAGAGAATTACAACAACGTAATGACTTTTGACAGCTAGGATGGCAGTAAGGTTCTTCCCGCCGACTTCAGGTTAGATCAATGACAATGACAAGACCTGACAGATTTTTCAATCAATTCACAGTGATGTTGAGAGTATTTTCATAGAATCACATGGACTGCTTCTTCATCTCATTGCTGTGTTATCGAATACATATGTGTGTCGTATATTGTATGGTAATATTTTGTAAAATTCACCAAAAAGCCTCTATGAACGGTTTTCGGGTGAAAGAGTAACGAATGTGGCTCGTAACGCACGTGAACGTGAAAAGCGGCGTGGGGTCGGAGACGGGCGCGGCGGGGGGCGCCGGGTGGGCGCGCGACTCGGCCTCGGCGCCGCTGGACCTGGCGCCGGCGCTGCTAGCGGCGGGCGGCGCGTGCGGCGCGCGCTGGCTGCTGGCGGCGGCGGGCGGCGCGGCGCTGGCGCAGGCGGCGGCGCGCGCGGCCGCCGGCGCCTCGCCCGCCGCCGCCGTGGAGGCGCCGCGCCGCGCGCGCCTGCGAGGCGCCGCGCCCGTCAACGCCGTGCGCCAACGCGCCGACGCGCTGCTCTCGCACGCCGACGCGCGCGCCCACGGGCTCGCCGCGCGCTTCTAGCCGGATACATTCATATTGTTTATTTCATTGTGTTTAACTGCATTATATTGAGCACACCACCACCCACTGTTCATTAGTTCATTTTCCGTTTCCATGGAAGAGATCGCTTTTTAGCGACGAGACGGCCTTGTATTTAATTCTTTGTGATGTATAATAAAGTATATAATAATAATAATAATTGTTTGATTTTTTTTTACATACTTTTAAACATAACTGGTCCCTTAAACTTCCGAAAAACACCTCAAGAAGTGGGAAGAAGCTAAAGTCCAGCGCAACACGGGACTACAGTGTTCCAATCGGCACAAACTGTACCAGCTCCTTGTGCCTTTATTTTATTATTTATATAACAAAGGTAATAAAGTGATTTTAATTTTATTTGTTTATTTTACTTTCAATTCGGGACACCCTTTTGTTGAATGCTGCATATTATTCGACGTCTCAGAAATTTTTATATAAATGCAATAATCCGTAAAAGTACAACTTGAAGGTGAACTTTGTTCAACAGTTCCGCCTTGTAAGGATAATTCATTAACTTAAGAAATTAATATTTAAAAATAAACGTCAAATCTATATAAAATAACGAAACGTCTAAACAAATATTTCATCAGTTATGCTTTCTTGTTAACAGATGGCGCTGAGCAATTCCTGCAGCTGTCTGCAACCAGGGTAGGATTTTGTACTATAGTTATAGTATTTATATATACTATAATTTTATGCTTCGTTACTTTACCAAAATGACCAATATCAAAAGAAGAATTAATTATAAATATCAATATTACATTAAAAGAAGTTCCGTGGGTTGTAACGTTGTAAGTTTATCGAACAATATAAAGCAGTTTTACCACGTTGCTAAGCTGTCTAAATCATTTTCTATTATTACCATAGACTATTTATAGTTGTCATCGATGAACAATTAACGGGGACTTGCTGTGAATGGTACTTTTTTTCGATACTCCGCTTTTTCAAACAGTCACTGCACATTGCACTCAATGAAGTAGTTAATAGAGTTCATAATTGTCTAATAGTACGATAAATGTATTATTTTTATGCTACGGCTGTTCCATTCGTATTCAAAATTCAAACTGATAAGAATTTTCTGCGAGTTTTTTAGTAAAATATTTTATTTTTTGTGTATTATTTATGAAAATAGTAGTGTAGTAGTTTGTCAAATACTTTATAAAGGTGTGGTTATAAAGATAGTACTTTTAAATTTGTACCTTTTTAACCACACCAAATCCAACCCTGTCTGCAACTGAGATGTGACAAATCAGAGTCGGCGTAAACTGCTTATTTTTAATAAAACACAAACATTATTTAATCAACTTAAGTTTAAAATGAACTCGTCAAATAAAATTCAAACACAAATAATGTTTTATTTATGTAATGAAAACTCGTCTAACAAGATTCCTCAAACATTCCGAACGCCTAATGGATCCATTAAGCGTGGCCCAACGCCGGGCGGAGTATCAGCGAGGCCGCTTATGGTTAACTTGTTATGGCCATTATCGCTCGGTGCAAACGTAAATACGCTAGTATCTATAGAGGTTAAAGTAAACACCGCCTATTAAGTCGCAATAAAGAGATTCGCTCGCGTGCACCCATCGATAAACAAGAGCGAGCAAATAGCTTTAAGTGGTTTATACATTGTCTCTTTGCAAATAAACATATTCATTTTGTCGTAGTTTTTATTTTGAAACTTAGACGGCCCTACCTGCTCTCATTTATAATTAGGTATATCGTAAATCAGAGGTATGTTTTAATTCTAAAGCTCATATAATAATATAGAAATCGTTTACTTATTCTCAACTACCTTTTCGCATGTACTACATTTTATGTCGTGCTTAAAAAGTACCTACTAAATCCTTCGTTCGCGTGTTCGACTTGCATCAACCATCATCATTTTACAGACCATAATATATAGTTAACTATAGTTTTGTCCTATTCAACTTTAGCTATTATATTACATTATATCGTACAAATCTTAATGTGATTCAATAAGTTGATATTTACTTTTTTATTGCAGCTTACTACAATGCAAAGTTGCACCCAAATCGGTTACGTCGTTTCTGATATTAGCGCGCACCAATGCACAGATAAATAGACAAAAAATTGACAGCCATTGTTTTGTGTTCTACTGCTGTTTGTTAAAGGCCCCCGATAACAGTTTTTCTTAAATATCTTTCATTTACAGACAACGATCAGTTACATTTTCATTATGTGCATAGATAATAGCAAAAAAAGAATGCCAGCCTCAGTGCAAATCGAGACAAATAACAATCAAGTAATATTCCGCTGTTATTTGTGTGATCTCTGGCGAAAACATTCGCCGAGCATACGGTGACGTAGTCTCCTGTTACCCGCAACAAATAAAGCGATATACGTAGAAGGTACATTATGATTATGTAGGTATGCGAACAGATCGCGGCGCGTGTTAGATTATTATGGTGGTAGGGTGGCCACGTTATCAGACAACTTCGTTATCGTTGCCTCCGCTGTTTTACGATCGTAACTTTATTTACAATTATAGAAGCGGCGGAGGGCATTCGAAGAATCCTTTTGCATTTAAAAAGCTAATAAAAATAAAACACGCCATAGAAATATTCCTAACATAAACTGATGGAGACAAACTATATTAAAGTGCAGATCTTCTTTTAACAAAATTATCGAATACCTTAACATTAATTTTTTTTTCTTAAATAACAATGTCTTGGTGAAACTGATAACAGTATAGGTATTATGACAATATCCTAGCGAAATCTTTTTTCTGTTTGACAAATTAATCATCAATTAAGAAAAGGTAAATGAAGGAAGTGCACGAACTGTGAGAAGGCTCAAACGGCAAAGGCTCGATCTATCAGAACGGTGTTGGTGTTTAATGTCATACTTACAGTGGGTCATTTGTTAATTTAATTTCATCAGCACAAAGCTCAACCGCATTTTGCAACAAATATGGTAATAGTTCAACAATATTTCATTGATATATTCAAAGTGTAACATGAACTAGCCAGCACGTTTTTCAATTTACCATAATATATGACATAGTTTAAAACAAGTCCACGGTCGCGTGGTGGGCTATGAGTTGTGACCTAATGTGACCCTTCTGTGCAGGGGGACATAAATGGACTCTCCTTACCCAGCAGTAGGAGATATATGGACTGTTACTGTGCATTGTTTTTTCTCTAACTTCGAACTATTGCATTTGTTACATAAAACGAATTCGGTGACTTTTTCGCGTTTACTTTTTATCCGATCGAAGGAGTGGGCGTTATTCATGTAGAAAGCATGTTCGCCAACTTCGAAATAAATGTTTTTTTTTAACGGAATTCAAAAGGAGGAGGTTCTCAATTGGTCTGTATTTTTTTTTAGTTTGTTACATCATAACTTTTTACTGGGCGAACCTATTTTGATGATTCTTTTTTTATTTGAAGCTGGCCTTTCCCATGTGGTCCCATATTCATTTCATTGGTATTGGATCTTGGGCTCCGGAGATACTTAGCCAACTCCTGAAAGTCATTTATAAAAAGAATACAGAGCGAGATGTTTCAAGTCTTTGTTTCCTTCTTGTAGAAGGTTTTGTTTTTCGTTAGTAAAAATATGGTTACCTATTATAATTATGTGAGAAACGAGCTGGCGGTACACCCGATATTAAGTGATGACCGCCGCCCATGAGTATTTGTTACACCTGTAGGGTTGCACATTTTAATAATGTGGGCCCCGACTATCTGACCCACCAAACGAAACGCAGAAGTATAACACTTCGGTAACACTTGGTTTCCTGCGAGGTCGTGGTTTTTCCACGGACGGACTTGCCCATTCGGGTCTTATCACAGTATGTACATATTTAATTTTATACAGCGTGTCGTTACCACGGCAACAATAAATGAACACACTTCTAACGCTACTTATCAATAATAATAAAAAAATATTAACGTTAAAAGAAATACATAATAAAAAATATATATTTTTCAAACAAACTAATTAAGTAAAAAGAAACAAAATTTGTAACATCCTCCTTTTTTTTTTTTTTTTTTTTTTTTTTTTGGCTGGATGAGCCACTGTTGGCCTTAGGGGCCTTCACAGATCCGACGGACTTGAGGTGGCCGGGCGCTCGAGGCGCCTAGCCTGAACCTCGCGTATTTACTATTACGCGTTATGGTGACTAAGCTCGAGGGCTCCCGAAGGAACCTCGGCTCGGGCCGTCACGCTATTTAATTCACCGGTTTGGGAGGCCGCCAAGCTCTTAGGGCGCTTCGGCGGGCGCTCCATGGAGTGATCAGGCTCAAGGGTCCCCGAGAGGGGACCTCGGCTTGGGCTGTCACTCAGCACGCGTTTAGCATTCTGATTCGAGGGTGCCCGAGAGAGCCGGACCTCGGCTCGATCGGTAGCTATTATCTGACTGGGACATCCTCCTATACAACTACAAATGACTGATTCATACATTCAGAGACTTTTTCATTCGTTGCCACATCGTCACATTAACCTCTCCTTCTAACATTATGTTTTGTCTCTTTTAAATTCACTCAAACGATTCATATGCTTTGTGACCTTTACAAATGAACTTTACGTTACAGTTTTATACTTAAGGGTGTTCTAAAATTGTTTGTTTTGGAAAATTTAATAACTCGGTAAATATTGATGTTTAAAGAATGTAAATTTTTAAAAAGTTATCATCTATATGTGTTGTCATTTATTGTCGCGATTGTAAAGACAGGCTGTTTATGTATGTTTAAGCGCCATCCAGCTGTTCTATCAGACAATAAGGAACGTGGCGCCTCTATCTCCGTTCCGTCGCGCTTATAGCCCGACAACTGTACAACTGGCATTTTGGGTGTTTTTGTTATCAATTACTCATGCTCTCGTACTATTGTGTACGAGCGCGTTTACGTCATGCAACGCCGTACAATGTTCTTTATAGCCTACCTAGTGTGAAACGCAATAGTTAAGTACCTACAAAACAATGATCTGGCTTTATGAGTTAATCATGCGCGTGAAACGCATCAAATCTCTGCATTACAAGAGTATTTGTCGAAAACCGCTATGAAACCACACTTGTTCACTGGTGTTTTTGTGATTCAAAACTAATAAAACTTTTTCTGTAGGATAAAAGTCGGATACCGTTAGGTGTATTTACACACACTTATAAAAGTAGTCAATAATAACTAATTTCATTTAAGCCGAACCATTAATAATATGTACGACACCACCAACGTTTTGTATTAAAATGTTCCTTTAATTGTGTAAAACGCAGCTGTGGGCAGATACCAATGGCAGCGTGGTGAAATATGTTTGCCGTAGTATCTCTAAATTAAGTTTCATCACATACGATTTTCAATTTTATCACTTCAGAAAAAGGATCTAAATTGCTAAGAACGGAGCAAAAAATAAATATGAAAATTAGGCTTTCTCATTCTACACTAATGGACATGGTAGGTGAAAATCTGACCATCAGTCCGTGTCCTCGCGACGATAATTCTCTGAATATAACCGTATTGTTTTTGCAGTTCGAAACGAATACTGAACGCAAAGCTAGATAAAATTCACGCGCCTAATGGCACTTTTAAATCTATTCGGCTGGCACTTTGCATACAACATCGATTATTTTTTTTTTTCGAAATAACTATTGCGTCGTATTGATCTTGTCATCCTATAAATTAAATTAATGTGTTTACATTAAGAATGATCGAAAGAAACTAGTGGTAAGTTGCGATTGGAGCGGGCGACGCGGAAGCAATTTTCAACTGTCGCACTTCATAAAATTTGCGATAGTGGATAAAGTTTACGTAAACTTGGCTATCATTCTCACAAGATTCTCTATTGATATTGTTGTAGATTCGATTAATAAATAAGTAATTTAAAAAAGGTAGGTACTCAAATCCTCTTTTTTATTCAAGTGAAAACTTGTCAAGCGAGCAGGTGGTTCACCTATTTTTGTTATACGATTATCGTCACCCATGGATTTCCGGAACACCGGAGGGTTGAAGTTTCGTTGAGAACCTTTAAGAAGTGGACTCCGCTTACCTTACTCGTCAGAAGAAACTCGAAAGTGCGATACTTCCAAACTGAGCATGTCCGTTCGTGCCGTTTCGATCGTTATCGCGTTTATCTTGATTCATTTTGTCGCCCAAAGTTTCTAAAATTGTGACGTTGAGTAAAACTTTTGAATTTTGATAACTACCATATTAGCCCTACTTTATTATTGCCAGTAGAAGCAAATCGCGTTCAAAACACCTCATTGATTATTGTTGAGAGATTGGGGCGATCTATTACTACTACTTTCGAAAACATGAACACTCCGAATATGGTTAAGCACACGAATCAAGATGCTGCCATGGGCTTGATGCCTCTTACGAAATAAGAATCTAATTTGCGCAATAATAAAATAACTAAAAATAAATGAAGACACTCCATGGCAAGCCTGCAGTTGAAGTAATTCGAATTTTAATTAAAACAAATTGAATTAAAATTAAAATGAGTATAATTGAACAGAACACTTCATTGTCTTTGATAAGTAATTACAGGTAATGCAAATTGTATGTAAGAAGTTGGCGCTTGCGATTACATAATTATGTAAGTAATGGTTAGATAAATAATTATGAGCAGGAACAGTCGAAAAGTTAGAATTGTTTTTATTGCAGTCGCAACGTTGTGTAGTATAATGCCATATTTATTTAAATAATTTTACGCACAGCATCGTTAAAAAAATAAGCATTTTTCCAGTTGTAGGTATCGAACCTACACCCTCTGGCGCAAGAGACTACTATCAACTACGCCAATTGGGACGTCGTAATAATTGGAATATACACGTATTTTATATTATTGGTATTTTGCCTTGCCGATGGATTGGGTTAGTGACACTCGATTTTCCTAGCTTATAAGTGGTACTAAGTCGTAGTGCAATGAGCAAACATGTCGATAGTTAAATACGACTCTTATCGGCGATTGTGATATTCAAATAAAACAACACGAGGCATCCGCGCTAAGCGCGACGCTTGGATCTGTTTCACTTTTAAACATACATAATTATGTATGTAGGTAACTAAATGTGAAATCCACAGCCACAGATTGCCAATAGAAGTGACTGATTCGTGAATGCCAAGTTAGCGCTATCCAAAAAATGGGAAACCAAATACAGGTTTTTAATGAAGCTTAAGAGATAATTCCGCGGGGCATTTAAAGGTCTCAAAATGACACCAGCCGATTTGTTAAATACTGCGACGAAATGAATGGTTTCTTTTAAACATTGCCCTTACTTTAGGATAATATTATCCTGTGTTGTAAGGAACAAACTTAAATTTCACGTGGACAAACACCCAGATGCGAAATAACTAATTGTGGTTTACACAAATAGTTAACCCGTGTGGGAATCGAACCCATGAGCCCCGACGGCGAAGCCGATATCGGCTTGGAGTCATCAAACATTTTAATTAAAGCACCTATAAATACCATGATCGTTAAGAGATGAATAAGCAGCGATACCGCGGATGCACTGATGTGTGTTGTGGTGTCTTACCCGTTCATTGGGTGAGTGTGCGGCGAGTGACAGCGAGTGTAGGGTTGCATCGTAGAACGGTGCGGGCGACGGGTCGGCCAGTGGCGGTGGGGGGCACTACACCCTCACAAGTATACAAGGTGATCAGCGCAATCGCGGCAAACATTACGAACATTTGATTTTGTCACAAAGAGAAAAGGGTAGAGAAGTGCGATGTCAAAAATATTTCGACATCAATAATCAGCGGTGCGAACCTAATAATACGATGGCAGTATGGAAGGGAGTATGTATGATGCACGAATGGGCAGGTTCGTCCGGGTTTTTTTTTTTATGTGAAAATTTGCCAAACGAGCAGACGGTTCACCCGATGGTAAGTGAATACCGCCACCCATGGACATCTGCTACACCCGAGGGTTAAGATGTGTTGACAACCTTTTGAAAATTGGGCTCCAGCTACCTCACTCACCAGACGAAACGCGAAAGTATTATGCATCCACTTTAACCAACGATAAAGCTAAGATTAAATGAAAACTTGTAAATGGCCATTTTTATGTAGAGTCGTAAGTTTCTAGCAATGGTCGGATTTGCAGTTCCTTGTTGCGTCACAAACAACCTTCAACGCAGACAATGTCGCGTTATATTCAACTTGTAAACAACTTATGCGGTTATTATTAACAATTATAAATTGTAGATACATAAATGATGTCGAAAGATGCTATGACTATGTTTGTACATTCTCCTAGTTTATCGAGTAGTTCACGCTGTGAACACCGCTTGTAATAGCGATCCAATCAACACGACACACAACACAAAAACAAAACGACATTCATCATAAACATAATATAGTTTAAAAGATTGTAATGTGCGAAAATAGGATGTTACTGAGCCAGTACGTTTATCATCTAAAATTACATCTTACTTACAATCAGGTGAGGTCAAGTATTAGCCGGTTTTTATGTAAAAAAATAAAAAAAAGTATTCGAACCCGTTGAAGTCACTTTTGAGTTCTTTCATGGGCATAAAAGTGTTTGAACAATTTAAATTAGATACTTATAACGAGAGATTCTACTAATGTGAAGCTATTTGTTTAAATATTGCCTAACTTTATAAACGACTTTTAATCAATAAAAAAGCTAAGTACTACAACTTATGGATCCGTTGCCTAATATGAATGTTGGGTGACGTCAACGCCTACTATAATGGATGTTTATTCATTATGAATGGTAACAGATAACGCCGATAAGAAGGGCTGCCGTTATCGCGTTAATAGTTGAGTGGCGATTTGACGAAGTCTTAGTGGAAAGTGGTCGGCGGGGAGCCCATGCGCCTCCGTTTATTTCCGTTCCACGCGACGAGAGAGCGGCCGCCGCGGCGGGGCCGGCTGCGAACGCGCGCTCTATTGATAGATTGAGATCGCCGCGGAGGCGCTGGCCGCCGGCGAAATGGCCACAATAAAACCAAATTTACGACCGTTTAAATTTACGACGTTTATTTTACACTAATTAGCTAAGACAATGGCACAGGGATACTTTACATAAGAAACAAATGCATATGGGCAATGGTGCTCAGATTAATATTCAATAATGCTTGAGTGAGAGTTCCTTTGACTGTAATTTGAAAATTTTAAATTCATATAATGACTTTATGATTATTGAAAGAAATAAAAATTAGCTCTCTAGTTCTGAGATAAAGGAGACGAATTTATCGTCATCAGCAGATCGTCAAGCGCGTGACAGTCCCTGATCATAGTCATTACATGGCGAGGCGAGCGCGACGGGCACACGTCACATAACTCGCAACGTCTGCCGTATAATCGCCACGGCTGCAGTAAACACCTCGTGCACCCAAACCAGTTCCCGAAGGTCAAAGTAGCAGCTGTTATGATGATTCGCTCAAAAAAGCAAAAGAAAAGTGAGAATGCTATGTAATTAACTATAATTACGCAAGTAAACACGCAAGTAGGTGTAAAAATAATTATATCAAAAACAGAAGACGGGCAGTCTGGTTCATTCGAATTTCGAAGTTATTAAGGCAATCTCTATTATATCTAAACTGGAGAAATTGGCTGACGTTTCCTCAACCTTTAGTTGAAGAGGAAAAGTTCGGTGGCTGAGTTCGAAGTAGCCGTTCGCCGGACAACTTGATGGCGCCCGAGCTAACATAATTGTGTCCCTAAGCTTATTTTTGTAATTTTACTTTTTCATGACGTAATAAAAATTACGTCGAGTACATGGGAGATATTCGTAACGAGCAAGGTTCGACCTTCCGTGCTCTGACGGAAAATCACGGTTCAGATCATGCCGACCGAAACACGTAAATAAGAAATAACCTGTATAAAAAACACATACTTTTTTTACAAATTTCAATGCCAGACGAATATATTAAACAAAAAGAAATCACGTATTTCTTTTATTTTTAGTCCACGTTCATAATTTCATGCGATTTGAATATTTGGGTACGAGAGTTGTCGAAGAGTATAAAAAGAAAGGCATTTTAATGAAGTTGATAAGGGGAAAGTAAAAGTTTCACGACGGGCGCATTCCAAGGCAGAGCACTTTCACATGAGGTGGTGTTCGTGGTACGTACGAGTATGATGGTGGGTCGTTTAGAGATGCGGATCAACGGAACGGGATTCTCCTTAATGTGTCATTTTTGGTCCCATCGCACTTGGCCACTAGGATACTAGAAGCCGCTCGGTGCGGCATAGAGGCGAGCACGGGCCGCTGAAGGGGCACATTTTTGGCTGGGATCGAACCCGGCGCGGCCGATGGAGCTTTAAATAGTCTCAAACTGAAACCACAGAAACACACAATAACACCGGGCCGAACTCAAAATAGATCATTAGGCGATCATTATGTCACATGAATAAATTCTTAACGAAAAACTTACAAAGAATGTTACCGTGTTAAGGTGAACGCGCAATGTCTCATTCAAGTGGAACTGTACAGGATAATGGTACGAGTGTTGGTGTCCATTAAAACCATAGTTTTAAGTTCCTCGAAAGGTAATTGACACCGGAACGGCTACAGTTCGAGATAGTAGCAACCATTCGCTTTTTTTTATTTGAGACGATGGCAAGCCTACTGGCGGTTAACTTGGTGTTAGTTGATAACCGCCGCCCAATAACATTCAAAATCAAATCAAAAATATATTTATTCAAGTAGAGGTAGACGCTGGCGCGCTCCGATGAATCGTCAAATTTTACATCAAAAATTATGTATATAGGTTCGTAAGGTACCATTTGCAACTCCCGTAGGGTCGCAGGAGCCTTACCGTCACCTGACAAAACGCGGAAGTATAACGATTCCAATTCACGATCGTTTTCTGTGAGCAATTGCGAAGACTGTTGCGTTGCCTTTCTTATTAAATGTATGTTCATCCACGAATCGACATATTGGTCCATAACATGACATAACATTGGTTAATTTAATCTATTGGTTAATTAAATTGATTATCGTACGAAAGTACCTCAATATGAAAAGGAAACAAATGAAAACAAACAATAAGATGTAATGTTTTTTCACAACTTCAATAGTCGCTACAAATGTTTTCCAGTAACTGTGAACACATCGCTGGCAGAATATGTGCACAGTTAAATTATAAAATATGGAGAACAGTCGAACCTAGCATAATTATAAAGTATGGCGAGAATAATAGCAAGCTTATGAGCTCTTCTTCTACGGTCTAATGATTTTTGTTTTTTTTTATATGAAGTATTAAGTCATTTGAGTAACGCGGCCCATTGGGCATGTACAACACTTTGTGAAGTAATAGGTACCTTTCAAAGATTACACACTTGTTCCCACTCACCAGACGCAATGCATGCCGTGCTACTTCTCCAGACAGCGCATGACACATAGCGACCTTGGTGTTACTACCTGACCTTATCATAGCCAAGTCTCTTCATCAGCAATATCCGGCAGGGCCAACTTACCATTGCTATAAGTAACAAAACCTTAAGAAGACAGGCGTGAAGTTATACTTGTGCGTTTCGTCTGGTGAGTAGCCGGGGTCCATTTTATCAAAAAGTGGCACACATGTGCAACTCTACAGGTGTTGCAAATATCAATAACCGCGGTTATCGCTTAGCATCAGGTGAACCAACAGCTGGTATGCCACCTTTTCACATAAAAAAACTCCATTCCAAATATTTTTATAAGAGATAAGGTTTAATTTTAAAATATCTGCAAACAAATAAATAACAACTGGAGAGACAACGAAAATTGGTCGCGGAGTAGCTTTTTATGTAAATTTAATTACTCGAGTGAACAGTTTAACAAAGCAATTATTTTAATGTAATATGTTAATGAGCTCAAATGTTAATTGCCGGATATACGCTTACTGCGTAGATTTCCTCTTTATTCGAAAATAAAAAAGTTTCTATGTCGACATACATTTTTCATCCATTAGACATTACCAGGTACGGGGATAGAGAAATATAATTGCATTAGCGCACTTAAATATTCGTATGCGATTGAAATTCCTCCATGAACTATGAATTAATATACATAATATTATTGTTTTGTTAACAGATAAAGCCGAACAACTTCTTTATTTGTTTTGCTAATCTCTGGAACTACCACTCGAATTTGACAAATTCCTTTTTCTATATCATGAGGAAGGCACTAGCATTACGCTAACATTTGTAAAATAAGTCGTCAAACTGCTTTATCCGTGTGCGCTGTTATAACTAATAATATGTAAGTACCTATTACTTGGTATACAGTGCACAGCAACTACTACTTGGTATACAGTGTACAACAAAGATATTCGTGTTAGTAGATGAACATACGTTGTCTTATCTAAATCCGGGCGCGAAAACCAATAAGTATATACTAATACCTCACGAAAATAAAACTTAAAATGTTGTATATATACTGAAATAATATAAGTCTACCCTTAGTGACTTCTTTATGTTATACGAGGGTAAAACTGCAGGGCACAGCTGGTCTAATATATATAAACAAGTAGTTCATAATTATGTTGACAATCATGTATTAATGAATATTTCAAGTACTATTCAATTAAAGCTGTTTACGGGTATTGGACAGAGGCTAATAATTATGGCCACGCTGAACTCAGTTTTTCGATCCGTAACTTCATTTTGTTCATGATCACCGTTCCCCAAACTGTGACGAGAGGGCGTTTTGTCGCCGCCGTTTAAGCGTTAAAGCGACATTTTCCGCAACGTTTTCCCGAGAAGCGCCTCGTGGGCCGGTTACTTAAGCGGACTTAGGCCTTTCGGGTACGTAGTCAGAGAGACGCAACCGCGAGACGCGCGGAGTCTAGCCAACATTATTCAACTTATGTTACAGTTCGGCTTCTAGTTATTAGTCTGCTCACTGCTGCTTTGATAAGTAAGTAATTAAATGAATAACTTAAATATTCCGTTTTCCGCATAAACGTTTCTACCAAAATGTTAAATAAGGAAGAATACCATTAATTTCAAGCAATATTTAGACATTATTTTCATATTATAAATTCCAAGTTTGCTATAGTAACACTACATCTCTTGCACAACTAACAAGTATGTGTAGTCATAATGCATATCTAATTTCCTACATTAAAAAAAACAACAAGACGAAACATAAAAGCCGTGAACCCTATTCTACGTAAGTCATCTACATTTCGGCGCGTTAACGACTGTCTATAGATCGTCTTTCTGACTCAATGTACAATGGCATATTGTACACTCGTTAAGAGAACAGTAAAAGGGATGTACGTGACGAAGTGTTTTCGCAAATAATCAAACCTACGCGTATTGTATAAATAATTGTAGGAAAGGGTGTGATAACAATTAGGTAGTTTAAATTTACCTAGCGAACACCAACGTAAATTTTGTTATTAATTATATTTATTACCAATACATACTGCTGCAATCTCTTAACATAATCAATAAAAATAAAAAGTAATGTCTAGTCTAGTTTTTCGTCTATTTGCTGATACTCGTAAACGAATCGTCTAGTAAATAACCTTCTTCCACAGCGTACTTACTAAAGCCCGTACTGGTTGATACAAGAACTAAAAGTAACCACTTAGCATTGGATAGGTAATCTTCCGCTGGGGACAGAGAAATTGGTTAAGGGGCTATTACCTCTATCCCATTCCTTGTTTTGGTTTCCTTCCTCCGGCACAGCATCATTCAGAAGAGGAGGCCCAAAAAGGCCGCTGAGCGCTGGGGTCGTGGAAGATTGCGTCGACGTGTTCCTGTGTCCTGGGCCGATTCGACAGAGACAGGGCAACGTGGGTTTTTTTAATGGGTACCAGTTTCCAGGAACTACAGGAACAAAGAAGGTTTCTACTCCCCCGATCCAGTGGCACAAGATGTATAAAGGATTTTACCCACGAAAAAAGGGGTCTGTTTTTTAACATTGTGAGATTATAAATTCAAATTTACTTTATTCTCTAATTTCAGATTAAATGAGAACTCTGTGACATACATATGCCGACATTTGAAATAAAACTATAGTTAAAGAATGTCATGTGCCTAAACACGCCGAGAGTTGCAGCGCATCTAGCATTGATAAAATAATGCTATTAATTTTTTACAACATTGAAATGGACGCATATATATGAAAAAAATAATAGTTCCGATATAAAAAAGGGTATTCAGCTCATTAACGTTCATTCAATAAACTGGCGCAAATACCGCGCCTCGGCTCAAGGCGTCCGCCGACCGCTTGGAGCAGCCGTCGAAACCGTGGCGTAATTTTGTCACCAGCATTATACATGATATTTAGGTTTTGTATGTGTGTCCGCAGAACTCAAAAACTAGTCGATGGATTGACTAGATATTTCTTCACAACATGGCTGTTAAACAGATGTGTTTTATCAGGGACTGCTAAAATAAGAGGACTTTGCACAACGCGTGTCTGATGTGAAGCATCGTACGACCTATGTGCGAGTGATTTGAGGGATAACAGGTGAATCGAAATTTGCCATTTATTTTAAATGTTTTGCCAATCCATTTATTTAAAAAAACGGCACAAGATATTGCCTACTTAAATTATTTAACTGATAATCGATGACAAGAAATTGTTAAAAGCAGAGTTAAATCTTTTAGGTTGTTTTATTTTTTAATACTTGTACTTGAATTTTACTGTCCTTGCTTTAGGTACATTCTAATTTATAAATATGATGAAATCTGATAGCAATATTTTTATGAAATACATTTGATCAGATTGATGTTTTTGTTCTATCAACGTGAAAGTGTTTTTTATGTTAGAAGGTGGCAAGTGAGCAGGCGGTTCATCTGAAAGTAAGTAACAAGTTAACAACCGTCGCTCATGGACTCTGTAACATGACACCCGTAGGGTTGCAGATGCGTTGTCACCTTTTAATGTTTAAATAAGTGGGTTGGTGAGTGACTCGATTTCTAAACTAAACTGTCTTTCGTTATATACTTTCAAATATTCGTGGTATAGAAATAGTTTTATCCATATTTATAGTACATGATTAATCAAGCTTGTTTAGGATGGGAACAGGGTTCCAATGGTCTTCACCTCTGCGGAAAACCTATAAAAATGATTCTAATCAATACTTGCAAATAATTACAAAGTACACAATAAAATGGATTACCCAATTGCTTGGTAAAATAATCTATTTAATTTCTGACAACATCTGTTAAGGGTTTGTGTTCCGTATATGGTTTCCATGGTAACACCGTGATTTTGATCGCTTTATCAACTTCTCATGTGGCTTTTTGACTGTCGGTATGTGCGCGAATCGTAAAAATTTTACTCTCATGATTTTTTTTCAATACACCAAAAGAAGTATAAATTCAAAAATTATTCGTAAAAATTGCTTGAAACTTGTAGAATATTGTAGAATTAGAGGAAAATGGGGTTTTTGATAATTCAATTTTTTTTCTACAGATTTTAAATTTCAGCTTAAGTACAAAATACAAATATTTGAATATTAATTAGTATACTTAATATTAATTTATAACAAGAAAATTCACAGAGATGGTTATGGCAATTTATCAAATGATCACAATTGATTTAATAAATAAATAATAATATCGCTGAAATTGAAGCAGTATTTGACACCGATATTTTGTAATGTATAACTCAATACAGGGAGGCTTTTTTAAAGGTTCCTTAATTTACACAGGAGGTTCAGACTCGGTAGTATAAACTTTTATTGAAATAAAAACAAACTTTTTTATCTAAGAAACTACCATTCTTTTCTCCAAAAAACAGAACTTGTTGACAACATACGTACAACGTACGCAACTTCATAAATTCCTAAATTTTACTGTTCACGCACACAAATGAACTTGTGTGCGCGTTAGTTATGAATGATCGCGCGTAAAATAAATGAGTTGCCCATAAATCACGCACTTTTTGAGATAAATTCAAATGAATGTAATTAATTACTTACGAGTGATTTAAAAATATTTATAATATTTTATATAACATTATTTCTGTCTGAAACAGAATTTCATTTTAAAAAATGGATACACTTAGAAAAGCCTTCCTGTATAAGGCCTTGCTGCAGCCTCGAGAGGTGAGCAGAGCAAGCGTCACCTGCAAACGAGGCGCAGCCCTGACGGGGCCCAATTGGAGCCGGGTCAATGGCCGCGCCGTGTGAATGCATCGCTAGAGTAGAGCGGCACGAGCAACGACGGCAGATGCGCGCCAGATGCGTGGCATGGCGCACGCACCAGCCGCCTCCGCGACCTTTCCCCGCCTCCGCAACATAGCCTCCCTCCACGTAAGCCCTACAAGCCTATTAACTTGGCGCCCACGTAGGGCCCTCTACTACTAGGCCACCATTACGTCTGCCGCGCCGTGCCCTCCCACGCCAAACAATGTTGCAATTCGTGCATCTATTTTCGTCCTAATCGAAGGACACTTTTTTGCGGGCGACTCGTGCGCCGACTTCACTATGCTGGGAGCGTTCTATAAATGTCCACCCAGCAATGCCAACGTGTTTTTGTGGTCGCTATTTCTCGCACATCCCGTTATCTACATTATCTACTGGTATCTATCAATTCTAACACTAGATACAAAGTACTGAAATTCACATAATACTTGCTGTAGCTTCCAATGTGATACATAACATTTCCACTACACGGCGGTCTTCTATGAGACCGTGCTACTTGCCCAGACGGACCTGACAGAAGGTTCTGTTCTTACTAAATATTACGTTCCATTAAATATTATCTATACAGAAGGTTCTGTATAGATAATATTTAATGGAACGTAATATTTAGTAAGTAATCGATAGCTTGTCTTATCTCCATATACGGTACATACACGGTATTTTCTTTTTTAATTACTCTTATTTTTACTGTCTGTGTGTATATGTACATTGTATTATGTAGGTACATTGTATTATATTTTGATAAAATAACTGAACATAATTTCTACACAGTAATATCAAATATAAATTAATTGTCTTTTAGACGGAGCGCATGGAGGAGAGATTATCCGCCATATTGTTAATGTTTGTTGTCTAATAATAATGATACATACCTATGTATCATTATTATTAGACAACTATTTGCTACTATTTATAAATAATGAAAGGCCGAATGTAATAAAAAAAACCACATGGCGTTGCAGGTAACCAATAAAGAATGGCCACGTCACTGAGATAAACATCCTAAGAACATCAGAATGGCATGGCAAGAGGCACCAAGTCAAGTAATAATGGACTCCCAAATATGTAATACATCTACACTAATATATAGTCACGAATAGCATATAATATTTTTAATCTATAAAAACAATTTTTCAATACTTCATTGATGTGGGTTTCAAACCGCATTTCAGAATCAATAGTAAGACCAAGACTGCAGCCGGTATTCACCAATTCTATTGCATTTCCTTTTCTTTCAATTGTAGGGCCCGCTTCTTTTATTTTTTTAACTTGATGGTGACTTCCAAGTACCATGAATTTTCATTTTATTGGATTAGGAACAAGGGAATTACAATCAGACCACGTGACCACTCTTTCAAGATCACTATTAATTTCTGCTACTGCTTTACTCATTTCCTTTATGACAAAGGATCTGTACAGTTGTATGTCATCTGCATATATGTGAAATTTACTATGCTTTATACAATTGACAATATCTGAACTATACAGTATAAACAATAGAGGTCCCAATATTGATCCTTGAGGTACTCCTCTTTCAAGGACAGAAACATTTGATGTAGCAGATGTACCATCACTTTTGTTTATTTTCACCTGTGGCTTTCTCTCGGTTAAATAGCTACTGAACCATTGAATAGATTCTATTGTAAAACCGTAATAGGCCAACTTGGATAACAACAGCATCAAATGGCCAAGAGTAATCCAATAGCACAAGTATTGACCCTTTGCCCTGATCACGAGCCTCAGATAGATTTCCCACTACATCACATAATGCTGTGGCAGTACCATGCCCTTTTCTGAATCCTGACTGTAAATAAGCAAGTAGCTTACCCATTATGTCGTCAACTTAAGTTCAATAATTAATTGAAAGAAACAATAACAATACTTCTAGTCGGTAGTTTAATCGTTTCCTTCACACACTCGACATAAAGTTATTCTTTGATACGTTACTTTTTTGGAGAACAACGCTATACACGACAAGTGGTAATAAAGTAAAGTATCAGCCTATATATGTCCCACTGCTGGGCAAACGCCTCCTTCTTTACAAAGGGTATCAGGGCCTAATCCACCACGCGGCCCCACTGCGAATTGGCGAATATTTTTTTTTCGAAAATATGCAGGTTTCCTCACGATGTTTTCCTTCACCGCTTAGCACGTGATAATTCGGCACATAAAATTAACAATTTCATTGGTGCCGGCACCGGGGATCGAACTCAGGTTGCTCGAGTATATTAAACGAAAGACGAGCGCCCGGCACTGAGCTATACACGTCAAATTATCCAAGTAAAAAAATCAACAAAAAAATCAACTCCGATTCTGAATTAAAAATAAGCTTTGATAAAAGTATTGTTTGAAACATTTTTCAATTATTTTTAACAGGTAAAGGTCACGAACGCTGAACGCGTCCGAAATTAAATTATCTGAATGATAATCATTAAAATTCTTAAACAGTTTCTTTGAAATTATAGGTACCCATATTCATAGATTTGGGGTTACGGCGACAAATAATAGCTCATGCTACTTTTTTATTTCGGAAGATGAAAATCGATATGAGACTTAGCGTGGTGTCTGCTGATAACTTAGATAAGAGAACGAGGTATCGCGAAGAGGAGGTTTGGACTTGCAGGTACTTACTGTTCGGCGAAAGTGGCAAGTTCCACCCTTTTTGTATTATTTCAAATTCAAGCAACGTCGCGGCTAGGCAATCGCGCGCCGCGAACTGGGCCGCCAGCGCTCTTTCCCTGGCGCCGTATAGGAAGCTATCCCCAGAGTCGAGGGCCTCGCCATCCGTTCAGCGCAACACAGTGTAAGCTGGCGTAATGTACTAAGAACCGGTTTAGTGTGGCTGTGCGGTGGCGTAGTCGTCGGCGTTCCGCGAACGATCTAAATTCCCATTACAATTTACATATTTAGCGTCACGGAAGCCGCGGAATGCCAAATGAGCATTGCTCTCGTGCGACCATTGCCTTGCTCCGACGATGTTCAACATTCTCGGCGGAACGAACTGTGTCCGTTTCCACCTGCTTATACTCCTAATCAATCGGGATTCTGAGTAACGCATGATAATTTAGTGTTACGCGAGTTTCAAAGCGATGACGAAGCTATTCACATTCCACATTAATCGAGTGACCGCCGAAGCTAATTATACGTGTTGTTTACAGAGACAGGGGGCGCCGCGGCTTTCGAATCAAATGTTACGGAAAAAATCTAAACGGTCGCCGGTGCCATGTGATTTATTTCCACGCAAGTGAAAAAAGATAGAGCTATCACAAATTACAATTAAACCACGCTAACGGCTGAATAAAAGTTTTTGTTTCTACTTCGCACAGAGCTGGTTAGTTGCTCTTTACATAGGAATGAAAACCATAGCAAACACTTGACATCGATACTTTTGTTCATTTATCAAAAATACAATTTAAAGACGTAATATATTTGCCCTGTGGTGTTTCTTGTTGTTTACATATTTATTTCATTATTACTGTATAGAGTGATTTTTAAGAGAGAGAATAAGCAATATGAAAATGAAATTACATGGGAAGGTGCTCTTTGTGCTGGTTAATCCACGGAACACGGGAACTTTCTGTTTCTTGTGAAAGGAAATTGTGTTTAATTCAATTTACAGCTTCTATCCGAAGAACCGTCTTATGGCGACGAATTTAATTTATTTTTAAATATGGAGTGTATGCTACATCTGTTAAATGAACGGCGTATATCACTTAATATACTCCAAGTGAACCAGCTCGGCTGCCATCTTCTTAATAAAAAAGAAGAGCACGCAAAACTGGCTGGCGGCGTATGAATTTGACTTGATCCAAACAAAGACTGGCCCTTCTCCAGTTCAGACTTGGATTCTAAAATATGGTATCACTGGGAGCAAAAGGCCCGCTCAAAGCCTCCTAGCCTAGAATCACATCAGACAGCCTTGATCAAAGATGCCGCCGATATTCATATGAACATGTGTCGATTATTTCACATTAAACATTTATTCTTGCTTGATTATTAAAATTATATTTCAAGTAAGAATTACTTTCATTGTTATTGTATAAGTGCATGAATGAAAAATTGTAAAATTTTGAGTAATTTAGTGTAAGACTTCAAGACTTCAAGAATTCAACCATTCAAAAAAATAAGAGACAATCAAAAATGTATGTTTTATATATTATTTAAGTAAAAGCCATGAGATCTGAGCTGACTTAAGACATTAAATATACTTATAAACTTTTGACGTTCAATACAATACACAGTTATGTGAAACATTATGATTGTGAGCGCAGTAGCCAATGTAATATTATTTACTTTCACCTGCATAATTATATCGTCCCTTGAGCGGATGACAGTTTTAAGTGTATTATTTTATTACTCTCAGGACGGCCAGTTTTTGAGAAGAAACTATACCGTGTCATGTTGAGCGGTTTCAAAATGACTTACGTTCACCGATTATGTGTTTCGCCGCTGCCGGAGAGCTTTGTTGTTGAGCGTGTTAAGTGTAGCAAACAATATTCTGCCATCTTTTCAAATGAACTTGTAGATAAACGTGACCTATGTCGAGCGATGATAAACTCTTCTCTATGCATCACATAAAATATTATTAGTAATTTCTAAACTATAGGTATGTAAGAGTATTAAATTCATAACATGAATATCGCCATAACAGATATGGCACTCGTTTTCTCTTACTCTTTCTTTTATGGAGTCACGCAAGTACGTCAATGTCAGCTAAGTTCCTTCGGACATATGATGCGATTACAAATGCATGAGCAAGCGCTCCAGGGTCCGAATTCCAACACGATGGAGTAAAAGTATTGTAGAGGCAACAGGAGAAACTCTACAACGATCCATTGAACCGGCGCATGACAGAAGCAAATGGCGAGAAATTACATATGATCACGATCCTCATTAGTGAGGGAACGACGAAGAAGAAGAAGTAAAGCAATGGAGTTACGATTTCTCTTTCACACTTATTACACGCCAAAAACTATATCAATGTACTTAATACCTTTCGTAAATGGTTTATTATACAACTGAGACATTGGGCACATGAAGGCTTCCGTTAACGAGGCGTTCGTGACGGACTTTGTGTCCGGTTCCGATAGCCGAGGGAGCTTCATTGTAATATAATGTGCAATACTTATAAAGGCTTCTTATTTTAAATGGATGGAAATTTTTCTAATTAAATACATTTGCCGTGATAGCTCAGTGTCTGGGCGCTCGCCTTTAATTCAATATACTCGAGCAACCTGAGTTCGATCCCCGGCGCCGAAGTTTTTAACTTTAAGTGCTGACTTATGACGTGCTCCGCTGTGAAGGAAAACATCGTGAGGAAATCTGTATATTTTCGAAATAATAACAAAATAAAATATTTCGAAGATATGTGAAGTCCGCCAATCCACAGTGGAGCCGCGTGGTGGACGGAGGAGGCCTTTGCCCAGCAGTAGGAGATGTATAGGCTGTTACTTAATTTTTTTTTCAAATAAGAAATATAATTGTGCCTTTCAATGTCAAATATGTTGATTATTTGTCGGTAACTAATTAAGAAGCTATTTTGGAAATAGACTTTTGACGCCTACAGTCATATTATTATTCAGAAAAGTAGAATGACTCCATTGTCATGTCATCAGAGATTTGTTTTCGCAATAAGCCGCATTAATGGCATTATGTTTGAGATGCGAAGTTACTACTAGGTACTATTATTAGGTATTCCTTTAGTGGAGTAGGTATGATTCAGTCTAACTATGAATAACGAATCATATTGAATAAATATAAGCAATGAATATTTAAATAGAACACATTTGAAAAACTGACAGTGCCCGGTAAGAAATCGTAAAACTATGGCGGCCTTTATAGCATTTGCGCCTAATTTACACATCATCATTATATTATGTATAATGGCATTAAATATTGTGTATAAAGTACTTCATACTGATTAAAGGAAACTTTTGGAAAACGGAGGAGTAGCTACAAGAAAGTGGTTGAATAAGATTTTGTTTCGGGGATACATTTAAACGATGTAAATAATTATACTGAAGAAACCTAACGGTTTCACGTGAATTATGAAGTATGTTCAGAAGTGACTCGGATGGGCTGACATGATGATAAATATAAAGTCTCTTATAATACGATTTCAAGTGTAGCATCTCAAAGCGCGGTTCTCAGAGCACAATTCTTACCTGGAAGAAATAAGCAAAATATATTATACATTTTGTCTCGGAATGTATTAAATTGTATTTTTGTACCAATTTCCTTCTTCTTAGGAATTGCTTAACACGGAGTGATTCTCTAGCCCTCGCCTCGATTCTCACTCCGATGGACTCTTCTGATAGTCATTAGCTGTCTCATTAAAACGACCTACTATTGTTAAGAGTAAGTTGGAACCATCTAAGGTTTATTGTAGAGTAAGAAGAGAACCGATAACCGTTGGGGAAGAAAGGTTCTCGAGTGGCAGCCTCGTACTGGCCATCGCAGTGTAGGACGACCCCCCACTAGATGGAGTGACAACCTGTGCAAATGTGCGGGAAGTCGATGGATGCAGGTGGCTCAGGATCGTGCTTCATGGCAGTCTGTGGGGGAGGCCTATGTTCAGCAGTGGACTCAAACAGGCTGAAATGATGATGATGATGAAGAAGAGAAGTCTATATTTGTCAACATTTACCATATTAAAGCACAAATTAAGAGAAAATAAATCGAATAAAATGAATTGTAGCTTATTCTTTTTAGATGTATCTCCAATTCCAATTTTCGGGATAGAAGCATGATACCTACTACTTCTTCGTCCACACCGCGAGGATTAATTGCGTAACGTTATGCTGGCGGAAGAGCTCAAGTTCCGGGGGGGATGTCATCGGTGGTGCAATCGTGGTGAGCGCGGAGGGGGCGTGGGGCGCGGGGGTCGCGGGGGGAGGCTCCTCTCGACCTCGTCCGGCCACTCATTGTTTGTCACCCACTCGCTTGGCTCGGTTTCAGTTCAGTCAAGAGCAGTGAGCAGTGAGCAGTCACTCAGTCAGTGTTGGTGCGCCGTAGTGCGCGCGCGCCCGTGCCCGTCGCCCGTCGCCCGTCACCCGTCGCGTGTGTGCTCAAACCCTCCTCTCGTCTGGACGGAGGCTGCGCCGGATCGGACTCTCTCCCCGCAGGTCTCCGCCAGCAATAGTGCTTCCTCACCACCACCGCCACCGCCACCGTCACTGTCTCACAAGAGAAGGGATCGTTTCTTAGGTAAATCTTGTGTTGTGTTTCATGAGAGCATAATGCGTATAATTAAGCGAAATCATTACCTAAAAGGAATTTTATTGTAGAAATATAATTATCTCTTATTTGAGAAATCGACATGAAAACAATAATTATGGTCCTAAAGGTCAATCGAACTGCCCGAGTGAGTGAGCGGCCTTTAGCGATAATTTTGTAATATTTATTATTATGCATAATATCAAAGAACTTCAATTAGATTTTATTAGCCATACAAGGCCACCGCGTCTAGCGGGAGTCGCTTCAATCGGACAAAAGGTTAATTAGTATGAAAATACACAAATTAATTATTCGTATACATTTACATATTTATTATTTGAACGGGTAGTAAACAACACGTCAGCAACGGAGCAAAAAATAAATGTGTACAATGTAAGACGCGTCTCGTGTGTTTGAGCGTAGTGGCGATATTATTTTGTTAACCAAAAGTGTGTTAGTGCGATGCTCAATTATTGCTATTGGTGGTGCAAGTGTGTACGGGGAGCGGTACCGGCGTTGGCCCGCTCCCGTTCCACCGCGGTAAAAGCACAAGCCCTCATGTGTATGAAGCGTCACAGCCAGCCTTAACCCTGTTGTCACCGATGCTTCGGCGAGCCTAGCCTCCATCATTATTGCTCAATGTCACTACAAGCTAAAGTTTATCAAAATCTTCCGCTGAATATCACGCACGAACCGAATTAGCAAAAAAAAAACATTTAGAGCGCCTGAAAATCATTCTCGAAATTGATTTATTCTTGTTTTCGCAATGAAGTTGCGCTGTTCATAGTCGCAGTATACGTGATTCGCGTTAAGAACAAATTACTAAGTAGGCACAACAACTTAACAAGTTTTTGCTAATAAAGTCAGGGAACAAACTTGTCAGATAACTTACTCGTTATTCCTACTTTCTTTAAATGTCACCAGATTAATTTTTCATTCGGGATTCATTCATTCGGGAAGTAAGCAGTTACAATTGCAGGTGGGATTTGAACTCTAGTCCTAAAATTCAATCTTATTGAAATTCAAGGCCTGTATGCTGAATTATTTTTAAGGCAATGAGTTTATATAATTTTTGGTGCTAGTCTTTGCACTCAAAATTTTTGTAGATAAATGAACAAAATGTTTCGGCGCTGCGAGATTCGAACCTGCGTCTTCTGACCATTATAAGTATATACAGTAAAAATATCTTCTACAAAAGTTTACGATTGACGGCAGTGATGAGCCGACTAAGTTTTAAAGAGTATAAAAATATGTTATACTCTTTAAAACTAAGTCGGCTTGGCTCTTTTAATGGCATTACATTGCAGTATGTGCAAAAAAACATCAACCTAGCTGTGGTACAGCAGTTTTCGCAACAGTTTTTCAGAATCGCTTAATGTATCATCAAATTAATAATTATCTTTAATCTTTAATCTATACATCTATACTATTATTATTATATAAAGAGGAAATATTTGATTGTTTGTATGTATTGAATAGGCTCCGAAACTATTGAACCGATTTGACAAATTCTTTCACTGTTGGGAAGCTACATTATCCCCGGTTGATATAGGCTATATTTTATTTTCAAAAAAAAATAGGGATCCTTACTAAAACTCCAATAATGTTACTCAAGGTGTACAAAAATCACCTAAAATATTCTTTACATCGCGTGCGCTGCGAAAACTATTGATGATAGAGTAAAATAATGTACTACAACTTTGCAGAACACATCATTATTTACAAAAAGTGTCGCGACAGCATATGTCTAACTATTATAGTTATGCCACAATAAATGTTCTTTTATTTTAAAATTTTGATTGAAATGCCACCGCTAGAAAAGGCTCTTTATTTGTATCTTGGTATTAATCCTAATAAAAATAAATTACTTCTTATTTAAGACTGTTTCAATATCTTTATATAACTTTTTGAATTACCAAATTCGGACATTCCATTCGAAAGATATCACATGTTTAAAAATGTTAGTATATTGTAATTTAACTATCCAAACATCTTAGTGACTGACTTAGTACTTCTTATAATTCTTCAATCACATTTATAGTGGTAATTCCTGTTCAACATCATTTTAAAATGCCCTAAGATCACGATCTCATCTTTCTAGAAAAAGTTCCCAAGCGAGGGCATCAAAAATACGTCGTAATGAGGAATCTTTACCGGAAACTGAAAATCGTCTTACAAGTCGGAGAGAGTCAAATAGTGTTCAAGTAGAGTGCAGTGGCTTGAAGAGCAAAATAATATAAATATACAAATTCACACTAGGGAATCGAGCTCTGAGCGTTCCCAACGCCTACGAGATTAGAGAGAAAGACAACAATAAATGTCAACGACTAGCACCCAGTTTCCGAAAGCACAATCAATTTTAATTTACGATAAATCTCTTGTCAATCGTTGTTCAACATGATCTGAGTTGCTAGAACGTCTGAAAACAACATTGATTTTGATTTGCAATTAGTCACTGATTAACGGACAATCAACAGAAAATCGAGTTTCTCAAAGCGTTTTTCGGTGGTCAACGAGCTGTCAAAAGTTTTATTAAGTATAGAGTAGTGTTTTTTGACAAAAAGTAAGTGTAATACTTCTATATTGAATAAAGATATTTAAATTTGATTTTTGTTATGTTACAATGTGGTAAAAGATCTGGCGGTTCACCTGATGCTAAGTGATAACCGCTGCCCTTGGACATTTGCAACACCTGTAGGGTTGCAAATGCGTTGCCATCTTTAAATAAAGTGGGCCCCGACTACTTCTCTCACCAGACGAAATGCAGAAGTATAACACTTCTACTTTACACCGGTATTCTGTGAAGTTGTGGTACTTACCCGGACGGACCTGCCCATTCGTGCAACAGTTAACACTGTCGATATGATGGCAAAAATGATACCTGAAAGATTGAATTACCAGAGACTGAGGGCTGGCGAAACAATCATCCTAGAGACGTACTTTTCTACATATTTTAATCCTAGAGACGCTTTAAATCAAGACTTTGACCCATCAAATATCGGTCAACGCTAAATCGTCGTATTCATTTACAGGTTCTCCAAGTTATCTGCATTAAAAACCAAAGATGCGATGATTTATGTCCGAAACTATAGGAGACCAGACTTATTTGTCATTATTACGTGTAACCCCGAATGTCCCTTAAATTAAACCGGAACGCTGACCAGATAATATCTATTAAAAGATGAAGAAATTCATAAAATTATTCACCAAAGACGAAATATTGGGAAGGTTTTATGTGTGTGTGATAATTTTTAATTTTAATTTTTTTGTTAAATACACGTGCGAAGCCGGGGCGGGCCGCTAGTCTTTAATATCATCGTGTGAATATTTGCAGGTGGGTGGTGCTAATGTCAGGGCAGCCGCGCAGCCGCCCCCCACCACGCCCAGCGCCCCCCCGCTCCTGCCATGGGGTGTGTATGCATTTTGAAATTTGTAGAATACATGGATAAGAAGTCTTTCTGCGGGAAATCCCACTTGGGGATCGAACCCACGTCTTCCGTATTCGCGCATACACCTACACTTTAAGCACTAAAATAAAAAAGGAATATATGCAGTTAAGCCGTGATAGAGATGAGCATGAACCTCCTTTGACCCTAGTTGAATGGTACCATAAGTACAAATATATGAACGCGCCAGTTCTTATAATAAAACGAGAATTATTTGGATGTTTTGTATATGGAAATATTGAAATATATATTAGGTACATCGTTGCCTCTTGTTCGCAGGCACCGCGGCGCCGTGCTGTGTGTGCTGCTGTTCGTCGCGCTTGCCGCTCAGCTCGAGCTCGGTACGTTGCAAGTTCAGACGATCACTCTAAACTTAAAGTAGCGTAAGGCACACCAAAATGCTAACGAATCATGTGTGCATTCTTAGATATATTATCTTAAGTGAACTGAATGAAAAGTCCCGAAATTGTATTGAACAAGTTGAAAGAATATGAACACAAAGAAGACAAACCATTAAGGATAAACTACGCCTCATTGACGAAAAAACACATTTTTAGGGCATACTTATATGTTTCGTCGAAATGAAGAACTTAACTATAGCAAGAAGATATCAGCGAACTATATTTTATTATGTAACATAAAAGTGCTTATGGTGGTAGAGCAACGCAGCAGCCTCGGCTGTTGCACGAACGGGCAGGCTTGTCCGGGTAAGTACCGCGACCTCACAGAAGACCGGTGTAAAGTGGAAGTATGAGAAATACTTTCGCGTTTCGTCTGGTGAGTGAGGTAGTGTTCGGGTGTGGCAGATGTCCATGGGCGGCGGTATTCACTTAACATCAGGGGAACCGTCTGCTCGTTTGGCAACTTTTCACATTAAAAAAAATCATTTTTTTTTGAAAAATATTGCCCTTACTTTAGGTTAACATTATCCTGTGTTGTAAGGACGTTTTACAAACATAAATTTCACGCGGACAAACACCCAGATACGAAACAACTATCTGTGGGTCACACAAACAGTTGATAAAATCTGTAAAACGATCTTAGGTACCGGAAGCAACTCGTCGTATGCGTTAAATGATCCCGAGGAAGTGGTGGTGACGGCGGCGGCGTGGGGAGGCGGGGCGGCGGGCGCCGCGCTAGGCGCCTTGCTGGCGGCCGCCCTGCGGCGCGGCGGGCGGGCGACGCGGCGCCGCCCGCGCGCCGCGCCTGCCTGCGCCTGCCCACCGCCACCGCCGCCGAAGCCACCCGCCGCGGCGCGCGCTCCCTGCTGGACCTGGCCGACGCGGAGGTGGCGCGACTGCACCACGTGCCCCAGCGCGAGGTCGACGCCGCGCTCTACTCCCTCGAAGGACTATCGCGGTAAATAAACGAGAGCCGCTTAAAGGGCAGCGATTATTCGCACAGTATCGTATTAAAAAAAAACCTGCAATTGACATGCTTATATCGGCAATGGGATTACAATCGTGAATTAAGTCCGGTTCCGTCCACTCGATCAAAGGAGTGGATTCAGAAATGTGAAAGCTTGCTTAAAAGTTTAAAATTAACGATGCTTCAATTTCAATTTTTCAGGAATTTCACCACCATTTTCGCACCGCCTTGGTGTACACTATCCAATTCAACTTGTGCCCTAACTTTGACGAGCGACGAGAGCCAAGCGATGGTACTTCTTACTACAGCCATGAAATTCCGATTGCATATGCTAATCCTGGCACTGGGCGACCACCTCTCCGCTGCGGCGACCCTGTTTGGCGTCACCACTCCCCTCATTTGCGATTGGGCTCCCGAGTGGAGCGACTTAGAATCGATGTCCGCTACAAGACTCGGGCCGCCGCCTTGCCTGTCCGATATGAGGAGGGCGAAGGACTCCACGATCGATTGCCCGTTCGAAAGCTTGCGCCTGATGAAATTTGCAAACGTCAGAGCTCTCGCGCGATCGGCCGCCGCGGTGCGGGCCCTCGTCCGGCTGAGACTCGACTCGGAGGAGATGAGAGACCTGATGGCACGCGCACGACGCGGCGCTAACCCCGAAGTGGCGGCGAGGGAATTTCTGGAGGCGCACCCCAAGAAGGAGCACCGCAGCGAGGTGCGCGTGGTGGTGATGGTGCCCAACGACACGGACCGAGAGGCGTACGATGCCCCCGCGCTGGCGGCCGCCGCCGAGCTGGTGGAAGCGGACCTGGAGGCGACCGGCCTGCCGCGGGCCGCGCGCCTCAAGGTGGAGCTTTACGACGACAAGTGCGACGTGCGCCAAGCGTACAAGTACATGTTCAACGCGCTGGGCACGGGCGAGTACGGGGCGCTGTCTGCGATGGCGGGCCCGGCGTGCGGCGCCGCCTTCTCGGAGGTGGCGCGCCAGAGCCCCACGCACCTGCTGCCCGTGCTGGCGTACAGCGCGCAGGCGCCGCCGCCCGCCGCGCCCGCCCTGCTGGCCGCCGGGGACGCGCGCGACGCCGCCGCCGCCCTGGACGCGCTGGCGCGGCGGCTGCGCTGGCGCCGGCTGGTCGCGCTCAGCGAGCCCGCCGCCCGCGCCGCCATCGACCTCGAGCGCTTGCACGTGCCGCTCGACGTGCACCTCGAGCTGCCCGACCCGCTGCCGAACGACGACGGACAGATCTTCCACGAGGTCAATATTATAATACCTGGCGGAAATTCTTTTTGGTAAATCGCGTATTTTGGCAATAAAAAAAATAAAAAATAAAGAAAGCAATGATCTGGTATAGAAAAAAAGTAAGTGTGTAAATGGTCGTGACACGAACCGCAGCCTTCTGCTTCGGCCGCCCGATTACCGACCGAGCTATTATAACTGGAACCGTTTCCAAGACATATTTGAAATTATATATATCAAGAATTGCTCGTTTAAAGGTATTAGATACTTTTTAGCCTCGTAGAGTAGCTATGTTACCACTAACATCAATGTGAGTATATTCTTAATCATTCATACAACAATACATAGAGAGGAGAGAGACTCGTAACAACAATAGGCCCACCGGGGACCTTGACGTGCACGCTTGAGCATTAAGTGGGCAAAGTAGTGAGCGCTATGGGCGTGTGCAGTGGGCGCAGCGCGTGGCGGCGGCCAAGGGGCGCGTGATCGTGGTGGGCGCGGAGGACGCGCGCGTGGTGCGGGCGGCGCTGTGCGCGGGCCGCGGCGCGGGGCTGGTGCCGGCCGCGGGCGCCGCGTGGCTGCTGCCGGCCGCGCTGCCGCCCGCCTGGCTGCGCGCTCAGCCCGCCGACCGGCCCGCCTGCTCGCAGCCGCAGCTCGACGAGGTCGCCGCGGGCCACCTCAGCTTCGCGCCCGACTGGCTGGCCGCCTGGCGCAACGAGACCTCCGACGATCCTAAGCTCGATCCGCAACTCTCTTCGGCGCCTAGCTTACGTGACACCCAACAGTACGCACAAAACGCCGTATGTATACGACGTGCCTTCGTTATGTGCGGCAATGATCGATGTGATTTTTATGAATACTGAGGTCATCATAATGTGATCGGTAGTCCAATTGGAGGCAGCGGTGGAGCGTACGATGCCGTGTGTGGGCCCGTCGCGGTGTCGTTGGGCGCTCTACTTGTTCACGAGCCGATCCACTGGCAGCACTGCTCTACGACACGCTTCGTCTGTGGGCAGGTGCCCTCGACCGCTTGCTGGCCGTCCGTCCCTCGCAATATACAGACTTGCATGATCCAGCCATCGTTCAGTAAGTACCGATAAATTAATATATCTTGGCCCAAAGGCTCAAATAAAAGCTATCTGGTACACGATTATGACATTTTATGATTTATGGATCGCGATTTGATATCTATTAAAATAAAATAGAGTATCCAGTGAAATAAATGATCGCCCACAGGAGCCTCATCGAGAACGCAACGCAGAGCTCGTACGTGGGGTTGACGGGGCGGTTCGTGTGGGCGGCGGAGGGCTCGGGCGCGGTGCGCGTGGCGCCGCTCGTGCTCCTGCAATGGGAGAACGGGTCGCGGCGCGTGGTGGGCGGGTGGCGGCGCGGCGCCGGCCTGTGGCTGGGCGCGCCACGCTGGCGCACGGCCGACGGCGCCGCGCCCGCCGACGGCGGCGAGCTGTGCGCGCTGCGGCCCCTCGCCGAGCTGCTGCGCGCCGACTGCCGCGCCGCCGTCGTGGCCCTGGCCGCGCTGCTGCTTGTGCTGGCCATGGCCGCGCTCGCCGCCACCGCCCTCTACTGCAAACGACGCGCCGAGCGCGACTACTTGGCTCGTCTAGCGGCGCTCTCCATGCGCTCGCTCCCGGCTAAGAGCGAAGATCTGGACCGTTGGGAAGTCCCGCGCGAGCGCGTGGTCATCAATCGAAAGCTCGGCATGGGCGCTTTCGGAACCGTGTACGGCGGACACGCTCTGCTCCGCGAAGACCGCGGCTGGACCGCCGTCGCCGTGAAGACGCTCAAGGCCGGCGCGAGCACCGAGGAGAAGCTCGATTTTCTGTCGGAAGCGGAGGCCATGAAGCGATTCGATCACAAGAACATAGTCCGCCTGTTGGGCGTGGTTACGAAGACGGAGCCCGTGTGCACGGTGATGGAGTTCATGCTGTACGGGGACCTGAAGAGCTACCTGCTGGCGCGGCGGCACCTGGCCGGCGCGGAGGCGGAGGCGGAGGAGGGCGTGGACGAGGTGTCCGCGCGGAGGCTCACCGGCATGGCGCTGGACGCGGCGCGCGCGCTCGGCTACTTGGCGCACCTGCGCTACGTGCACCGCGACGTGGCGGCGCGCAACTGCCTCATCTCGGCGCGCCGCGTGCTCAAGCTGGCCGACTTCGGCATGACGCGGCTCGTCTTCGAGAACGACTACTACCGCTTCAGCCGCAAGGGCATGCTGCCGGTGCGGTGGATGGCGCCCGAGAGCTTGGCGCTCGGAGTCTTCTCGCCGGCCTCCGACGTCTGGTCGTTCGGCGTGCTGCTCTACGAGATCGTCACCTTCGGCTCGCTGCCCTTCCAGGGCCTCAGCAACGCCGAGGTGCTGGTGCGGGTCAAGGCGGGCCACACGCTCGAACTCCCTCCCGGCCTCAAGCCCCAGTTGTGAGTTACGATATCATTTCATTCTTCTATCCAGGGAGGCTTTTCTAAGTGTATCCATTTTTTTTAATTAAATTATAGACATAAATAATGTTATATAAAAATGATAAATATTTTAAATCACTCGTAAGTAATTAATTAATTACATTCAATTGAACTTATCTCAAAAAGTACGTGATTTATACGCAACTCATTTATTTTACGCGCGATCATTCATAACTAACACGCACACCAGTTCTTTTGTGTGCGTGAACAGTAAAGTTTAGGTATTTATGAATGACTAGCGGCACGCCCCGGCTTCACACGGGTAACAATACGGTTAGCAAAAAATTTTAAAACTAAAATTTATCATACACACACATAAAAACTTCCGAATGCTTCGTCTGTGGTGAATAATTTTATGAATTTCTTAATCTTTTAATGAAATACCTTTGTCTAATTACGTCATGAAGATTGAAATACCGCTGACCAGATAATAGTTCGGATTTAATTTAAGGAACATTCGGAGTTACGCGTAAAAGTGGCAAATAAGTCTGGTCTCCAATAGCTTCCGACATAAATCATCACATCTTGATTTTTTTAATGCAGATAACTCGTAGAAATTGTTAATGAACATGACGTTGCAGATTACGCATTAACCGATATTTGATGTGCCAATGTCTTTTTAAAGCGTCTGTAAGAGTTTCACCAGCCCTCAGTCTCTGGTGATTACGACATCATATGTACTTCAATCTTTATGATATCTTTTTGCCATCATATCGACAATGTATTGAATAAAAACCGGCCAAGTGCGAGTTGGACTCGCACACGAAGGGTTCCGTAAAATAGAAGTGTTATACTTCTACGTTTCGTCTGGTGAGAGAGGTAGCCGGGTCCCACTTCATTTAAAGATGGCAACCCATTTGCAACCCTACAAGTATTGCAAATAAATGTTATTACTTAACATCAGGTCAAACGCCAGCTAGTTTTCCACTCTATCATATTAAAAAAAAACATGTTTCAATATCTTTATTGAATATAGAAGTATTACACTTACATATTGTCAAAAACACTACTACTGTCAACATTATCTATAAAAACTCATGTATGTTTTATGGGAGCCCCACTTATTTATCCTTTTTTGTTTTTTAGTATTTGTTGTTATAGCGGCAACAGAAATACATAATTTGGGAAAATTTCAACTGTCTAACTATCGCGGTTCATGAGATACAGCCTGGTGACATATGGAGAGATATACGGACATACAGACAGACAGCTGAGTCTTAGTAATAGGGTGCCGTTTTACCCTTTGGGTATGGAACCCTAATAAGTCCCAGTAATAATGCAATGGATTAAAACAGATAGCTCTAACCATCAACCTAAATGCATAAAATTGCATGCATGTCACAGTTTTGTTACGCACAGTACCTTGCTGAGGAATAGTCAAATATTAACCGTCTTCTCCTATTACGACTATTAAGAGATATTTTAGTGGATCATACAATCGGTGTAACTCAGAGACCCTTTTAAATTGGACGTGTCTACCGTGTAACACTATATCTCTGGGGCCTTTTTAGAATTCCGTACCCAAAGGGTAAAATGGGACCCTATTAATAAGACTCCGCTCTCTGTTTGTCCCTCTGTCAACAGGCTGTATCTCATGAACCGTGATAGTTACACAGTTGAAATTTAATCTGGGTATTTGTTTCCCAAGGAGGGTTGTCGTCAGGCAGGCGGCTGGGTAAAAATATAGCCAAAACCGCTTACAACATGATTCATGTTGTGCCGACCCCATTATTATGCTCTTCAAGCTGCTGCAAACATTCTACTTGACTCTCTCCGACTTGTAAGACGATTTTCAGTTTCCGGTAAAGATTCTGCATTACGACGTATTTTCGATGCCCTCGCCTGGGAACTATTTCTAGAAAGATGATATCTTGATCTTTTCAGCATTTTAAAATGATAAAATAAATTAAACTGCCTTTGTATTTAATAATTTGCTAACTGTTTAATTATAAGAACTACTAAGTCAGTCACTAAGCTGTTTGGATAGTTAAATTACAATATACTAACACTTTTAAACTTGTAATATCTAACGAATGGAATGTCCGAATTTAATAATTCAAAAAGTTATATAAAGATATTGAAACAGTCTTAAATATGAAATAATTTATTCTTATAAGGATCATCAATAGTTTTCGCAGCGCACGCGATGTAAAGAATATTTTAGGTAATTTTTGTACACTTTGGGTTACATTATTGAAGTTTTAGTAAAGATCCCTACTTTTTTGAAAATCCTATATAGCCTATATCAACCGGGGATAATGTAGCTTCCCAACAGTGAAATAATTTTTCAAATCGGTTCAGTAGTTTCGGAGCTTATTCAATACATGCACACAATCAAATCTTTCCTCTTTATAATATATTATAGACTACCGCGTTGTCAACAAATTCTGTTTTTTAGGGAACAGAATGGTATTTTTATTTTTGAAAAAAAAAAGTTAGTTTTTATTTCAATAAACGATTATACTATCGAATCTGAAATTTCTGTATAAATTTGGGCACTTTTTGTAAATTCTCCCTGTATATTTTAATATATAGAAAGAAAGTTGCAGTCCTGCATTTTTAGACTAGTCCACAATGCTTGATATTAGTAAATCGATGCAAGTTGGCAGGGCGGAAAGAGCGGTCGAAGGTGATTTGTGGCCGTGTGCCGACAGGGAGGGGCTGATCAAGTCGTGCTGGCAGCAGGAGCACCGGCTGCGGCCGAGCGCGGCCGAGGTGGCGGCCTTTCTGAGCGAGGCGCCGCGGCTGCTCACGCCCTGCCTGGACGTGCCGCTCGACGCGCTGCCGCTGGATGCCGAGCCGCCGTGGCGCGCGCCGCCCGACCTGGCCGAGGCGCGCTGGCTCTCCTGGGCCGCGCCCGCCTCCGCGTCCGCCTCCGCCTCCGCGCCCGCCCCCGCCTCCGCGCCCGCCTCCGCGCGCACCGACACCACCTACCTCAGCTCCGAGCCGCGCGACACCGACCGCTTCCTGCCATGACCGCCGCGAACATTCCACTTTATTCTAGTCACACTTTAGCAGTTAACTTAGGTAAAATTTTGTACAAAACTTTCTATTTATTATTGTACTATTTTAGCAATAAAAAAGTTAAGTTTAAACACCTCTTCTATATTTACCTTTTCTAATTTTAATCCTTAAGCTTTTAAGCCATTCGCTTAATTTTTCCTGAAAAACCAACGTGTTTCCGAATTTGAGTTCGTTAGCTTTCCTCAACCCAAATGAAGGATAATTTTTTTCGTACATAATTTATGTGATCTATATAAATGTGAGTAGAAAATGTATTGGCAAAAACATGTTAACCAATTAGCAAGAAAAATAAACAGCTCTGCTTATGCAATTAAGCAAGCTATCCTCATTAAATTTAAATAGTCGTGTCGGACTGGTTGGAAACCAATAGTTTACTTTTGAACGCCACTAAGACTGAATGTATCAGATTTACTATATCAATTGTTATTTATGGGTTATTGTTGTGTTATGTGTTCTTTTGTAATAAATGAGACTTCTAAAGTTCACGTACAAACAGTTTATTTAGGTTGCAAGCACAATAAACAATTACGTGAATCTAATTGAAAGGAAACGTATTAAACTAAACTAAAACAAAAGCTATTAAACTAAACTTATTAAATATTAAGCTAATAGTAAGGGCACCAGGAGAGTTTTATTTCTGGGAACTCTGCCAAAACCTTCTTCCACGGCTAACTCCTCAGGTCTTCAAAGGGCATGTCCGTAGTCTATGAAGAATAAAGATACTATGTATTTCTATCACGGCTAAATTTCTAAAAGTAAATATAATTTTACACAATAACTCACCCCTTCACGGTACACACAGATACACAAGTATTTGCACGTAACTATTTAAGAATTTACGAAAAAAAACAAACAATTGCACTCAACATAACAATTGTGTCGGTACATGAAGAAATAATTTTAGAGTACAATCGTAAGCAAAACGTAAGTCGGTCTGCACCTTACGCGTCTCCGACCTCAAATGCCCGAGCACTGATGCTCAATAAAAATGAACTTCTACGTTATACATAGGAAATTAACAAAAAGCGTGCTGGACGTAGGATCCGAATTCTCGACGCGCATTTCCTAAAGCAAACCTCCAAGCCACTGCACCACGAAGTGAATTAACTATATATACAAAATTGCCCTTTAGACTAACGAGGTCATTATAAATATCCCCCCAACGTACGAGAAAAAAAATTTTTTTTTTTATTACAACGTTTCAGGTCCTTCGCATGCCACACCCCTAAATCTTTGCCACTAATTTTAATCAATCTATAAACATTATTCGACAACATTTCCTTTATAATTGCTTTCTCAATTAGGTGCAAGTTTTGCCATAAATTTATTAGTTGCTTTTGACAAAAATTTAGTTCTTTTCCAAACTACATCGCCGACCTTGAATGGCGCTGGTCGTCGTCTAAGATTATAGCGCATTAGGCTTTGATTTTGAGCTAATTTTAGTTTATCTTGTACTTCTTTATATAGCCTTCTTTTCTCGATTAGGGAATTTAAAAATCTTTCTCTGTTAACGTTTGGAGCATGATCAGGGTCGTTTTCCGCCCATTTAGGGACAAATGTCTCGTGCCTACTTATTGTTGTTTCCCTACCCAAGAATAGGTAAGACGGTGTATACCCAGTTGATTCATGAACCGCTGTCCTAATTGCATGGCTGGCTTCCAGTAAATGTAAGTCCCATTCATTGTGTTTATTGCCCTGTAAGTACAACGATAGCAAAGTGCCTATCACTCTATTCGCTCTCTCAGTTGGGTTGCTCTGTGGGTGGTAATTTGGTGTGAACCAGAGGTTTAACTTGTACTTAACAGCCAAATTTTTAAATATTTGTGATGTAAACTGCTTCCCGTTATCACATATTACACACTCCGGTGCACCAAAGAGTAAGAACTGGCTTTCTAATATGTCACATATCTTTTCCGTTTTCCCTGTCCTTAAGGGAAATAATAAGATAAATTTACTAAAATAACATGTCACTACGAGTACCATGGTATGACCGCGTTTACTTTTTGGAAACGGACCCATAAGATCCAGTGATATCATTTGCCACGGGGGTGTCACGTCTCTGCGTGACTCCATTTGGCCAAAAGGAAGTTTTTGTTCTACTTTAAATTTTGCACAAGTTTCACATTCATTCACATACTTTTTGACATCCGCCAGCACGTTCGGCCAGTAGAAGAAGGTTTTGGCAGAGTTCCCAGAAATAAAACTCTCCTGGCGCCCTTACTATTAGCTTAATATTTAATAAGTTTAGTTTAATAGCTTTTGTTTTAGTTTAGTTTAATACGTTTCCTTTCAATTAGATCCACGTAATTGTTTATTGTGCTTGCAACCTAAATAAACTGTTTGTACGTGAAATTTAGAAGTCTCATTTATTACAAAAGAACACATAACAAAAAGCGTGCTCGACGTAGGATCCGAACTCTCGACTCGCATTTCCTAAATCAAACCTACAAGCCAATACACCACCAAGTGAATTAACTATATATACGAAATTGCCTTTTAGACTAACGAGGTCGTTATAAGCTGTCTCACAAACCAGGAGTCTTTACCGATGACAACATCCTAGCAAAGGGCACGACGGTCATCCGTTATACTCATCGGAGTTCTGCTTTATTTTTTGAGGCTGTAATTCATTTAATAATTGATTAAATAATTCAGTTAGCTACAGTTCAAATCAAGTGCTGTATTATAATTTGTATATTTGAAAAATAATTGCCGATACTAAGGCGTCATATTTACTTTATATCCCAATTTCTGATGTTTATTAATTATAGCTGTTATATATTTCAAATGTCAAAATACTTTTATAGCTCAAAAATTGAACAATTTTGAACGCAGCCTAAGGCTCTAAAGATTTAGGAATATTCAAATAGCTCAGGCGCCGCGTGGTGGACTATGCCCTGAACCGCATGTACAGAGGAGGCCATTGCCTTGCGGTGGGACATATATAGGCTGATTATGATATTCTTTTAAAGTTGCTTCGACATTTTGAAACATTCATAAACATCATTTGAAGAAGGAGTTAGAGCAGAAGTAACAATGGCAGATGGAGTGAACACAGGAACAGTAGGTGACTCATTTCATAGCAATATCCTTTAATTGATTTTAGGGTATGTATTTAGATTTTTGCTAAACTACACATCGTATCTATAATTTTTAACCCTTAAAACTGCGCGATATGCAGTCATTTGCAAAAATCGAATTGATGACTATTTACGGTCAGCACTAGCTAATAAACTTATGTTTAAGTTAAAATGTACTGTCAATATTTTTGTGGGTAATAATACCACAGCACTGAAATATAATTATGTATAATTCTTTGAGGAAAACCGTTATCAGCCTGGAGTGCGATGCGGTGCCCAGTGCCCAGTCGAATCGTAAATAAGTTCAGACTATACATGTAAGGAATAGCTGCAGCCGAAAATAATAAATACTTGTGCTAAGAGACTATATTGATTGACAGTAAATTTTATTTAATTATTTTATTTTAAAACAGATTTTAAATCTACACACATCATGTGCATCCTTACCGCTGTGTAACAACTCATCGCATTTGGATACCGGATTAAGCCACCGCAAGGTTCCCTTGCGTTGCTTGAGGCACATAATTGAAACGGCCATTAATCGTCTTCAGTAAGTATTATTGTAAATACTGTTTATATATCTCAACACGCTGTTCACGTTGGCAGCATTTACTACAACTATACATATGATAATATATACCTATATTATTATATATCTATTCTTATCCTTATCCACAACAATTTAATTTTATATAATTACATAACACTAGGATTAATGCAATTTTTTATTGAAGGCGGATGTTTTTGTTCAATTTGGAGAAGGGCGGAGACAATTGTAGACATAATGAGTATGGTAACTAAAATATGAGATAAACGTACCTATGGTTTCCAAGTAAACCGTTGAAAAACTGCGTCATAACTGCGTCAAATCAACTCAACTTTAGAAATTACTAATATCAAAGAAATTTTTCGTGTAATTAAACATTTTTATAATCAAAAGATTAATTTAGCATCGTAGTTAAGAAACTTGGTAACCTCTAGTTTACAAAATTTTACTTTTTATACCCCGAAATACATGTATATAAATATGTTAATCTACCTACCGAAAATGGTTACCTAACGTCACATTTTCTTCCTGCAGACATGTTTTTTAACTGCCTAACGTGGCGACAGTATATTGCTTATTCGTTCACATGAAACATTGTCGTTTCTTCTTTGGTATTGATTTAAAATGTCAAGTAGAAAGTGTACACAAAGTCCTGATCGTTTTTGTTATGTTTGTGGAGTTTGGTAGAACCTAGTAATTTTGTGAAGCCGCTTGACGAAAACAGTGATGCGTTTCGGTACAAAAAATCTTCCCAAAAATGAGTAAGGGAAAACTGAAAGAGGGTATATTTTTGGCCCAAAGATTCGTAAAATTATGAAAGATTCTCAGTTTGATAGCTTTTTATGTGTTAATGAAAAATCTGCTTGGAAATCGTTCAAAACTGTTGTGGAAGATTTTTTGGGAAATAATGAAAATTGAATGATGACTCCGTGGCGCAGTTGCCAAGACATTGGCTTTGGCGTCGAAGGCGTGGGTTCGATTCCCGTACGGGACAACTTTTTGTGTTACCCACAGACAATTGTTTCACATCTGGGTGTTTGTCCGCGTGAAATTTATGTTTGTAACAGGATAATATTATCTAAAGGCAATGTTAACTAAAGGTCAATGTTTAAAAAAAAAAAAAGAAAACTTAAAAGGAAATTGTTACTGATTTATTGGAAGCTTTACAACAGATGGGAGTAAAAGTTTCATTAGAGACTCATTTTCTGCACTCACATCTGAGTTTTTTCTGTGAAAACTTAGAAAGTATGAGTGACGAAGAAGGGGATCGTTTCCACCAAGATTTAAAGGTTTTTGAAGAACTACACCAAGTATTTTGTTTTTTTTTTTTTGTGTAAAACATCTTAGGGGATTACTGTTGCTCCATTATAAAAGAAACTGATTCAGATAACATTAAAAATTATTAATTTTTCTAGTATTAAAACAAAATAATTTATACCAGTTTAGTAAATAAGTATTTTTTAAACCAGATGTGACAGAAATTTTGTATTATTTTTTTCTGGGTTACTATTAGCATAGCAACCTAAATTAATAATAAAAGTTACAACTTTCAGCTGGGGTATGAAAACCGTGTAAACTAGTGTTATTATAACTTGATAATATACGTAAATATCTATAAATATCAATTATTACCTACTGACTTACATTTTTTATCAAGGATCTGCACTTTTTCAGACACTTATTATCAACAAAAATTATTTGGCTTAAATATTTATGTTGAAAAATGTATATCAATATAAATATTTAAGCCAAATAAGTTAGTTCATATATCACCACATCTTATATACAACAAACACTAGGTTAAGCACACAGCGAATGGATGACAGGGGTAGTATCTGATACTACCAAACTCTAGGAAAATAGGTTGATTGCTTGGTGATAGGACGGGCAACTGCAACATTGTCTTTGCGCGTGCTCTTTGACCCAGAAATGCCTATTCGGATTATATTTCTGTTGATCGTGGTAGAGTCGCGCATCAGTTAAAATACGATTCATGGGATTCGGGCTCAAAAATGGGATTTTTTACACCTACGACAATCGTTAACATTGTTTTCTTACTTTTTATACGTGTTGTAGTTGGCTGACAATAAGGTAATGTAAAATAACATTTAAATTATTGAGACAATGAAATGCATAGGGTATAAAATTTTTAAAAAAAACTAACTGAAACTCGTAAGCACATTTTTGACACGCAGTGGACCGCGAGCTGAGACGCTTGGAGCTGCTGCTGATCTTGTGGGTGGTGGCGGTGGTGGCGGTGGTGGTGGTGGCGGAGGAAGCGGACGTGGCAGCTGGGGACCACTGCGACCGACTGCTACACCGCGGTACTACTACTGCATACTCTCTACAATAATGAGGCACTAGCCAAGGGGTGTTCTATCAATCTATTGAAAAACATCTACAACAAAGAGAGAATGTAAAATAATAAAACGCGTTTTACGCCGCAGCGAGCTCCGGTAAATTTGTGGAGGTGATGCTACTAGGGGAGCCGGTGGATGTAGTGGTGCGGCTGCAGCCTGGGAGCGGCCGGGCGTTGAGGGCGTTCGGCGCCATGCTGGTGGCCATCGCACGGCGCATGCGGTACGCGCACATACACCTGCGGCCGCGCGGCGCTCCCGATCCTGGTGAATTCACTTACAGCGGGGCCCGCAAGTGAGAACGTCGTTGCCCGTTCGCTTCGTATCACATAACATAACGGCCAACGGCGGAGCATGGATGCGCAGTGCAAAGCTTTCACTTGTGCAGCGAAATCTCGGTGTTTGCGGCCGCCGCGGTGGAGCCGGCGGCGCCGCGGCTCCACGTGCGTCTAGCAGCTCAAGCTAGCCGCTGCCTCGCCGCCACCGTGTGGACCTTCTATGCCGATGAAAACAATTTACGGAACTGCACATTCCTACGCATGTCTGACATAGGCGCTGCTTGGGGGAAGTACGTAAAAATTTGTAATGTTTACATACAATGGATACTCCTGGCCGTTTACTAAATTTAGTGTAAATACTCTAAATCGAGAGCCGTAATAGCTCAGTATCCAGGCGCTCGCCTTTAATTCAATATACTCGAGCAACCTGAGTTCGATCCCTGGTGCCGACACCAATAAAATTGTCAATTTTAAGTGCTGAATTATTATCACGAGCTCAGCGGTGGAGGAAAACATCGTGAGGAAACCCGCATTTTTCAAATAATAATAATAAAAAAAAATACTTCGAAAATATGTGAAGTCCGCCAATCCGCAGTGGGGCCGCGGTGGACTATGTCCTGATACCGTCTGTACAGAGGAGGCCTTTTCCCAGTAGTGGGACATATATAGGCTGATACTAAATTTTTTTCTTTACTCTAAACCAAATAATATGCAATTTTGTTTTGGATTAATTTTAGTTACGAGCGAATCGAGACGGGCGAGGAGAGCGAGTGCGCCGAGTGCGCGGTGGTGCTGGCGGCGCATGGGGCGCGGTGGGCCGCGGCGGAGCTGCAGCGGCGCGCGATCGCCCACCGGCTGCTGCTGCGCGTGGTGGTCGCCGACCTCCTGCGGCCGCGCCCGCCCGCCCGCTCCGTGCTCTTCTTCGACGAGCTGCTGCTGTGGGCCGGGGAGCCGAACGTGCACGGCATCTACCCGCCGCCCTGCCTCGCCCACCTCGGTGCCAGCTGCGCCTTACACCTGGGCTATTCGCAAGCACCCATGACGATAACATTCGATTCTGCTTTGATTCGCAAGTTTGCGCCCCAGCTTTATGATGCTTTCAAACGTTTCATTCCTACCGCTGCGGATATAAGGGACGTGCTGAAGCTTGAATCGGTAAACGGGAATAATACCGAGGACGCCGCCTGCGAATGGTTTCTTCAAAATTCAAAGAGGCTAGATGGCCTTTTCCAAAGCCCTCTTCCAAAGCTCACAAAAGCCAACGTTGTTTATAAAATACGATTGTTTTTATGCCGCGAAGATCCAGATCGTGCCGAATACCAACAAATATTCCCGGAAATTCTTAAACTCATTGACTTGAAGGGTTTATTGGTGGAAATAAAAAACGAATCAATTATGTGTTTAGACGGTAACGCCCTTCACGAGAAATTTATGGTGCTCTTGAACAATAATAATGAGCATTACACAATCGCGTGGATAGCTACGGGCGTTGGGACTTCGAAGATTGAAGATATTGCAGAGGGGATTTCACTTCCCATTGTTTCATACGACACACCGCCCATTGCCCTACGGCCTAACAGTGTTGTACGTGCCGTCACGGGTTCGATGCGAGTACTCGCGCGTGGCTACTTACATTTGTGGGCGCAGTGTGGCATTAGCCGCATCGCCGTGATCTCGGACCGTACGTCTTACTCGCGCGACCTGATGGCGATATTAAGCGAAAACAATCTGAACATTCGACACGTGAACGTCTCCTCCGGGGAGAGTATCACACTCGCCCTGCGAGAGTTTCGAGCGGCGGACGCACGTGCATTTTTTGTGAACGCGAAAGCGGACATAGCCGCCGAAGTGTTGTGCGCCGCTAGGGAGGCCGGCATGAGTGCCGAGCACGAGTACCTGTGGTGGGTGCGCGAGTGGCGGCGGGCCGGCGCCTGCGGGCCCTCGGCGGCGCTGAGCCTGGGCCTGAGCTGGCGCGGCGCGGACGGCGCCGAGCGGTGGCCAGCGGGGCCCGCAGGGGCGGAGGGGGCGCCGGGGGCGGTGCGCCGCGCGCTCGACTCGCGCTGGCCGCGCCGCGCCTGGCCGCCCCTCGCCACACCCCTGGCGGACGCCGTCCTGCTGCTCGCGCAGACCCTGGCGAGTTACATCGAACGCAACCCCGAGAACATCGATGACCGACACCTCTTTGGAGACGCCAAGTAAATAATTTAATACTGTATTGAACAACAAACTTTATTTAATTAATACATATACATTATGAAACAGTTCAGTCTTTTAGGTCCACAATCGTTGTGTGTGTCGAAATCCAATATGGTGAGATGAATTGTTAAAATAATTCTACCATACCTTTATCAACTAGAGATTGCAATTCGCCCCTCCATAAATACAAGAATGAAGTACTACTGTGTGGAGGAATGTTTTAAATGGTTTTGTAATATTCAAACAGCTCCCCTCAAAAATACAATAAATTGTTTATATTAAACTCAAATCAAATTATACATCATCATTGTGGAGCTCTCCGCGTTTTTGTCCCAAGACAAGGAATAGGTATACCTAACTACGAAATGCATTTTAAACGCATCAAAAAGCAGTAAAATAAAAAAATTGCAGTCTAACTGACACGGACACATGCAGGAAGCCTCGCTTAAATTTGATGTTTCAACATTTTCGGGTAACTGCGCCTAATGGCCAACATTTCTGAATTTCTTCAAAGGTAGTACCTATTCACGGCAATTCATTGCTATCTAAAGTTCAGAAAATGCAGCAGCTGAACTGAGGGGAGAAGCAGAATATCAAGTTCAACATTTGCATGTTTCTATTGACAATTATGACACAGCATGGGTCATACTCAATCATCACTACAAAGTCAGCAAGTATTATTAACAAAGCAAATTGAGATATTTCTGAATCAGCCGTCTATTCAGAAACAGACGGCTTTCGAGTTAAAATAATTTCATGATAACCCAAACGAACGTTACTGTTTGCTTAAGTAAGTCGACCAGAAAAAACATTTATGTCGTACACTGTGCATTACAGTGCCGCACAGTTCAGCACACTGGTGGAAGCGCATCTTAAGAAACCTTACACCAACAAATTTGTGCCGTAGCGGGTTACATTTTCCATTGTGGCTCAGGTGAAATTGTGTTTATTCCGCGAATACCACGTATCTCCCACTTCCTCTGAACTTCCCATTCCAATTTAAGCGCTCACAAGTTCCAGTAGCACCTCGCTTCGCGATGACGATACATAAGTCTCAGGGACAGACCCTAAAGACAGCTAGTGTTATTTCTGTAACAACATTTATTTACTTTTTTTTCTATAAAATGTTGTGCAAACCGCGATGGTTACTTCATTTCTTAAAACAGAAACAAATTTCTTCGCGTAAGCTCAATAGCTTAGACGACGAAATTTGTTTCTGCGTGCAGGTCGGCGCGATCGACCGGTCGCTGCATACAACAACTTGAGATGGGTTTTTTTCTTTCTGGTTTTCACGATTAAATCACTTCGCCAATCACCTGCAGCATGTTTCTGTCATCTAGAAACATAAGAGTGCAATTCGCTCATTTATTAACAAAAAGATAAAATACTGTGTGTTTTTTACATTATTAATACACTAGTGGTGTAACGTTTCTATTTGGATGGTGTATATATGATGGGAAGATTTAATAAAAGATTTATTAGCGGTTAAGAATTTGTATTTATCCCTTCAATTTAAAGTTACAATCCCTGGACTAGCTCAGATACAATATATTTTGTAATATAATAATAATAATAAGTTGGGCGCCTTGTCGGTTAGGAACAGACTGTTGTAATAATCACAATTAAGTATCGCAGGGAGTCGTGAGTATATAGGACCTACACATTACTTTGTGCGACCATAAAAGGTTAAATAATTAAATTAATTTAAGATTATGAAAGTTATGCAATTCAATTTAAAAACTAAAGTCCAATCAGGTAGTTATTTTAAATCTATGTCACCGCAGAGACATCTGCCCTGTGTGCACAGGTCAGCGTTGAGCTCAGAACCAGTAGAGAAAGTCAGGCCAAGTGTAGTGTGTACAGCCACACTGTTGGGGGGTATGTAGGAGACCTCCTGCCAACAAACACTACATTGTAGAACTAACAAAGGCAGGGATATGAATCCACCTACACTTATAAGATGTGAAGAACTTACCAACTGGAGGTAAAAAACAATATTTAATAGAGCAGCAGCTCAGACCAGCTTGCCAGCCACCTATGCCTTCAGCAACCACCTGTGATATTCAAAAAACCATACTTAGAAACACGAGACAATAAATTCTCAACCTACCTTCATGTGACATTTCTAAATACATTCATAATGCAAGTCTTTTTACAATTTTAGTAGGAAACCAGTGAAAATAACAGAGGATCTTACCAAGAGGGATAACAAATCCAGCACAGAGTTTCCCAGACAGCAATCACAAATAATACGACCAGGAACGTGTTCTGATTCAACCTCTAGCCATGCACTGTAAAAAAGCGAATTGATAAGAAAACGAAATACGTAAACAAAACAACCACTGGCATGAACAAAACCAAGCAACTACTTACCAGTCGAAGATAATGGATCTACAAAAACTAATTTATCCAATGTCGATTCGAACCGGCGGCAATCTCAAATGACAAGTCCGACCAAATGAAGTTAACTTTTTGATTCGACCTTTCGAAAAGGCAAAGGTTCATAGGACATGCAGCCTAGTCTTTAGAAAAACAACAATTTCGACAAAGTGATGAAATCACACGTTACAATATCCCCCAAGCACACAGAATTCACCTTGGTGAATTCACGGCTGTCCTCAGCCGTAAACTACTAAACTGAAGAAATGCAGTAAAGATCAAATATCAAAACAAATACTAAGATTTAAAAAAAAACTACAAGTCTCAAGTCAAACTGAAAGAATAACTGAACAATCCTCAAAGCAACATTAACAGTTTCTTCTTATAACTAAATTAAACATCCACCAAAAATAACTTTTAAGGAAAACCTCAACATCAAAATAAAACTTATCTATCTAAAAGACATGTGCTCGAATGAGAAAACTTTCATTAAATAAATAATGTATAAGTGACTATTTTCTGGATCAGTCACTTCCTAGCTCTTCCTGCATAAATTACATACATCATAGAAATATAAATAAATTCCCTAATATTATGCATACATTCCACTATCAAAAACATCCCTATCAGACCATAGAAAGAAACCAAAGAAATAGAAAAGAAGAAAAGAGTCAGCAGTCATCATTAGTCTCACAAACACTACCTTCCAACAACAACCTTGCATAATTCCATCAACCACAAAACCATGTTTACTGTTTATTGAAATAAATATTAAGTTATGTAAATTATAATAAATATATATTGATACTAAATATATGTGGAAACCATATTAATATTATTCACTCCCCAACTAGTGATTAATAACCCTAATCTGACTATACAGTTTGCCTTTTCACAATATAAGACTACCTGAAATCACTGTCTTTGAGTCACCCTTTTTTTACAATTTATGACTGACTCATGACAATCCCCTATCACAAGTCAAGTATTGAGTGAAAAACAAATACATAAATAATATCTAATGTGAATGAGTTAGCATAGCTTTAGGCTTATTTAAAGAGTTGCTAACCGCTCTGTAAAAAAAATGCTACTCGAATGTTTAAGACTACCAAAATTATGTAGGTTTTAAGGCTTATTTAACGAGTTACCTACCACCGCTCACTATTGTTCACTATGGCAATTATAAGTAAATAATTATTATAATTTTACATATATAAATAATGTTGGTTATGATATAACTTCATAAATATTTTTTTTTCACTCGAGACAGTCCCCTTACCTATCTACAGTATTCCTAACCTAATCCAAATTATTTCCATCTTTTACATTTCCATTACAGTAATCATTCCCTTGAATAACCTGCACCTAGGACACAAACTAACACAGCCTAACCTGTGGTCCGAGGGTTAGTCACCAAAATTAACTAATATTTCCTGCTAATTACATTTCCTTTTCAGTAATCAATCCATTAAATAACCTGCGCCTAGGACACAAACTAACACAGCCTAACCTGTGGTCCGAGGGTTAGTCACCAAAATTAAGTTAATCACCTACTATCCAAGCAAAATCTTAACTCACCCGAAGATTTCGGTGTCATTAATGTCGGATTATTTCAAGGACTGCGACTAGGCTCCACCACATCCATCACCAGCATCCTATCCAACTCGCGATGCAACTCCTTTAACCTATCTGGGGACATGGGGTAATAACGCTGCTTGATGGGCTTAGTATCTCGAGCATGAGACAAACTTGTGATAATAAATATTTTGTTTTTTAATTAAAGTATGGTCACAAAAAGTAAATAAACCAGTTGAGGCGCCAATGTAACGTTTTTTTTTTAGTGGTTGTCTAGATAATGATGGGAAGATTTAATAAAAGATTTATTAGCGGTTAAGAATTTGTATTTATCCCTTCAATTTAAAGTTACAATCCCTGGACTAGCTCAGATACAATATATTTTGTAATATAATAATAATAATAAGTTGGGCGCCTTGTCTGTTAGGAACAGACTGTTGTAATAATCACAATTAAGTATCTCAGGGAGTCGTGAGTACATAAGACCTACACATTACTTTGTGCGACCATAAAAAGGTTAGATAATTAAATTAATTTAAGATTATGAAAGTTATGCAATTCAATTTAAAAAATAAAGTCCAATCAGGTAGTTATTTTAAATCTTTATCACCGCAGACACCAGCCCTGTGTGCACAGGTCAGCGTTGAGCTCAGAACCAGTAGAGAAAGACAGGCCAAATGTAGTGTGTACAGCCACACTGTTGGGGGGTATGTAGGAGACCTCCTGCCAACAAACACTACATTGTAGAACTAACAAAGGCAGGGATTTCAATCCACCTACAATTATAAGATGTGAAACACTTACCAACTGGAGGTAAAAACAACATTCAATCGAGCAGCAGCTCAGACCAGCTTGCCAGCCACCTATGCCTTCAGCATCCACCTGTGATATTCGAAAAACCATACTTAGAAACACGAGACAATAAATTCTCAACCTACCTTCATGTGACATTTCTAAATACATTCACAATGCAAGACTTTTACAATTTTAGTAGGAAACCAGTGAAAATAACAGAGGATCTTACCACGAGGGATAACAAATCCAGCACAGTTTCCCAGACAGCAATCACAAATAATACGACCAGGAACGTGTTCTGATTTCAACCTCTAGCCATGCACTGCAAAAAAAAGCGAATTGATAAGAAAACGAAACGCGTAAACAAAACAACCACTGGCATGACCGAAACCAAGCAATTACTTACCAGTCGAAGATAATAGATTCACAAAAACTAATTTATCCAATGTCAATTCGAACCGGCGGCAATCTCAAATGACAAGTACCAACAAATGAACTCAACTTTTTGATTCGACCTTTCGAAAAGGCAAAGGTTCATATGACATGCAGCCTAGTCTTTAGAAAAACAACAATTTCGACAAAGTGATGAAATCACACGTTACAATATCCCCCAAGCACAAGTAAATTGATACTTTGACTTGATGATATGTTATTAAGGTATACAATGTAACGTTTCTATTTGGATGGTGTATATATGATGGGAAGATTTAATAAAAGATTTATTAGCGGTTAAGAATTTGTATTTATCCCTTCAATTTAAAGTTACAATCCCTGGACTAGCTCAGATACAATATATTTTGTAATATAATAATAATAATAAGTTGGGCGCCTTGTCTGTTAGGAACAGACTGTTGTAATAATCACAATTAAGTATCTCAGGGAGTCGTGAGTACATAAGACCTACACATTACTTTGTGCGACCATAAAAAGGTTAGATAATTAAATTAATTTAAGATTATGAAAGTTATGCAATTCAATTTAAAAAATAAAGTCCAATCAGGTAGTTATTTTAAATCTTTATCACCGCAGACACCTGCCCTGTGTGCACAGGTCAGCGTTGAGCTCAGAACCAGTAGAGAAAGTCAGGCCAAGTGTAGTGTGTACAGCCACACTGTTGGGGGTATATAGGAGACCTCCTGCCAACAAACACTACATTGTAGAACTAACAAAGGCAGGGATTTGAATCCACCTACAATTATAAGATGTGAAACACTTACCAACTGGAGGTAAAAAACAATATTTAATAGAGCAGCAGCTCAGACCAGCTTGCCAGCCACCTATGCCTTCAGCATCCACCTGTGATATTCGAAAAACCATACTTAGGAACACGAGACAATAAATTCTCAATCTACCTTCATGTGAGATTTCTAAATACATTCACAATGCAAGTCTTTTACAATTTTAGTAGGAAACCAGTGAAAATAACAAAGAATCTTACCACGAGGGATAACAAATCCAGCACTGAGTTTCCCAGACAGCAATCACAAATAATACGACCAGGAACGTGTTCTGATTCAACCTCTAGCCATGCACTGTAAAAAAGCGAATTGATAAGAAAACGAAATACGTAAACAAAACAACCACTGGCATGAACAAAACCAAGCAACTACTTACCAGTCGAAGATAATGGATCCACAAAAACTAATTTATCCAATGTCAATTCGATCCGGCGGCAATCTCAAATGACAAGTACCAACAAATGAACTTAACTTTTTGATTCGACCTTTCGAAAAGGCAAAGGTTCATATGACATGCAGCCTAGTCTTTAGAAAAACAACAATTTCGACAAAGTGATGAAATCACACGTTACAATATCCCCCAAGCACACAGAATTCACCTTGGTGAATTCACGGCTGTCCTCAGCCGTAAACTACTAAACTGAAGAAATGCAGTAAAGATCAAATATCAAAACAAATACTAAGATTTAAAAAAAAAAACTACAAGTCTCAAGTCAAACTGAAAGAATAACTGAACAATCCTCAAAGCAACATTAACAGTTTCATCTTATAACTAAATTAAACATCCACCAAAAATAACTTTTAAGGAAAACCTCAACATCAAAATAAAACTTATCTATCTAAAAGACATGTGCTCGAATGAGAAAATTTTCAATAAATAAATAATGTATAGGTGACGATTTTCTGGATCAATCACAATCAGCTCTTCCTGCATAAGTTACATACATCATAGAAATATAAATAATTCCCTAATATTCCACATAAATCCCACTATCGCAACCATCCCTATCAGACCATAGAAAGAAATCAAAGAAATAGAAAAGAAAATGAAGAGAAGAGTCAGCAGTCATCATAAGTCTCACAAACACTACCTTCCAACAACAATCTTGCATAGTTCCATCAACCACATAACCATGTTTACTGTTTATTGAAATAAATATTAAGTTATGTAAATTATAATAAATATATATTGATACTAAATATATGTGGAAACCATATTCATATTATTCACTCCCCAACTAGTGATTAATAACCCTAATCTGACTATACAGTTTGCCTTTTCAATATAAGACTAACTGAAATCACTGTCATTGAGTCACCCTTTTCCACAATTATGACTGACTCGTGACAATCCCCTATCACTAGTCAAGTATTTAGTGAAAAACAAATACATAAATAATATCTAATGTGGATGAGTTAGCATAGCTTTAGGCTTATTTTAAGAGTTGCTAACCGCTCTGTAAAAAAAAAAAATGCTACTCGAATGTTTAAGACTACCAAAATTATGTAGGTTTTAAGGCTTATTTAACGAGTTACCTACCACCGCTCACTATTGTTCACTATAGCAATTATAAATAGATAATTATGATAATTTTACATATATAAATAATGTTATGATATAACTTCATAATTAATTTTTTTTTCACTCGAGACAGTCCCCTTACCTATCTACAGTATTCCTAACCTAATCCAAATTATTTCCATTTTTACATTTCCATTACAGTAATCATTCCCTTGCATAACCTGCACCTAGGACACAAACTAACACAGCCTAACCTGTGGTCCGAGGGTTAGTTACCAAAATTTACTAACATTTCCTGCTAAATACATTTCCTTTTCAGTAATCAATCCATTAAATAACCTGCGCCTAGGACACAAACTAACACAGCCTAACCTGTGGTCCGAGGGTTAATCCTCAACAAGAAAAAATAACTCAAATAAATTGTATTTAAAACAAGAGTTATAGCAACAGACCAAAAAAACTTGTCTCTCCAGTACAGCTACAAATTGTTACCTAATCAGGCTTACAAACAAATTCAACGACGGACAATTCCGCCAACAGCAGTCAAATTATCTGCCAAGAGCAGCCAATTCTGCCAACAGCAGCCTTCAACGACGGACAATTCCGCCAACAGCAGTCAAATTATCTGCCAACAGCAGCCAATTCTGCCAACAGCAGTCAATTCTGCCAACAGCAGCCAATTCTGCTAACAGCAGTCAATTCTGCCAACAGCGGTCAATTCTGCCAACAGCAGCCAATTATTCATAAATCAGCCCATATCGGCCAACAGCAGCCAAATCTCCCACAAATCCAACCTATCAGCAACAGAATCATCAAATTAAAATACCCACTAACACAACTAACTGTAACTACCTCTACCTTATTATTACAGCCAGACAACCAGACTATAAACTTCATTCAAATCACTAATAAATTTCCTATTTACATATCTACACTCCCATTAAATTAAATTTAACAATATTTAGCCTCCTGTAAAAATACTTAATTTTTTAATTTTAAGTCTTTAATATGCCAAATCCCAGCATCTTTACCATTAACATCTACCAGCTGGTAGACCAAAGGTGATTTCTTACCTACTATTCGACATTTGATATATTTAGGAGCCAGTTTTGCTGTAAAAAATTTATCCTTCATGCTAATAGGAAAACATCTTTTCCACACAGTTTGACCCACTTCCAGCTCTTGATGCCTTCTCCTTAAATTGTAATATTTAACATTCTTATCATAAGACATTTTTCCTAACACCAGCTAATTGCTTTATTTTTATAATTCAATTTTTCAAGTTATTAAGATCTTTAAATCCTATATTATTTATGGTCGCAGTCAGTTTACACTTTTCCATTAGTAAGTTATAGTTATAATATTGTTATACCTTAATAACATATCATCAAGTCATATACATTTACAAAACTTTTTCAAACATTTAATTATTTTTGATAAAATGACTGTAAACAGAACACACAATCTTTAAATTAAGCAGCAAAGGCAGTTTCAAGCATCAGTACACTTTTATATTTTTATTTAATAGAATTTAAAACTATCCATCTGCAATAATAAAACTTAAGATAAGGTTGTCCTAAATATTGACCACATTAAATAACTTTAGTGAAACACATGGAATAATATTCCACTTAAACACACAGCAAACAGTAATAAGAGCATGAGACTAACTTGTGATAATAAAGATTTTGTTTTTTAATTAAATTATGGTCGCAAAAAGTAAATAAACCAGTTGAGGCGCCAATGTAACGTTTCTATTTGGATGGTGTATATATGATGGGAAGATTTAATAAAAGATTTATTAGCGGTTAAGAATTTGTATTTATCCCTTCAATTTAAAGTTACAATCCCTGGACTAGCTCAGATACAATATATTTTGTAATATAATAATAATAATAAGTTGGGCGCCTTGTCTGTTAGGAACAGACTGTTGTAATAATCACAATTAAGTATCTCAGGGAGTCGTGAGTACATAAGACCTACACATTACTTTGTGCGACCATAAAAAAGGTTAGATAATTAAATTAATTTAAGATTATGAAAGTTATGCAATTCAATTTAAAAAATAAAGTCCAATCAGGTAGTTATTTTAAATCTTTATCACCGCAGACACCAGCCCTGTGTGCACAGGTCAGCGTTGAGCTCAGAACCAGTAGAGAAAGACAGGCCAAATGTAGTGTGTACAGCCACACTGTTGGGGGGTATGTAGGAGACCTCCAACTGGAGGTAAAAAACAATATTTAATTGAGCAGCAGCTCAGACCAGCTTGTCAGCCACCTATGCCTTCAGCATCCACCTGTGATATTCGAAAAACCATACTTAGAAACACGAGACAATAAATTCTCAACCTACCTTCATGTGAATTTCTAAATACATTCTCAATGCAAGTCTTTTACAATTTTATTAGGAAACCAGTGAAAATAACAAAGGATCTTACCACGAGGGACAATAAATCCAGCACAGAGTTTCCCAGACAGCAATCACAAATAATACGACCAGGAACGTGTTCTGATTTCAACCTCTAGCCATGCACTGTAAAAAAAGCGAATTGATAAGAAAACGAAATACGTAAAGAAAACAACCACTGGCATGATCGAAACCAAGCAATTACTTACCGGTCGAAGATAATAGATCCACAAAAAACTAATTTATCCAATGTCAATTCGAACCGGCGGCAATCTCAAATGACAAGTACCAACATATGAACTTAACTTTTTGATTCGACCTTACGAAAAGGCAAAGGTTCATATCACATGCAGCCTAGTCTTTAGAAAAACGACAATTTAGACAAAGTGATGAAATCACACGTTACAGTGGCCCGCCCCAGCTTCGCAAGGGAATAACATGTTGTTTTGTAATTAAATCTGAAAATAGTCTTAGGAACTAAGATTTACATGATATCGCTGAGGCCTTTTCAGGATTCCGTACCCAAAGGGTAAAACGGGACCTACTACGACTCCGCTGTCTGTCTGTCCGTCTGTCATCAGGCTGGGACATCTCATGGACCGTGATAGTAAGACAATTAAAATTTGACCTGCTTGTTTATTACCCAAGGAGGGTTGACGTCAGGCACGCGGCTGGTTGTAAAAATGTAGCCAAAACCGCTAACAACATGGTTCATGTTGTGTCAACCCCACCTTTTTTTTGTTAACGTGGGGGAAATGCCTACGCATACCCACCGTCGCGGGGGCAAGAGCGGGTTATGTCGGACTCGCACCGACTAAAACCCCCACGATGTTCCACCTAGGCGAATATAGGCAGGACCCTGCCAGCGCTGGCCGCCTCAGCAGCCCCCTCCCGGAGAGCAACTTTCCTCTCCTGAAGGTAAGGCGCGCTGGAAGAACATTCAGCGCCCTTTCCTACTCGGCCACATTTTTACGACCAATGAACTCCGCCGAGTTCACTGACCAGGGCCATGGAAGCCAGGATAGCCAGTGCTAATAAGCAGCAAGCCTCCCAGCCCCCAGCGTCGGACCTTGTCTGTGGCTCCAGCGCTCACCACGTTTCGGCCGCGGAGGGAATTTTGTTCCATAATTTCTATCGCGCCAAACGAAGTCATTTTATAGAGGCTATTGTACTTTCGGATGTTGGTTAAAAATGTCCAGATGGTGAATGATTATTTGTCAAAAGATTTTTTATTGGCTGTGGCGGCTCCTCAATATTGGGGAGACTAACTTTCCCAGAAGCACAGCACATACCATTTGGTTCATCGGCTCATTTTTTGGCAGAACACTTAGAGCAAATCTTTTTCATGGCTCCGATTTGGACGGAATACTGTTGACTATAATGTATGAAAGCTGATCAGTTACTGTGAGCTAAAACTCGATTACGAACTGTAGTCGTTGACGTTTGTTGTCTTTTTCTCTGATCTTGTAGGCGTTGGGAACGCTTAGAGCTCGATTCCCTGGTGTGAGTTTATGTATTTCTAATATTTTGCTCTTCAAGCCGCTGCAAACACTCTACTCGAACCCCAACAACAGCCCTCGCCTGGGAACTATTTCTAGAAATATGAGATCTTGATCTTTTGGCCATTTTAAAAAAATAAAAAAAATTAACCTGCCTTTGTACTTAATTACTTGCTAACTGTTGAACGGGAAATACCAGTAAAATGTGATTAAAAATTATAAGAACTGCTAAGTCAGTCACTAAGCTGTTTGGATAGTTAAATTACAAAATACTAACATTTTTAAACTTGTGATATCTTTCGAATGGAATGTCCGAATTTAATAATTCAAAAAGTTATAAAAAGATATTGAAACAGTCTGAAATATGAAGTAAATTATTTTTAAAAGGATTAACACTAAGATACAAATAAAGAGCCTTTTCTAGCGGCAGCAATTCAATCAAACTTTTAAAATAAAAAAACACATATTGTGGCATAACTATAATAGTTAGACATATGCTATCGCGACACTTTTTGTAAATCATGATGTGTTCTGCAAAGTCATAGTACATTATTTTATTCTATCATCAATAGTTTTCGCAGCGCACGCGATGTAAAGAATATTTTAGGTAATTTTTGTACACTTTTGGTTACATTATTGAAGTTTTAGTAAGGATCCCTATTTTTTTTTTAAATATCATATAGCCTATATCAACCGGGGATAATGTAGCTTCCTAACAGTGAAAGAATTTTTCATATCGGTTCAGTAGTTTCGGAGCCAATTCATTACATACAAACAATCAAATCTTTCCTCTTTATAATATAGAAGATTCCAACTCACCGCATCAATGTTTGATATTGCTTCAAAGTATTCAGTGAACATTATTTTTTCAAAGACATATAGACAGGTAAATCTCTAATCTTAGCACAATATAATTAACTCATTCGAAATGTACACGTAACAACACAAATGTCTACAAAATTTGTTGATTCATATTAAATTTGATTTTATTGTTGACAGGAATTTTGCGGGCGCTGTTAACGCTACTGCTATAGCCGGAGTTTCACACGAACTGCGATACAACTGTACCGACTTCGAGCTGGCGACCGCCGTGATCTTCGTGGAGCGGTGGATGGGTGAGCGGCGCACGCTGCTGGCCGCGTGGCGTCTAGAAGAGGGCAGCGTTAAAGTGCTCCTGGACGGCGGTGCCGTATGCGATCCCACCTTCCGCGACCGGAATGTCTGCCTCACCACGTACTCGGGGGATGCTTTCGTGCCCAATTGTCACGATTTTATATGGCTTTCGCTGATAATTATAATCGCCGTGGCGCCGCTGGTGTTGTTTTACGCGCGTCGCGCCCGGCTGCACAGTCTTAAACTACGCGACCTAGCGCTACTCGAACAACTGCTAGAACAGCGTAAGAGCAACTCTCGAAAGTTTGCTTCGCACTTGGTTTCGCGCGATGAGTTTGAATTACGAGAGGAATTGGGATGTGGTGCGCACGGGCACGTGCGCGTGGCGGTGTTGCGGCGCCCGCGCCAGCCGCCGCTGGCCGTGGCGGCCAAGATGCCGGCCGAGGAGCGGCTGCAGGACGAGGCGGACCTCATTCGCGAAGCGGGCGTCTTGGCTACACTCAAGCACAAAAACGTAGTCCGCTTCCTGGGAGTTTGCTTAGATGGACCAGCATTATTTTTTATGGAATATGCATTTTTTGGCGATTTGCGGAATTACTTGCGCACGCGGCGACCACTCGCCGAGTTCGCTTACAGGAGTTGTGCCACTAATGGCATCCCGGACGGGCACGATGTGGCCGAAGCGATTTACGTTTCTGCGGCCGCGCTGACGCAGCTGGCCCGGGACGCCACTGCCGCTCTGGACTACCTATCGAAGCGGCGGATCGTTCATCGGGACGTCCGAGCTTCCAACTGTTTGATCGACGAAACACGCACGCTTAAACTCGCGGACTTCGGCTTGGCACGCACTCTCTCCGATGAAGAAGAGGAGTACACCTATCAGCATCTGAGGCGCCTGCCACTTGCCTGCATGGCGCCAGAGAGCCTAACGCACGGTGTTTTCTCTACGGCATCAGACGTGTGGGGTCTGGGTGTACTTATGCTAGAGCTGGTGACACTCGGAGCTCCACCATACGGTGAGGCGAAACCAGCAGAAATTATGGATCGAATTCGCGCCGGGGGGCATCCGCCGTTGCCGCCGGCCGTCAATACGCTCACGTTGGTACACTTCTGTACTACTTCAATTCCTATCAAATCACAACCCTAATGGTGCTTCGTGAGTGAATATGTCGTTGTTTGTTTGCAGGCACGAGCTGCTGACGCAGTGTTGGCGGCTCTGTCCCTGCGAACGCCCGAGCGCTGCTCAGTTGGGTTCTTTCATGGACATTCACGTCGCCGCCCTCGCTCCTACATGTTGTAATCCACTTTGTGTCATTTAACCGGAATGCAAGCGGACTTTTTACACTCGTTTTTAACCACTATGTAAAGGACGTCAAAGGAGGTCATGAACGTACGACAACTATTCATCTACAAAACAGTCCTAATGCAACACAAGAAGAAGTTAAGTTAAGTTAAGTTTCCTACGACTACAAAAAATTTATAGAAATATAAATATTGTGTTTAATTTTTAGACTTACTACGCTCAGAGTTAACTCAGCTTTCGTTAAAGTTTAAATTTTTATACTTCTTAACTCCGTTTATTTACAATAAAATTGCAGCAAAACTTGACCTAGAAATAGGTATCTACATGCTATGAAAAGAACAAACTTAATTTTAAGAATTTTTCTTCTTAGTCTATCATATAAGGAAACAGAGAATATTTTATCGTTATTGTTAATATGATAATTGGCAATAATTATAATTTACATTTGTGAATTTTTACTTTGTACTTCAATAAACTTTATTATTATTAATAAAGAAATTTTTATTTGACTTTGAGTTTGAAATACGATACTAGCACGGTTGAAAGAGAACTTTAGTAGCATTATATTAAAATTTATCAAATCAAAGACAAAAGTAATCGCATCAAACTTGTATAGTATAATTATGTTGTTATTTTAAAATATGCCTAATATATATTAAGGACATCAAAGTAGAACAGTAGAACTAGGTTCTCGGAACCTGAAGGTTCAATGGGATATGCAAAGATTCAATCCGTGCGGCCGCAAACTGTGTTATCACAGTCAAATGCTGGATATATTTTTCGGTGTTTTTGAAAGTATTTGAAGATTACTTGTGTTTAATCTTAATTATGTTGAATATTAAAGCTATGTTCTATTGCTATCGGTGCTCTCAAACACAAGATATGCGAGTACTAACAAACCACAGGGTCGATTTGCAATGACAGCATGTAGGTATAAGTTCCTCGCAATATTTAAGTTTCGTTCGATCGCCATCAGTTCACTCAAACATACCTACCTACAGTATAAATTACTGGTTGAATTTAAACAATTAACTTAGTAAATTGATTTTTTCAAATAACATAACTCGCAATACAAATAAAATACCTTCCATTTTACAAAATGTGCTATCAGCGGTAGAATTTTAATTACGATAACTTGAATTTTCACTTTAATCATAAAAAAGTTGTATTTAACTAATTCAATTAATAGAAATAAAATCCAGTAAGAAATTAGTTTCTGCGGAACAAACTAGATGCGCTATAGCTATTTTTTCTAGAGTTTACTTAAGGGACAAGCGCATTATAGGAATAATATTGCGAATTTCTTCCATTAAGATTACGATAGATAATAATAAATAATAAGATATTACGATTTTTTTTGAAGAGCGGTCTGAACTAGCTCATTTCGGACAGTGAACTAGTTCATTCTTTTAGTTCAATAAGCTCTTTTCGGTCTTCGGATTTTGTCAGATAGATCTAGAATCTATGATAAAGATGCAACCTATTGTGTCACTATGGTGATCCGTAGAGTTAAGAATCTAAAGCCATAAGATTATCAAATATCATACTGTATCTTAGTCTATGTACTGAACAACATAAATATAATGAAAATTCAAAAGTTTAGAATGTGCATAAATTTGTTTGTTATTCAGCCATTCAATTATGGATCAAAATATTAGTCCATACTTTATAGCAATGAGTTGGTCAAAAACGAAACAATAAAATAAGAATAATGTTAGTCACAGTAAGATTATTTCCTTTAACACAAAAAATAAAAAGTTACATATATTTAAATTTTACAACGTTTGAAACTTCCCATAACCATCCACAGCATGCAAAAATAAAAAAAATTACAAAACCACAATTAGTATATTTAAAAAGTACAAACACCATTATATTTTAACTATCTTACAAAATTTGACTTGTTCGATAATAATAGTCATGTACCTACTTGTTATATAGACAATAAATACGAGTCTCTCGCCTTTTCGCGTCGTTAAGCAAAAATAGTCGTTACTACATTGGTATACAACAAAAATATCTATACTCATCACAGTTTAACCGATTTTTTCGGTCAGTAACTCTAACACCGTAATTCATCGAGTCTCCACCGATATACTCTTTTACTCGGTCACCGCTCACCGATCGACTCTCTCTCTCTCTCTCTCTCTCTCTCAGTCTCAGTGATCAGTCTCGTTCGTTTCGTTCGGTACCGAACCGATGAATTGTGTTGGTAGTTGTATGCAAAGAACGAAAGAGTTAATAGACCGATTAACATTTATCATTCCGAAACGTTTATTTTAGTACATTGCAAAGAAGCGTTTCCTAATCGTTCATCGTTCGCGATCGACACAAGACTAGTATACGGATAGCCTTGCTTTGCGATTTAGGGGGCGGCAAATTAGTGGGATGTTTCAGTATCCACGCTTTTCACATCTCACTTCTTCGCGTAAGCGACATTCCTTTAAAATATAGTAAATCTAGCGAGCCTCATGAGTATATTGTTAGAAATAAGTTATAAAACATAACTTTTACCAATTGATACAACTATAACTCCACAATGACTCAATAATTGGATAACAATAATACTTAGCTTTTCCAGCAGAGCAATAACCAATAACCAATTATGAGCCCGTGTACGTTGTGATGTTTACTAGATGTAATAAACGCCAGTTCAGGTGCGATCTACCTGCAACAGTTGGAGAACAATCTATCAGATCATAAACCAACTTTTCATTATTTCAAATTTATAAGAAGTCTTATTGTTTATTGTTTTTAATTTTTTTTATAAAATTATTTATTTGTTCAACCTAAAACAAAAATTAATCTTTTACGAACACGAAAAATAATTGTTTCGTCATTTTTTTTTTTCATTAATTTGTATATTTTCCACATTTATGAAATAAAAACAAAATAATTAATTAATTAACAAATTAAAATTGGAAAAAGGTGTACCACTCAATAAGGTTTGAACTTGGGACTATTGTATTTGTTCACCTACCATGATGCTCGGACCACTAGGCTACATGATGTCTGCGGAAGGTTATCGTTTATCGTTAGGCGTTTATCGATATAAGGAATTTTATCGATATTTTTTTAAATATCATAACATTGAGGAATTTACATAAAATAGTAAGTCTTTAACATTTAAAAGATAAATTAAAGATATTATCAGTTTAAGAAAATATGTAATAAAAAAGTCGTATTCGTAATTTCTGCCGTGGAGACCATGAAATTGCTTAACATTATTATGAGCTATTAAATTAAATCAAAATAAATAATTATTTGTTTATTTATTGTTTTGTTGTAAGAAATGTCATTGACCTTTATTAATCTATTTGACCTTAAGATGTATTTTTAATCAATTCTAATCAGTTTCTTGATAATTTAAAACAATTAATAAGATTTTCTAAAATTATTGATTGCTTTCTCATACTTTATATTTTTTGTTTATTACTATTCCTATATTAATATAAAAGTAAAATACAATCATGGTCAATAAAAGATATTATAGGGATCATCTGTGTACATTTTCGAAGCCTTCTACGATACTATCGATAGTATCCTACGGCCTACCACTACATACACACTAGGTAAAGAATGACTTGGTTCACGCGGCGCGTAGACGAAACTCGCGCGCTGCGCCCCGCTAAGCGGGGTTACCTCTCCTCCACTCCCTTGCTTCGCCACCGAAAAAGTTAAAAATTCAGTGCACACAGCGCCTTAATGTAAAATAATACTCGACCACACGCCGATGCTCACTCAAGTTCAATGATATCTTGAAGAGGTTGGAAAATGAAATACGTACTTTTAAATTTAATTGACCAACTGTTGTTAAAACAAATTACTCCTAAGGGAATCCAAAAACCCACTAGTAACATTCACTAAATTTAAACCGAAACCTCTTAAAGGAGAAATATTTAGGAAGTTTTGGTTTGAATTTACCTCCAAAACGACTTCAATTGTAAATTTTTTCTTACTAAATTTGGGAAAAAAACTCCTTAGCTCCGTCCTTAAATCCGTGGTATCAAGAACTCCTGCGTCCAAAACAATAGGGGCACTAACACTAGCACTGAATAAAGATTAAGAACAAATTCCCTAATATCGTTTAAACGCTCTTATATGGTATATGCTATGCACATTTAAAGCAGTAATAAGTGCACGTGTAGGTAGAACACCTTATTAAAAGAAAAAATAAACTGTTTCACATCACTTATTTTAAACTGCCAAAGCCAATTGATGAATAGAATTGATTTTGTTCTTACTTATCGTTTTACTCCAAAAAATGATATTAGTATATAACGCCATTCATGGACATCAATATACTTGAGGGTTTGCAGATGAGATAGCTGTGAGGTCATCGGCCGCCTAGCCTAGTTGGTCAAATGTCTGGGCGCGAAACCAAAAGTCGCAGGTTTGAATCGGGCAGCGCCCATAATTACTTCCTATTTATCTACAAAAATTTATAATTTTAAATTTTTGGTAAAATTTTCCATTCGCGCGGTGTTTTTTGTGCCTAAAAAAATTTCTTCGGTATAGAAAAATCACTAAAGGAAAAATCAACAGGCAGAATTTTCGGGTCGCTTATAATTTTCGAGAAAAATATATTAAAAAAGTTGTTGTTTTCGCTAGAGAAATCCGCCATCATCCACCATAATAAAAAAGTTTTTAAAAATACTAAAACTACTGTTGCACTGACGTTCTGCGTGGTCATAAAAAATAACCACGAAGGCTGTGGCTGGAGCTCCCCTTAACCTTAACCTTCTAATTAACCTAATCTATTCGAGTCGGATTGGTCTGTGTTGGATCTGTAATCCATTAAATTTTTCAAAAAATTTACATACATACCAACCAATAAATACAGGTTGGGGTAACACAACTACTCTTGTCAATTTCGTACTATTCGTCAATCAATGCATGAATTGTCATTGCCATTTGTCATTTGTCATACTTACGCGTCATAATAAGAGTAAATTATAAGTATCGAGTGCATACAAAATATCATTAGTGTTTAGCTGTATAATAAATAGGTAGTCTTTGAAGATACTTTTTGTTCACGGCGAATGTAATTAGTTAAAATGGGTATTTTCACTACTTCGTCCCCTTTTGACCAAGACGTTGGTAAGTATTAATATGTTATCATGTTTACTTTCTTTGTTTTGGTTCTATATGTTTTAAGACATTATAATTCGAGGTAACAAAGTTAATACGTTATTACAGATATGTACAGAGAAAGCTTAAGACATTCGTAAGAATATATGATATGTAACAACGACACTGCGTTTGCAGGTTTTCCTTTGCGCAATATATCGTGTTAATGTCATAAACCGATTTTAATGCTTGAGATAGATTAATAGATTATAATATGTCACAGATTGTGGTGTATCTTTTTAATATTTGTTGACAAAGCAACTGAAAGAAAGTACATTGTTCAATATGTATATACTATGTAGATTATACTATAACAACATAGGATGGATACATTGACACTTGTGATCTAATTTTTCTAAGGAAGATTTAATAAAGACTCCTACTGGGGTTATTGATGAATATACATTAATATAGTGAATAGGCTGTTACTGAGCTAGTGTGTTTACCATCTATGATTACTTATATCTTTTTTTACCATCATGTGAAATGATAGTCAAGGCACTGGCCAGTTTTTCGGTAGCAGTTTGAGTAGCAGTATACATGCAGCAGTGTACTGATACTAAATACCAGGGCTCCACAAACTTTGATCATTTAGTAGAATCATTTTAGAATCATAATGAAGACAACATTATTTCCTCAAAATTCCTTTTCTTAAAATTTATAATTTTATAGTAATGTATACACTTGTCAAATTAGATATATAGATATTGAATTTTTACTTAAAATTTTATTTTATAAGAATATGTCCCAACCACGGTATCAAAGAAATAGATATATGTAATCAAATATGTATATTATAATATATATTTTACTTAAGGTGTACTTAAGGTATTTTTGGGGGTATGACCTACAAGATGTCAATCTATTAAACAATTTTTAATTAAACATCATTATAAAATTAGATTATCTTCTATAGATATTATTGTGGTAACACCAAAGAAAATCTCCCTTAATCCTTTGTGTATATTACACATATATTACAAATAAAACAAAATACAAACTTGATTTCAAACATTTCATAACTTCTGCTACTGATGAGAAATAAAGAAATCAATTAATCTCTCTGTTAATAAATGAAAAGTTATAAAGTGGTTATTAAGAGTCTTTCTTCTGTGTTCATTATCCTCTCTGTGCGCAAATCTCGACATCTTACCTTTTTTGTTTGGAACACCAGTAGGGTTGCAGGTGCATTGCCACCTTTTGATAAAGTGGGCCCTGGCTACTCACAAGACGAAACACAGAAGTATAACACTTCTACTTTACGCCGATCTTCTGAGAGGTCTTGGTATTCGCCCCCATGGACCTGCCCATTTGTGCAATAGTGAGAACTATTGTGTGACCGTACCACTGTTAAAATGTCTTATCTATTTTGTTCTTATTGCGTTTATAGATGGCGCAAAGCATTGCTAAAAATGCAATATGCACCTTATTAGCTTAGTGGCTAGAGCATTTGGAAGGTGCAGATTAGAATCCGGCAGTGAAAAGTTTTTTGATAATTTCTCTACTTGTTTTAAATTTCATCTTAAGTGTGTACAGTAATGGAATGAAACAGTTTATCAACTTTAGTGTTCCCCTCTGATTATAATGTCAGTGCCTCCAAAGTAAAAATGAACAGACTGTTCATCAGGTAGTGTGTTTACCATCTAAGATTAAATCTTACTTACCATCAGGTTAGATAATAGTATTAGCCGGTTTTTAAGGAAAAAAGTGCAGAAGTTATTAGTTTATTACTATCAAGAGTAATAAAGAATAATAAAAAGCAATAAAAATGAGTGCATTTAATTTTTAAATATCATTGAAGTTAAACTTCTTTGACTGTTTTGGCACATGTTATCAAAAATTTATATGTATATAAAAGTAGATACATACTCGGTAGTTATATTTATTATGTCTGATCGAATCAGAATTAGCATCCGAAGCTGAAACTATAGACATGTAATAATTTTTATTGTATATTGGAATACTGTGCGTAGTTTTATATAAATTTATGTTATAGTTAATTCATATAGAAAGAACCAATAAAAAAAAAAGCGAGTATGAAAAATATGGGATAAAAATATCATTTTCTCTAAAAAGAATCATACAGCTGGTCCTCATTTTAAAAAAATAATCTGTCCGTTATATGGACCTGAAATATCAATAACTTGGCCACGACAAACTGTTTTTATTTTTCGTAAAAGTTAACTATTTTCACCTTATTTCAACTCTGTACTATTTTACAACAAAATCGACTAAACTACCTACCAGCTGCAGCAGCGTTGATCTTATCTTTCATCAGTGACGGGCTAAGCCCTACTGAGGCGCGGAGCGGCAAAGCAAAATGAGGCCCCTAGTTTAAGAAGTTGATCTAATTTTACAAGCTTTTTACTTAAACTTTTCACTTCATATTTGCATAAGCGTTTTTTGAAATTTAAATTGGATTTAGACAAATATACATAAAATATGGATATGAATGAGGAAAGTAAATATGGATTGATCGACCGAAATTCAATTAGTAAAAATAAAGTAATAGATACTTTTTATTACCAGTAGCTTTGTGTGTTTTGAAAGAATTGATGATTGCTCTGAAGTTATTGAGGAGTTCAGTAAAGTGATGGCACGTAAACACAAATAATATGCTTTAATTGTTACATACTTACATACATGAGATATCCTTTAGCAAATGGCCGTGGATAGTAAAAAATACGAAGTGGAAAGCGTAAGCGGAAAGACCTTAGAAATATTAGCAGCAGTGGTGTAGCTTGCTTTAGAATGGCCCTGTATCAAAATGTGTTGGGAGAACAGGATGAAAAATGTAAAGAGGTTTTATGAAATAAACAAAACCTTCTATCTAACAAAACCTAAGATTTTCTAAAATTGTTGATTGCTTTCTCATACTTTATATTTGTTTGTTTATTTTTATTCCTAATATAATATAAAAGAAAAGACAATCATTGGCTATAAAAGATATAGTGATCATCTGTGTACAATTTCGAAAACCTCCCACGACACTATCGATAATATCCTACGTCCCACCACTAATAGGTATTGAATGAAGGTCACGCGGCGTGTAGACGAACCTCGCGCGGTGCGCCCCGCTAAGCTACAGGGGTTACCCGTTCTCCACTTCCCCATACTTTGGGGTGGTCCCAAATGGTTAGAAATTCACTGCATACAGCGTCTTAAATGTCTTCTGTCAGTAAGGAAAGGGACGAAAATCTAAATTGTCATTTTTTGAAACGGAGTTCCTGAACGCACCCGCGGGAGAGCCCGTATTGATTAGAAATTGTAACGTAAAAAATAAAATAAAAGAAAATGATTAATAAAAGAAATGAAAGAATCATTAAACAGGTTAAAAAAATGATGACAGAGCGAGCGACTAGCGAGAACAACACTAACGAGGAGTGGGGCCTGATCATGGAGATATGTGACCGTGCGGGCGCGTCGTCGCAGAGCGCACGCGAGTGCCTTCGCGCCGTCATGCGGCGGCTCGGGCACGCCGACCCGCACGTGCAGGTGCACGCGGCCACGCTGCTCGACGCGTGCGTGGCCAACTGCGGCCGCGCCTTCCTGCTCGAGGTGGCCTCGCGCGACTTCGAGCTCGAGTTCCGGCGACTGGTGGCGCGCGCCCAGCCGCCGGTCGCTCAGCGGCTGCGCGCGCTGCTGCGCAAGTGGGCCGACGGCGAGTTCCGCGACGACCCGCAGCTCGACCTCATCCCCTCGCTGCACGCCAAGCTGGCCGCCGAGGCCGGCGAGCGGCAGCCGGCGTCGGCGCCCGCCACCGCCACCGCCGCCGCCGCCGCCACCGCCTCCGCCCCCGCCTCCGCCTCCGCCTCCGCCTCGGCCGCTCAGCGCGAGCAGGACGAGTTGGCGCGCGCCA